>JAGFMF010011827.1:8905806-8939049 GCA_019455555.1 Galemys pyrenaicus
TGCTGTGCCCGCTGCTCCCCTCAGCAGTGTACTTCTGTTGATCTGCCTGTTCTGCTCCCCGCTCTCTGTGGTGAATCCTCTCACCTCCCCCACACACACCTCTGGCCTATACCCCAGTGCTTGTATGCATAAATAAATCTTAAAAAAAAAATAAATAAATCTTAAAAAAAAAAGATCAGAACTTGTAAGAAACTTGAGAGCAATGTGGAACAAAACTTAAGACTATGGAAAGGCTAAATAAAACTTGTCAATAAGTATGAACTGTTTCTGTCATAATAATAGTACCTACCATTTATCAAGCACCAACCATATGCACATGCACTAAACTCATCAGCTCCTCCTTCTACCACAAACCTTGGGTAATGCCCTTATTTTAGAGATGAGGAAGTTAAGGATCAGATGTTACCGGCAATTCGTGGTGCTATAGGTGGAAGAGCTAAAATTGGAAAGTGAGAATATTCAGTAAGATTTCTACTGCAAATGTTTTACTAAGGGCTGGCTAGTGTCTTAAAGAAGTGAGAACACAAACTTGAATTACAAGAAAATCACTTCACACATAGGATCCATGCTCAAGTGTTGGAGTCACTGGCAAAGAAGTGAGACTGTGCCAGAAAGAGACTTGCTTTTCTCTGAGGCTTCATGAAGCATTGAGATGTGAGTGCAGCATTCAAACGAGATTATTCATGGAGGAAAGAGGAGATGAAGCAGAAAGTATGCAGAGATATCATCTCAGTGATCCTGAATACATGTAAGCTGAATTCCACTGAATAACAATACTATGCGTCTTGCCAATGTTACTGGGACAGAATTTACCCAATTCTGATATGCGGTACAAATTGAAATATGTTTGCAGAATTTTTGCTATTTCAATTTTTTTAAAAATGACTGATGAATCAAGATGTGCAAGCCATAACATGTAGGAGAGGAAGAGAACAAACTGGCAGATATCCTTAGAGAAAATAGATTAGACAAAATGTAGCTCTGACACAAAGCATACCAAAAAAAACCTATTAAAACAATCATGTATTTGAGGAGGTATGATCTTATGCCTCTGAATAATAATTTTTTAAGATTATAATAACAAACTTTGGCCACAAATGATCATTTATGGTAGTTTTACTTTTCCAAACAATGTTTTCATCAAATTATAACCTATTTAATAGTGTTCACTATGGCTCTTATCTATTAAAAATCTTGGTTCTTTTCCATGTTATTCTACAGCATAACATTTTTTTTCTTCTTCTAAAGGAAGATGTTCTGGCATCTTTTCCACAATTCACCACTCACATATAATTTAAGTCACATATAATTAATCCTCAAATCTCTATTCCTATAAATGATATGGATAGAAGCCCAAGAGCACTACCTCAGAGATGGAGCTTGCTTTCACCACTTTGGATACCACCAGCAAATGATCCATAGGTAAAGAAGGGCCAACATGCTGGTTGCGAATGCCTGCTGAGTCATCCTCTAACATTTCTCCGATTTTAGGATTCTAGCTGAATACACAGGAAATGTGTCACCAAATTTGCACTTTATTTTGCATAATTTTACCTATCTCCAAATAAATAAAAGTCTATGCTTAACATAAAGAGCACTGTTTTAGGAGAGGGAGGGGGAATTGCAGTCTCAATTCCTGAGGAATGTAGCTGATAAGAACGTTTTCAACCCTACAGTTGGATTTTGTTTTTGTTTCCTAGGAAAGATAATTTGAAATATAATACTCAAACAATCTTTTGGAAATTGATAGATATAAATTATGAATGAATTTAGAATAAATAACTCATGATAACTTACTGTTAGCTCAGAAACTAAAATGAGATTGTAGAGTACCAACATCGCCTTTGATGATTATTAAGGAAAACTGAAAAAGCAATGGACTTGTTGATTTTCTTTGAAATCTTTGGTTCTATGTTTGAAAAATCCTAATAAGTCAACAACAACCACAAAAATATTCTGAATGCAAATTTTTTATAAATTTTACGTTTGCTTTATGTTTTTGATTAAAGTATATTCAATTTCATGTATTTTGGACACAATTATATTTTCTGTTTTTTTGTTGTTGTTGTGTTAAATTTGCTTTACATTAGTATTTGTGTCTTAGAAGTATAGGAGTTTCAGATGTTGTTACTACATTCTACCCATCACAGAATGCCCACAGTCCCTCCCTATAGGTCTGTCAGAATATCATTGATTGGACAACAATGCAGTGCCCTTTATTCAAATTTGGAGTTTCTCATCCTCATCTGATCATAACAATTATTTTGGCTTCTTTGGATATTCTGCGCTAAAGCACTAAGATCATGTTTTTAGAAGCACTCCTAGAAAATATTTAGGATCAGGCTACTCTGAGTAATCCTGCTTTATAGTGCAACAATCAGTAAAATTCTTATGTTTGTTTGGGTCTTGAGACTCTTTGCTACTAGAACGAATATAATGACTCTTCATCTGTCACAAGAATTCTTGTCTCTTTGATAATCTTTGATAAGATTTTTCAGTAGAAAAAAATCCTTGGTAGATCATGTTTAGCTTTGTCTGTGTCAGTGAGTATCGCCACATGCCCACTGATCCACCTCCAGTTATTTGCATGAAAACTGTTAACTGCATCAGACTAGAGGGGATCCTACCAAAGTACCTACTGCAAAGACTTTACCTGAAATAGCCATCTTCAACCTTTGCATTTTAATAGCTCAGTGTTTTGTTATAAAAAATGATCTGTAATTAATGACTCCTAGGGTGTAAACACATCTTCCATGGACATATACTTCATGGACTAGAAGGGAAAAAAGAATGGTGTGGTAGGGTTCTGTGGTGTTCCATCCTTATGCCCCTGCCTGATCCCCACACAGCTTTACCTCTTGCTACTCATCCTTTACCTTCCCACTGAGTTTTCCACAAAATATTCTCTGCGTTCTTTAGCCTGCTACTCCCACTAACCTTCCTCTACTTATTTACAAAGTCACCTTTCAGAGTGTTTTAGCCATTTATCCTCCAACCATAAAGTCCCTTGACAATCTTATTCTGTTCTTTTCTGCCATGGGCCCCACTCTGTTCTGCCATATTAAAATACTTCTATCAAGCATTGTAAGCAGTAGATAAGCACCAAATATTATCAGAGGGAGTATTATATACTTTCTATTTTATTTCATAAAATCTTATCTTTGCTTTCTCACAAGAGTGCCAAGATCTCCATTTTCCACATGGGGAAACATATCCAGAAAGATCAAGTAACTGCCTCCTCCCAATCAGTAGCTAGGGTTGAACTGGAGCTTACATGCATCTACTTCATTGTGTTCTCCATTTAGTTCATGTGTCTATCATTAAAATATTATTTCTTTCAAGAATTATTTACTCTTTCTTCCAGATCATTAATAAAGATATTAAACAAAACCAGACCTCATGCTGACCCTATAGTCAACACATTGCCCTGAGCCATTAGGACTTGTCCTGCAGCCAGTTCTCAGTCCATGTGACAGAACACACAGCAAAGCCAATGCTAATTAGGTTGGCAAATAAGATTTATTGAGATATTGTATCAAATTCATTACAAAAAATAAATATATGTGTGTTAAGGTACATTCAGTGTGCTCACTAAGTTTTTAATTCTATTGAAAATGCTATCAATACTGTCTAGCACTATTTGTTTTCATAAAACTTTTTTTTTATAGCACAGTTCTTTTAGCTCTTGATTCCATTATCCTCTTAGCGTTTCGATCTTAACAGTGACTCTATTTTTTTTCAAAGAATTGATTTCAAAATGAGAATTCAAGTACAGATTCTTTATTCTAAGATGATCATTAATAACAATTAATAAAAAGTAACCCTATGGAAGAACATAGTAAGTGTCTTGGGACTAGAATAAGGATTCCTGATTTCCAGATCTCCTTTATAATTCTAAACTGCATGGTCTCAGGGCTAAAATTATGATGTCTGAAAAAGAGCTCAGAGAACTATGCTTGTAATTGTGTTCTCCAAATGAAGTAACTCCCATTCACATGTCTGATTTTCAGATTTGTTTTCCTGTCTCCACTCTGTTGTGTTTCCTTCCTTGTTCTAAAATTCCTTGTGCTTAACAGCTGTATATGAACATTTGTTGATATACTGTAAAACTTTACTCACACCACTTTCTACCTGTTTAGCCCATACGTTTTATAGAATTCTCCTATCTTTTAGTGAAAATTTGAAATGTCATAAAAGGCAAGGAAATGCCACTTAAACCAAAGTCAAAGTGGTCTCCTTATGACTGCCCTAAAGCAAATTTTATATGAATGGAAATTGGGCCAGCTAGGAATTAAATTAACAACCACCATATTTCCTTAACCACAATTGCATAACCTTATGTCCAAGATTTTCACAACTGAGAATTTTACCATTGACTTGCGGGGAAAAAAAATAAAAATGTTAGGCACATACAGTTTTTGGCCTATCTTTAAAAAAGTCCCTTCTTGGTGATTGTTTGTTCTCACTATTTATCTGAGCCATTTTACTAGGACCATACACTGTACAGATATTACAGGTAACATGAGCTTTACAATTGTAATACCCATTAACTAAATGGTCATCCTGGAAAATAAGTTAATTTAAAATATGGATATCCTCTCTGCCAATCACTGCACTCCTTATTGGAGTGAAAGCAGTGATATATCTAGTATTTTAATTTTTTTTATTCAAAATACTATATGTAATTTTTCACAGGGTTGAAAATCTGCATGGGAGGGAAATAATACATATGTTAGCATTTGCTAAGGAGATCCTTTATTATGTAAAGGGATTCCACAACTATATTTTTTGCAATGTAAACATAAGGAAATACTATTAAATGCTATGTTAAATACTATGAACTGGTTTCTTTATAACTACAAGTATAGCAGCAACTATGAGTGCATATTTTATACTATCAATTAATATGAAAGGATATTTACATGCAAGATAAATGCATGACTCAGATTTCAAGAGCTGCTTGCGGGGTCCTGTTCCATTTGTTGAGTTTGATTTTATGCCTCAAGGACACTCTGCACAGGCAAGTTTACAGTTGTCCTGGATTGAAAAATACCAGGGGGCTTTATTATTAGCAACAAACGTGTGTGTTTTTCTTTAAGAATACCAGCAACTACAAGAATAAACTTGCAAACCTTTTTTAGGGTTTACTCCTATCTGGTAATGAAATAGTTTTCTCTAAACTTATTCTTTTGAGTTTGTATTATGTCATCATTTTTATTAGCTGTTGAAATCTATGATTAAATATTCATATAACTATTTTAAATGCAAATACAAACAATTTCATAGAAATTGTCTATAGAGACCCAATTCAGAATATAATTTACATTCTTAGTAACATGATTTCACTATTGATTAATATTTGTTTACAAGTTTCAAGGGTTGGATGTGGAGAATGACTCATATCTCACATGTTGTGAGCAGAACTACCTTATAAAAGAACAAGTGCTAACATTTTTGAGCATTTCCTAAGTTTTGTTCTGTGCCAAGTGCATTTCATGCATATCATTTCATTCTCACAACAAATCTATGAGTTTGAGTCTAGTATTGTTACCATTTCACAGAGGTACAGAGGAACAGAGGAACAGAGGGTGAGTACCTTATCGACAATACACAGCCAGAACGCAGGATCTGAAAACTAGCAGTCCTATGTGGAGCTCCTATCCTTAAACTCATGCAGCCGAAGGTAATGTAGATAAGCAATTCTCCTCTTGGGAAGGTTAGTGATTCTCAACTCCAGAGTTCAGTCAGCTGGAAGGCTCATCAAAACACATTGCTGTGCCTCCCCACCGGAATTTCTGAGACAGCAGATCAGTTCTGAGACCTGAGAATTTGTACCTCTAACAGGTTACCAAGGATGCTGCCGCTGCTGCTGGCTTGAGGCGAACCGTGATATAGCTGATTCTAAAAGTTGGGACAATTGAGAGGTGCTGTGGACATTTCAGGAACTAGAGTTGCCACCACATGACTGAAAAGAGAAAAGAGGGCATCGGACACTAAGATGGAGAGCAAACCAAGGTACTCAAGAAGAGGAGGTCTGAGGAAGAGGAAAGGGAGCCGGAGGCTTGTGTTGACGTGCAAGTCTGTGTTCAGAAGGCATGGACAGGTGCAAAATCCTGCTAGGAAGATAGCTGTCGAGGAGGGAACTTTGAAAAGAAACATTGAAAGTGTCACAGTAATTTTTCTTTAAAATTCATCCGTTGGAAAATATTTGACTTTTCTAAAGTAAGAAGAGACAGCAAACAGCAGACACCAAGTGGCAAAGGCATCAGTCTGGGAGATGGGAAGTGACACTCAGCCCTAAGCTGCTGTTGACCTTGTGGCAAGCACTTTATCCCTCTGGGTCTCACTCTCCTTATTCTTCCTCTTATTTATTCTGATTCATCTCTACATACTTCTTTTGCTGCTCTAAGTTTCAGTAAACGGGGCTAGTGGCTTATGACTCTGCAGTGCACTGGCTGCTTTTATCTCACACAAACCTTCTCTCTCTCATCTAAATTGCTTATAAGCTGATCATCCCATTGCCTGTCTGAGTGAGAATGAAGACACGTGAACTTATTAATAAGTTCTTGTTAAAAGAAGTGATGCTTATATTTGTATCTGGCTTTGGTTTCAGTCTTTAGGTAGCACTGATTTATTTTTAGCAACTAAAAAAGAGAGAATCACCTACTGTTTGTTGCCTTTTGGATCTACCTCCACAGTAGAAGTCTGGGAAAGCCATCAATATAGTCAGTGGGGAAGTGACGTGCACTAGGCTTGTTTTCTTCGTTATAATTGATGGTGGCTACTCAGTGGCATGTTCCATTTACTCTCAAATTAAGATGGCATGCAATGTCACCTGCTCACCCAATTTTTTGCATTAAGGAGTCAAGGGCCTTTTATAAATCAATAAGAGAAGGAAATGGGTTTTATTTCCATATTCAGGTCTCAGGGGAGTTGAAAGGGGGAACTTCCTGGCCCAGGGGCCAGCAGATGAATACCAAGGAGCTTATGTCTCTCTTGACACCACTCCCATGGATGCACTTTTCTTACCTGAGAAAGCCTCTTAATCTTTCAGTCTCCATTCCTGTACTATTTTAGCTATAACCATAACCTAAATGGACCATGAGTTTCTCAGCCTTTTGTTGGGGACAACCTCCTGTTTCCAGTTTTATCTTCAACTTCTGAGTAGAACCATGCAGTGATTTTATAGGACTTTTTAGAGTACTTTTCATTTACTCATTTTTCAAATATATAAACCATGATCAATAGGACAGAAAGGGACTTACCTGCTCTAAGTCACACCGTGAGGCAGCAAGAAAAGAAGCATCAGAATCAGAACCTGGGTCACTTGTCTCTCAGCCAAGAAATCTCTGGTATACCACTTCTCACAAACTTTGCTACCAGCAAAGCTTTTCCTGCTGTATTTATTTCCCATTTGCAAACACACAGTCACATTCACCCACATTCAAATGCACCCAGAGTGATACACACTCACACTATCTCACACCTACACTTTCATTCTCACACACTTTCACACTCATAGCTTCAGGAGCACCAGATCTTGAGTTTCTCAGTGTGGTCTTCTGCAGGAGACCTAACTTGTCTATTTCTCCTGTTGCATCAAAGTAGTCCTTGCAGGTTGGAAGCAATGTGTTAATGCTCAACCAAGGGTTTAGACCAGGATTTGACCTGCATGGGAGTGTCCTATGGAGATTTTAACTTGAATTTTTCTAGTGCTAGATTTGGTGTCAGCCAATGGAAATTTCAAGAGAAGGTGATTCACAATGGATTCAATGTCAGGATTCTACACTGAAGTAGTGAGAAGGGACTTGATGTCAGGGAATCAATGACTTACAGATAAGAATCCAGGAAATGACCAGAACCAGATTCCAGAAATAAAATCTAGGTACCTAAAAGGAAGGTAATCGAAAAGAAGCAGATGGTATGGAGGTTTTGGGGGTATCAGAGAATAACAGGGGTGAGGAATATTGTCCAAAATTTGACACTTGAGGGAAGTGGTTTGGTTGTAACTGAGTTTTAGTGGCCCTTTTCACAGATGACAATTTCTCTCTGTTCTGTGAGAGCTGCTAGCACTTGGGATCTTCTCCTTTTCTTGATCAAAGGAAACACAGGTGGCAATAATTAAGTCTCATGGTGACAAAGCTAAGGAACATTTAGATTTTTATAATTAATATATTTGGAGCAGTAACTATAGCTCTAGCCACTTCCTCCCTGTTAGCAGCCTGACCAGTGTTACCCAGATGAGTTTCCCTGAAGGTACCATGAATGCTGCTGTGTGACAATGAAGTCTTTCAGGAAAACATCTACTATCTAGTGTAAACAATCTAAACTATTGTAAACTTGCAACCTCCCAGAAGCAGAATATCTAGTTTATCCAGACTTGCATCAAAATGATCATTGTGCACAGCTATTATTAATCAACAAATTAACTAACAATATGCAGATAAGTAAGATAATTGCTTGGCATATCTATCACCTTCTCTCTTTATGCTACCTGTTTTATGTCTAGGCAAAGTGGGTGGCCATAGGCCAGGTGAGATTTAAACTGTTCAGGACTTAAAGAACAATGTCTCAAACATAAACACTAACATTTATGGGGACATATACATTATCTCTTGGAGAATACAACTATCCCTTTACCAATAAGAGAGGCAGAAGTTTGCCCTACAATATATTTACATTTTTATCTTGCAATATGCTCTCTTTATACCCACCTGAAGGATGTGATCTTACACCTCTAAATCATATACATTATTGTAAATCAATGTTCCATCAATAAAAATAAGTAAATAAATAAATGTTTTACTAAGAGGCTGCATTATAACAAAACCTGAACTCCCAAACTTTAGTCCCTCTGTATGCCAGCATCAAGTTTTAAACGTGCATGTCTCAAATTTTGGTCAAAAGAAGGAACAGAATTCTTAGCAATTAAAAACAAGCACCATCTCCTAATAAAACTCGACTTTTATTCCAAACTGCTATCTAGACTAATTTTCCAATGAAGGCTGTATGTTTTAAATCTTGAATGGGAGGAATTGAGCTAACCTGAAAACCTAATTTTATCTCCACACAAACTTTCACTTAAGGTCAGATTATGATACGAGTCTTCTTTGATCTTTCCACATCAGTTGGAAGGTGAGTCAGTTCTCAGTGTTTACTTTGTGGTATCATGATAATGAGAATATTGTAGCAGGTTTGTTTTACTATTCGGATTTTCTTAAAGAAATAACCTAATGCCAAGTGAGTAATCCAAACACCAAAGTGTTTTGCCAATTGTTAACATATCAATCATAAGTAAACCCTCTTGAAGAGAATCAACTCTGTGCAAATGAAAAAAACAGCAATCAACTGTGGAATTTTATTCTTTTTTAATTGGTAGGTTCACTATCTAACAATCTAAAATATAAATATATGTGTCTACATAGTATTCAGTGGATGTAATTCTTTTTACCATTCTGAATAAGTAGTTGTTCCAACTTATATTCACTGTTCTGTTTTGTTTTCTTAAATTACCAAAACATATGCTATTGACCATATAAGGCAAAATGGCCCTGTGTGTAAAACAGCACATGGTGAATGCTTGCTTTTCAATTAAAACCAGATCTCTTGACATCTTTATGCATCTGAGCCCCAGCCATATGAGGGTAACTCTGCCGGCCTCCCCCACCCTTGATCAGTGTGAGCACATCTATTCTTAGACTATGAAATATGTGCCTTAGGTGTCAAGAGAAGCATTGCTGGCTTGTCACAGCTGCAGCCTGGTGGGGAGTACTTTGTCTGGTATGTGAGCACAACTTTCCTGCCTCACTTCCCAGCTGTGCACTCTGAGTGGGAGAAGGTACCCTTTGTGCTCTTACTCTAAGCTGGGAGGACTAGAAAAAGGCAGGCTGGACTGAGAGGGGCAGGGGCCAGTTTGTTCCCACTGAGCAAAAGAATAGCATTGAAAAGAGACCAAACAATTGTTCCTCTTAGGTTGCCTAGAATAGAGACAGAGGCCACTAGCTGACTCATTTTTTGAGGGTTGCTCTACCAGCCTGATAGCTGTATTTGAGTCAGACTGAATAATTTAAGGGGAAAAAAGTCTGAAAAAAAAATGTTGCAAGATGGGCGGGGTGGGAGGGAGGTGCACTGGGTGAAGGACTTAAATAGCAGTTCATTTCTATTAATTGCTAATTAACTTGGAATATAGTTATTTGATGACCTCCAAGACTGTCTATGTCATGAAAAGTTACTTTGTAGGTATTTTCAAAGCAGTAAATTTTTGTATTTTTGTACTAAATCATTGTATAATTTAAATAGTTTTAAATTTAAAAATCTATTTTTTAGATGTCCATTGCTGTTTCGGTCAATCAGAAGTCAAAAAAAGTGAGGTATGTAATAAATGTAAATGAGGTATGTAAAATGTAAAGTGAAGTATGAAAATTTTCACATTGGTTAAAAATAGAATGAGTTGAATTATCCAATGCAGAAACCACTACTAACACATGCTGTATCTTCTGAATCCTGGAAATGATGCTGCCACTTATCCTACCTCAGGTGGTCAGCACCTGGTAGAGACCAGCATGATTAACAATTGTTCTAGTTACTTTGAGGATATGGCCAGTATTCATTTCGCTTAATACAACCGCTCCTAGGGGCCTCCCTGGTGGTGCAGTGGGTTAAGCAACGCACTATGAAGCAATCCGCAACCACTCTATCATGAGTTCGATCCCTGCCACTGGCCAGGGAGGGGATCCACATGGCGAGGCAGACCTCTCCTGCCTCGCCCGCTGCTCCCCTCAGTCAGTCTGCCTGTTCTGCTCCCCACTCTGTCTCTGGTAAATCCTCTCACTGCCATGGACTCTAGCCTGTACCCCAGCTCTTGCATGTATAAATAAGATAAAATAAGACTTTAAAAAAAAAATACAACCTCTCCTATAGATTCAAAAACACAATGTCTTGCAAAAATATAAAAAGTTAAAAATGACTTCTAATTTTTCTTAACTTTTTCTACAGTTTATCTGAGAGTAATTATTTCAAAAGGTTTTATTTATTTTTTTAAAAAAGATTTATTTATTTATGCATACAAGCACTGGGGTACAGGCCAGAGGTGTGGGGGGTGAGATGATTCACCACAGAGAGCGGGGAGCAGAACAGGCAGATCAATGGAAGTACACTGCTGAGGGGAGCAGCAGGCACAGCAGGAGAGGTCTACAGCACCATGTGGGTCCCCTCCCTAGCTGGCGGCAGGGATCGAACTCGTGCTGCAGTGGCTGCGGTTTGCTTCATAGTGTGTTGCTTAACCCACTGTGCCACCAGGGAGGCCCTCAAAAGGTTTTACAAGCCAGTTCACCCACTACTAGTAGAGAGAAATAAAAATTACAATATAGATTATTGTAATGATAATGAAAGTGTCCTTAGACTTCACAATCTTTGAGGAATTATTTTTTTTTACTTGATTACTTGATTGAGTTTGTCCTGGTTGCTGAAAGGTAAGTTTATTTTTTGTTGGAATACACACTTTTTAGAAATGGAAAGTTAGTAATATGGAATAACTTTAGGTTCAGTACTTTAGATTCAAGCTGTTCACTTGATGACCATTTTTGTCTTCCTGTCAGAGCAAAACTTTTTCCAGATACCTTGCACCTGTTTTCACAACCATGACATGGTCAGAAATTCTTTTCTGCTTAAGATTTGTTGCTAAGCAGAATATATTTCACCATGCCAGCTGTAAAATTGTCAATCCAGCAAACATTGCAAGTGTTTTGCAATCTGATAACACCTTAAATTAACAGCCTTTCTCCGATATCTGAATATACTAACTAGGATATTTAACTTGAACAGAGTCATGTTTTTTATTGTGTAAAATCAAAGATGTGTTGAGAAATCTCTGAAATGGCAACATTTCCCACTGTTTTAATGGGGCTCTTGTTTGACTTTCTTAATCTCTTTATTGAAACACTCTGTCATGACCAGCCACCTTCACAACGGTAGAAAGGTTTGATCAACAGCAGCAACAGATTCCTCTCAAGTACCAGTAGAATAGATATTGAATTGTAAAGATTCATCTGATTTCACTTTGCCTAAGAAAATGTAGTGTCTGACCCAGATTCTTAAAATTGTTAAAATGACTTTTGTCATTAAAGGGGATGATTTAACTCATCTATTCTTCCCAAATATAAGGCAGCATGAGGAAGATGCATGCCATTTATAAAATCTGGCTTTAGGAGCAATTTGGTAAAGTACGGGGAGTAAAGATTTGTCAGATTGTTCATGTTCATAACCAGAATGGGCATACATGGAGAGCTTTTGTGTGTGAGCATTTCTTTGAATGCTTATTTTGCATGTGCTTTAAGTAATCCTTGCATGCTAATACAGAAAGTGGACTTACTTAAGGTAATCCCCTTACCTTAAGTCTAAAGAGACACCAATATAGAGATTGTACACTGGCACAATACTTATTACAATGGAATCTGGTGCTGTATTTATTATTGCCTCTCCATTTTATAAAAGATTGTACGCGACCATGATAAAGAAACAGTCTGTGATAGCTAAACAAAGGGGTAGTCATTTCAGTTTATATTTGAACTTCCACTCTTCTGTACAAATCAAAGTGGTATCCAGCTGCTTACTCACTCCAACTATAAAGCACTGTTTTATCATATGCTTCTGTGCATATCTATACATATATTATATAAATCATTGTAATATGAGAAAGTTGAGGTTTCAATTGCATCACAATCTGGAAACAATGGGTTAGGATTGCCAAAGCAATTTAAACTTAACCCCCCTCCTCATTATCAGCAATATAATAGTGCCTTTCATCTTATGACTTCATAGTTTGTTGCCATTCGTGTTATAATATGAGCATCTGGTTGAAAGTGACAGACAAGATGGCAAACCAAGAAAGAATAATTATTTCTTAGCATTGTGGAAAATTTAATTCATTATTTTACATTATTGCAAGTATACGATAGCTCTGAGGTCTCTGATAGGAATGCAGCTACCCCACGGCATATCACTTAGAACACAAGTTCTGAGTTAACCATATCACTGGACTCAGAGAGAGAAAGACCTTTGAATATTAATGAGTTTTTAAAACAAATTTTATGGGATTATATGTAATTACATAAGAAAACACTCAAAGAAAATATTTGGAACACATAAGAAAGCATAAAAGGAAAAGTAGTGTCTTACATTTTGCTAATGTGTTAGCTCTTATGAATGCCTCTATGTGTCTATTTTATAAAACAGACATCTTACTCCAACAATTTTGTAGCTACTTCTTTCGGTTGTTAATATTTTATGACCATCTTTCACCATGATAAATATTTTTTAGACATAACATACTTCATTGCATGCTTTAAAATCATTTGTTTAACTACTCTGCTATATTGAACTTAGATATATGTATACTGTTATGAATAAGGCTACATTAAACTAAAGTTTTCAGAATTTTTTAGAAATAGACATTTGCATCTGGAATAAGTCATATTGAAGGGTAGTTATTGTCTTTTTATTTCTCAGAAAGTCTATCCTGTATCAACTATATTCTCAGCACAATATTCCTTTCAGTGGAAATACTTTTGGAAACTTCCATGTCTATATTTTACTCAGAAACGTCACTCAATAAATTGAACCGACATGCCTTGTCTTATAAACAGTGGAAATGATAAAAATAGCATCTAGACCTAATTCTTTTTATTCTTATATGAATGAGGGCAAACTGAAGTTACAATTTAAAAATGCACCTCATCCTTCCATCCTGATATGATTTTATCCTCTACCTTGATATCACTGAATCTTCTATACTCACAAAAAGTCCCCTTGAATTTATAAAGATTTCTTTGCTGATGTGTCATTTCTCATTTTCTGTAAGGAAGGCTGTATAAGGAGATCTAGCTCTTTCTCAAGCTCCCTAAGTTAGTAGAAGTGAACCAGCAGTATGCAATTTGGCAGAACTTTCCAGCTCCCATTTGTGTGGTCATACACATAGGAGCCAGGCACACAGGTGAGACGTAGCCTCATCAGTGGGGTACACCTTCTCTACTCACCTGTATCCACCAGTTTGTGACTCCCTCCCTCAGTTTCAATTCCTTACGTCCTCTCTCCTTCTCTCTGTCTCTTTTATGAGGAAAAAAAATCAAACAAAGTGTGCAGTGAATGAGAAGAAGACAAATGTGGCCTGGTGCCCAAAACTGTACAGATCAGTCCCAGCCTTGTTTGCTTGTGACTTCAAATGGATAGCAGCCTTTAACAGTCACTTTAGGATAATGTTGTTTCTTTTGAACTTTAGAATTTCTCCTTCAGTGAAGAGATAAGGAGGGAAACTTGGTCATACAGCAGATGGTGGAGGCTGTGTACACTCACCAACATATGCATGCATACCTGTGCAACTGTCTTCACCTGAACAAAGATGAAATAAAACAGTGGGTTGCTAAATGGCAAAGAATATGAGACAAATTATCCTGTTGTCTCATTGTCTGCATTTGTGCTATCTCTTTGGTAAAGAGTAATTAAGCAATACACATTCATTCAATCTAAATCTTCTGATTTTTCAATCAACGATCTGTGTATTCAGTTGAGCACCTACCCTGTTATGTTCTATACATTTCTTTTTTAAAACGTAGAATTTTATTTTCTTTGCCTTACATTTCAGTGAAGTTCATCCATCCATTCATCCCTTCTTATTAACTGTGGATGGATTCCAACCCTGGTAAAGGAGGCAGATTTTTCAAGGTTGTAGCAACTGCTTATATAATTACATTTTAATGGGATGCACATTATTATTGATTTTTTGCTACAAGGAACATTTTAACCCTTACAGGCAGTTGGTCTTGCACTGGTTTACAGTAGGTATTTGTGAACTCCAAAGGTCTAGGTGTGCGAGTCCATGCATGTGCACACACACACCCACACACACGAACACACACACCCACTCCAAGAGCAAAACCACGAAAATGTTAGGAGAGCTCCACTGAAAGGAAAGGCCATGCTTGATCCCTGAATATCCCGACTCAAGTATGTCAGATCAATCAAAAATCAGCAGTTTTCTCAGGACCCATTTCTCTTTGTGATAATTTAGTCTCAGGAGAGTGTACATGCATGCACAACCCCCGCCTGGTATCCCAGGCACTTCATAACTAGAAATATGGCCTAGTTTATGAAGAGAAAGGGGCTCTGCAAGAGTCCTACACACTCACAATGAATATGTTAATTTCATTGTTGTTTGAGTAGTGTGGCACCAGGGATGGAGCCAGGAAGTTTAAAAGAATTTTCTTGAACCATATTTATTGTGACTTTATCTTTGTATGTTCCTCTATATAATATAATTTTTGAAAAACATGCAAGCTAAGATCATCTGTAATCTATGCGAGGTGCTTGGAAAAATAAAGAGAAAAAAATGCAGGCTTTTGAATTATTCATTCTAGTTATTATATTAAGATTTAAGAAGGAGGAACCTGTTAGAATCAAGATAGCATTTAATTAAAAGCCAGATTTCTTCAAACTTATTTTAAACTTTAGCAAAATCAAGGAAGTTGTTGTGGTCAAAAATGTCTTCACTCTAGTCCTCTCCTCTTTTCCCCACTAATTCATTATGACTTTACTCATTTAAGAGAGATACTTACTCATTGACATGCAATTGTTAGGACTGGATTCTAGATTTTTTATTAACTTCGAAGTCCATGCATGCTATGGGTGCTTCGGTGGTAGGAGAACTACAGTGACCACACCTAGGAGAAAATCCTACTGCCAAAAAATTAACAAGAATGTAAAACAATGATATGTAATTTAAAAAAGAAGGAAACCAAAAACAAAAAAGAACATCCATGAAAACAGGTTTGGCAATAGTTGAATAGTTTACTTCTATGGTCAAAACTTTGCTTGATATCATCAATTACTCTCTATTACTCTCTAGTCTTCATTGATTCAATCATCTTTGCCATCCTTTGTGTCAGTTTATAGGATAGAGAAAGGGGTTAGATAGCGAGGAGTCTTCCCTAGGGAAGGTCTGAGCCAGGCAAGCAAGGCACTGACCTGCACAATCCCAGGCATTCTTGTTCAGATGAAGTCTAGTGAAGTGCAAGTCAGGAACCTCAGTAAAAGCAAAAAAATAAGAAAGCCAAAAGAACAATGAAACATGGGGCCCTTTATGGTTTATTGCAGCTCCAACTGCTTTTTCTACAGAATGAATTGCTCTCTTCTGACTGTTGGATTGTCCTTATTTGACTCCATCTCATAACTTTACATCAAACATGATATATTAGTACAAAGTGATCATTTGGATATTAGTATAAAGTTTCTAATGTTACAGATAAAATCGCGATATTAGAAGCTGCTTCTGATTAAAAGAAGACATACTAAGATGTATACAATGATCTATTTGTTCCATTCTTGGCATTCACTGAAGTTCATAAAGTAGCAATGAATTAAAACTTTTAAAATGCCATTTTGAAAATTATTTCCTGGAACTTTGTCTAAGCACTCCAGAACTTGGAGCTAATGAAGACTAGCTTGGATTCTTAGCCTGTCTAATTCTATCAATTGGGTTGTACAATGGTGGATGCAGCATTCTAACAAAATAGATCTGAATGGAAACAAATACTGGTCAAGAGACTTACACAGGTCACCTCCAGGTCACTCACCCATATGAGCAGCATTTTATGACTTAGCTCAGTGCTGCCCTGAGGTATACATTAACTTCAACCAAAGCAAACGGCTGAAGATTTCCTCAGGAATGAGTCCAAGCAATTTCCCTTCTTTCATTTGTAATGTGTTGACATTAATTAGTACCTAATTCCTGGAGTGTGTTCAGGCTTCAATGACAGACAGAAAGGAACGATTTCTGAGCAGATTAGGCACACAGCCTCCTGGCACAACTCCAGGAGATGCAGATACTGCCTGGCTGCTCTAGGACGCAGGTCCTCAGCAGGCTGGTTCACATTCTACATTAGGACCAAAGACCTTAAAAAGCAGAATGGGAAGTGGTTCTATCCCAGCATAATAATCACTCCTTCAGAAACACAAGACAACTCTAAGTATCTTCCAAGATCCATGAAAAGAGAGAAGGTAGAACATTTAGTGACTATGTGTGCTGACTGAGCAAGCTAATATCTGATACAGGTCTGATTCCAGGACCCTCTGCCTTGATGTTATTTTAAACGTATATATTTCTTCACACAACTCTGATCCCACATCTGTGAAAGCAGCTCTTATGTCTCAATGAAAAGGAGAACTCTAAAGGATAGTTTCATAATATCAGGATATGATTAGCTTGACTCTGCACCTATATCTAAAAAACAAGTTTGTCCATTGTAATGTCACAAACAGGATAGAAGGATAGTTTAGCACTTTCTAGCTTCCAGTGTTAATCCCTTGCTGCTTTGTGATCATATTGTGAGGTCTGTAGCAACATCATAACATTTTTTTCACTATGTATGATCATTACTATGGTTCATGGTCATTCTAAATAGATAAAGTCATTCTATTACAAGAACAGTACAGAAACATCTGCAGGAAAGGACAGCATAATTCTGCTGTGCACATTGACTTCTCAGATATGATCCAGGAAAAACATAAACCTTCATGCATTAACACAAGGAAGTGAGTCCTTGAATACATGTGATTTTTGTGCATTTCTTTAAGCTCTTTTAATTGGTTAACATTGATTAGAGAAGTATTAGCTACATTTGATCCACATCCAGGCAAAAGCAAAAATTGCCTATTACAACCTATTCTCTTCCCAGTCAAGATACTTAGATTAACTGATCAGAATATAGTTATTATGTAATGCACTGATACTTTAAGCAAGACAATAACTGAACAAATATTCCCTTCTTATTTTGCCGTTAGCCCACACTCCAATGTGTCCATATTTATACGTAACCTATAAGAATAGTGTAACATTATAAATAACTCACCCAGAGGAGAAGGAAATGGTGATTCTATTAAAGCAGGACCTCACAGCAATTATGAAAATAGAATCTCCTACAAATTAATATTTAAAACAACTAATGGGCATTTTATGCACCAACTTCCTGGTTAGGTTTGTTTTCTTGATTTTTTTTTTGCATGCTTTACATGAAAGTTTTAATATTTTAGAAGCCTTCAGATTTTATGAACCAAAACATAATGCTTGTGAATATGCACCCATGGAGATCTCCAGCCTAAAGTTCCCTTTAAGTGAAAAGCTTGAATATTGAAAATTTAGCAGATCTAGTTTTTAAGTGGTTGAGCCTTTTAAGGAGATAGTAATCTATCATAATGGAACATTAACTTCACTTAAAAAGCATACATTTATGGTGCTGGTTTTATGACATCATTATGGTTTTTACTCCTAGTACTGTTATTTTGTGATCAGTGTGAAAATACTGCAGAGATAAGTGCCAAAGAGTTTAGTTGCCAGTTAGTTGGGGTTTTAAAGTTATTTTCCATTAGATTTTAATACAACATAAAAAGAAAGCTATTATCTGTCACTGTCAAAGAAATGGGGTCTGTGGTTCATACAATTAAAGTTTCTTCTAATTACATGAGATTAGATTTGCTTTCTCCATAGTCCATTTCAAATGGAATGAGTCAAAGAATTCAGCTATTTCTTTCTTAATGTCCTTAGACTAGTGCCTTCTTCCTCAACAAGAGATAGGATATAGCTGGGATGCTATTTAGATTAACATTGTGACTTCAACAAAATGAACGGCCCACATTACCTTAGGGTAAATGGACAAAACGCTGGGTCTCTCTTACTGCAAGTTCAATTGAATATATTCAAATTCTGTTCATTCAAATTACTTTGTTCCTTTAAATATTTATTCATAAGGGAATCCAAGTTGTAGTGTTCAAAAATATTTAAGCACTTGCATTAGGCCAACCATTGTTCAGTTTCTAGAGGTGTGTTTCCTAAAGTGTCTCCAATTCCCTGCAGTTAAGTTCTAGAAGTAATGAAAACAACTAAGTGAGAATTTTGGAGGGCTGGAAGGAGAAGTCTGATTGTTAAAATTACTTCCAAATTATCTTGAAAGTTCCAATGAGAAAAGTTAGTCACAGTTACCAAGGTCTAGTAATATGGGGAAGCAGCAGATCCAGATTATGGTTAAAAAGAACCAAAGCAATTTCTGTCACTTCTGGGGTAAAACACTTAATTGAAAGCACTCTCTAGTCTGGTCATCTCTAACCCAGTGAACCCACTATTACAGGCCCTGCCTCAAATGAGTGAGTCCTTTGCCCTCTAGGGAAAGCATTCATCAGAGAGCATTGAGTTAGTTGGATCAGAAAAGACAATATTAGAGACTTATGCATGAGGAAACCCATTCCAGAAAGGAAATTTTAGCCTAGTTCCTGAAAACGAGTTAGGAGGAGATATATAAAGAAGTTAGAGATGCGGAGGAGAGTCTCCTCCTAGCTGACTTGGGCTATGCCTGAACACATACAGACCAGTCATATTCCAACTGTACATGTATGAGCTCTCTGCCTTCCCTCTCTAGGAAATTGTGAGATAAGCATTAGTTGGGATCTCATTCTTTTTGTCTAGTATGGCACCTCATGATCAGTGTGGTGGGCCAAATGTTTAGGATAAGGGTACCCAATCTACTTGTTCAATAGAACCTGGAGCAATTCATTCTATCTGCTCAAAATTGTTTTTTACCTGGTTAGCTCATCTGGAATCCCATATTGAGTTGACGGTATAAAATGACAGTAAATCTACAATGAGTAGAACCCTCTTGTTGATACACATTGGAGATATGGCTTGAGTGAAAAAGTCACCTTTGTTATTTTAAGAGGTTTGGGGGATTGTACTAGAGCAGGTATGTTGACACATCTTCCATCCTCTCTTCTCAGGGAGGGTTGTTATCACACATCCTGTAACTCCAATAAAACAGACAAAAGTGAAAAGATGAAATTCAGAACGTGCATTCTAAAAACAGAAAACCTTCTCTAAAATGAATCTACAAATAACAATACTTATGGACTCCAAATGTTAGCTATTGTACTGAGTTTTCCTTATAAAGATCTACAGATAGAGCTTACCAAACAGAGGTAAAACAAGAGCAAAGACTCAAAGACCACAGTGAATGCGACATGTTTGTGAACAGAAAAAAAAAGGTCAATATAAATATCAGAGGTTAGGAAGAGAGTGGTGACAAGTGAGGGATAAGAGATGGAATCAGAGAATTTATTAGGAATAAGATTACCAAGGCCTGATGGCCTCCCTGGTGGCACATGGGGTTGAGTGCCACACTGTGGGGCTTCCACAGCCCTGCAATACGACTTTGATCCTCTGCCAGGCAGGGGACCCACATGGCACAGCAGGCCTCTCCTGCCTCACCCACTGCTCCCCTCAGCAGTGTATTTCAATCCACCTGCCTGTTCTGTTCCCCACTCTGTCTCTGGTGAATCCTCTCACACACCCTCCCCCTGCACCTCTGGCCTGTACCCCAGCTTTTGCATGCATAAATAAATAAAATATTTTTTTAAAAAGATTATTTATGCTTTATATGTCTTGGAAAACACTAGATTTTATTCTTAGTATAATGGAAAATTTTAAGCAAGAAACTGTGATATCACTTACATTTCCAAAATCACCCTGACTACATAACAGCAGAGAAGAGGACAGATCATCAAATACAGAGAGGAAAAAATATGAAATCCCCAGTGAATACTCTTGTGCTTAACATTCATCTTTGGTCCATTTTATTTGTATTCCCTATATTGTTATTCACCATTACTCTAAGAATTATGAAAATTTTGTTTTTCCAAAATTGATGTTAATAAAAATTCTTGTCATTGTAGTGGAATCCCAACAATATCATGCTCTATTTAGCAGGCATTTATAAGGACAGACACTATGGTACAAACATAATAGGGACAATGTCTAAAGACTGAAAATCTCCCAGTGTCTTCCAACCCTCACTTCCTAAGGCCATAACACTCTCTCACCAGTGAAATTTTTGTCCTCATTTGCTATCAGTACTCTTCTTTTACAATATCAGCTATTAATGACTCAATTTTCCTGACTCTTTGTCTCTCCAGGTGTAATGTATTTTTGACACCATTGACTGGAACTTGACTTTGAAGATTCTCCTCTGGGAACAGTCACAGAGATTTGGCCCTATAGCACTTGAGTCTCTTTGCCACTGTTCACAAACTATATAAGTGGGAATGGAAATAGGACCATAGGAGACATTGAAAAGAAGATATTCCTAGAGGATAAAGAAACAACCAAATTTCCAGGTTAGAGTCAACTTCTCAATGAGCTCAGCTGTTCTGTGGCATCAGAAGGACGGGAGGAAATACAGTTTATAGATACTGTCCTATTGCAGTGAGTCACCTGACCAGTATGAGTCCTCCTTTTATGCGGATGCTTAGAGGTGAAAGTGCAACATATTCTTCAATAATCATCAGATGAAATCAATAATGACACACCCTACCCCCTCCAGCATCCCATTATATCTGGGAGAGGAAGAAGTGCTTCCGTTCACATCTCATCATTATTTAGGAAGTCAAAATCTTGGTTCATAATATGTAAATATATACATGAGTCCTCATTTTGCATAGTTCCAATAGTGAGTTCAGTTTCATGATTTAGTTAATAATACTGGTCCATTATAACATGCTTCACATTTCCATTAACACATTATTTGTAACTACAAAAACTTTAAGCATCATTGCTAGCTCTTCAGCCTACAAATTCTATACAAATAACATGCTTATCTTCACACATGACGAACCTTGTCTCTTCTTTCAAAGCCTGTCAGTGATTGGCTACTGCACACATTGCTCAATTCACATACAAACAGCAATGCATGTAGTTGTCCTGTCTCCTTGTCTTCCAGTAAATCACTCGTGACACCTTATAAAAGTGGATCATTGAAAGAGGGAATTGGCCAACAAAGATGAAAGCATGGGAAAATAGTGAAAAGTAGTGATGTTGAAAATGGAATCCAAGTCAAACTTTCATGAAGCTATCGAAGAAATAACCGGTGGCAGGAATGTTGACACAACCTCTGTTGGCAACACCAGATATGAAGTTAGGAGAGTTTAGAAAAAGTAAACTTATAGATGGTAATTTAGGAAAGTGGTTGTGATAAACAGGATAATCGTGTCCCAGAGGAAATGTATAATGGCAACCAAACATTTCACAGTAAGGCACTCTCAGAGACACTTCATGGCACTGAGGAGCTGAAGATAAATTGTCAGAAGCTGATAAAAAATTTGCCAAGGCATAGAAAAGATGCCTTGTATATCTCCTAAATGATATGCAAGAAAAATAAAACCAGCACTGCTCAAACTACTTTGGGAAGTTTTTTTTAAAAAGAAATAAAACATTGAATTCCTAATGTTTTTAATATTTTATATTAAAATGTATTAAATAAATATAAGTTTTGGCTATTCCTTTTTTTTTTAGATTTATTTAATTGTATTTGACATCATTTGTATTCCCCAGGGTGTTCCCACCACCATTCCACCCGTGCACCATCACCTCGGTCCCTTGTGCTCTTTCTGCCCTCCTTCCCATCTTTCCCCTCCGTTCCTTCCCCACCCCCCACACCCCACCCCCCGCCATGATCCCTTNCCCGTGCACCATCCCCTCGGTCCCTTGTGCTCTTTCTGCCCTCCTTCCCATCTTTCCCCTCCGTTCCTTCCCCACCCCCCACACCCCACCCCCCGCCATGATCCCTTTGGTTTATCTTTGACCTTTTTATCTTCTTGAGTTTTTTGTTTGTTTCATTTCACTATTTATAGAATATTCATAACCAACATTTATATAAAATACAAGAAATTTTTCAATGTTTGATAGACATTTTATTTTCACTGAGTAAAATTGCATTATAACTTTATATAATTCTCAGGCATTCATCAGAAAAATATCAACATAACAAAATCTTAAAGCTCATGAAACAATCTTAAATTTTCCTATTTATTGAGTTTTCCTCTACTTAGTTTGAGTCTACACAATCATTTTCACAGGTCCACACTCTTGTGCAAAGCAAGAATTGCCAGTCCTGAGAAACTCGGCATATAGCCACACGGTCTACCCCTCTGTTCAGTGGGGCTGCTGTTTCTGGTTTTAATGAATTTTGACTTAAAGACTTTTTTATTCCCTGGTGGTATTCTCGATACTATTAAGTGATTTTGAGTGCAGTCTTTTCCTAGGGATAACCTTGCCAGTATAGATAATATACATTAATGTTCACTCAATTCTTTGTGAAATTTTCCTCTTTGGATGGAATTAGGTTTTTAGTGGTGAGCATAATGTAATATATACAAATCTTGGTTTATAATAATACACACCTGAAACCTATTTAATATTATAATTCAATGTTATTCCAATTAAAAATAACTTGATATTTCCTTTTTATCTAAAGACTGTTTAACAGTGATTTGTTGATAGTAGCAATAAAATTGGAAATTAACTCTCAAAGAATAAGAGATTAAGGAAATAATCATTTTTTCAATGACTGCGTAAATCTATTTAAAAGGATCACATAAAAGAACATTAAAATGATGGAGAAAAAATTAGGAATATCTCACTAAATGGGAAAAGCAGGCAACCAAACACTTCAGTGTAATTCTATTTTTTGAAAATACATATTTATATGTACATATAAATAGTCATAATGAAGATATGAAAAAGTTCGAAGGGTAGTTATCTTTATATGGAAAGAGTATGAGAAATTTTGTCCTGCTGTTTCCTGAATTGCCTATAATATAATAGTTTTTTAGAAATCCTGCTCTTTCACCTTGGCATTACTTAACATTCTAGTAACAAAAGTAGTCAGTAAAGCTTACATTAAACTGTTTTTTGATTCTCTCAACCTTTCCCACTTGATTTCCTTTCCTATCACAGACTCAGAACATTTCCTGACTCAGGCAGTCCTGATGGTGCTGACTCTCAAAAATATATATAATTAGAAAGATCAACATTTCCATTATCAGAGCTGAGGCACACAAGAGTTCAGAAGCTCTCCTGAGTTGCAACATTCCAAAGCTCAAATTTCCTTGCCTATAACTTTTAATGTGCCCTCTCTCAGGGGACTCCCCACCCAGGCATTGCTGATGGATTAAAGAAACACACTGTGTGGTGTAGGTGGCACTGCCTGTTTGTGATTAGTTGAAAATAGCTGACAAATCCACATGGTTAAATAAATCAGAAGAACGGTAACTAAGGCACACATGTTTACAATCTTCTTGCACAGTCATATAAACATAATCTGGCAGGAAAACAATGCCTGCTAGATTTGCACACAAATAAAAATTTTTTTGTCAAAACCCCATTTGTTGAGCATTTATTATGTACCAACACCTGTGCTTAACACTTGAGTTCTTTATCGCATTTAATCCTCACTAGAACCCACAAACAGGATACTATAATATTCATTTTTTAGATTAGAAAATTGCAGCTCAGAGATGTTGAGTAACTCATCTAGAGATTAGACACAGTCAAGAATAATAATCACATAATGAACAAGAACACATGGTTATGTTGACCATATATACATAAGTCTACTTAAATAGAACCATGCTTGGTTAAAAAACACCTTTTATCTACAAACATAAAACATGATATAAATAGTTATAAAAATAAACAAATATGTGTGAAAATGTATTCCTAAAAACCTCACGTAAGTGTATTTATTTCATTAACTTCTTACATAATGGCCAATTGGTTTTAAGAAGGCAACAGATTTTACTTAAAGCATGAAAAACTTAGTACTGTTTTGAAAAGTGGCTTACATTAAAATTTGATAAAAGCAATGAGAAACACTAAAATGGAATTAAAATAACTCTTCAGCTTTGTTAAAATTGTTTTGATGAGCCAAAAGTACTGTATTAACTAGAAATAACAGAGAAATCAACAAGCTTCATTCCTTTTAGACAATTCTATGTATCTCCCACCTCCTCAAATGACAAAATTGATTGATGATTCTTACTGAAGACATTACTCCTAACCTTCTATAACTGTCATTCTTGCTCTGATCATTGGTTCTCACTGCAGAAGCTCAAAACCCTTTATTTTTCCACCTTGGCCTTCCATCTCTGACCTTTCAAGTGCTCCTGAAATCAAATTGCCAAATGCTGTTTTCTCCTTGCAGAGCATCTCCTAATCCCTCTAATGTAATTTAAACTGACAATTTTCAATAATATATCTGCAGATGAAGAAAACGGTGGCTCAAGGGGCACTCCAAGCAAGTTTCCAATTGGACAAACCAGACTACAACAGCCCTGGGTGCTGATGCAATAATCACTACACATTTGCCCCCACTTCTTGCTCCTAGCTTCCAGTGCTAGGCTCTTAGGCTTCCGATTATATGGAGACAGAACATTTCTATTAATAAGTGTAGCTAGTATTTATAGAGTGCTTATTATATGCCAAACACCTTGCCTGTCTACAAAGAACATATCTAATTAAACATACACGAGTCAATAGACAGCTGCAAGGGATACATAAGACTAGGTATAGGGGATGGCACAGAGCTTCCACACCATTCATAAGTGTCCCATTCTTCCCCCAAATCTTCATGAGTTCACCAACCCAGAAGATCTCCAAAGTCCCCTCCCACTGGCTTTTTTTGGAGGCTTCATTTTACTGAGGATGAGTGATTAAATCATTGCCCATTGGCAACTGAACTCCACCTCAGAGGCCCTCTCCTGACCAGGAAATCAGGGAGTGGCACTGAAAGTTCCATCCTCTCTTCAGGTTGGGTTCCTGAGCAACCAGATCGTCACCCCAAATTTATTCAAAAGTTACTTTCATTAACATAACAAGATACACTTTAAAAACAAGAAATTTCCAATGGGATCTGTGAGCCAGAAACTGGAAGACAACCATATATGTGTGAGAAATATATTTTGGGTAATCTGAATGATCATACTTTATTATATATCAATATACATATATATGTATGTTTTGCTATAAATCAAAAATATCTTACATTTTTCAAAGCAAAAGTCTGAGGAAAACTAGAGGAACTGGTAACACTGGACAAATAGTGCTAATATTCCTGATCTCAGAGGCAATTCCCAAATTGGGGGATGTTTGCCGACACTTTAGCGAGGAAGGCTGATCAGTGGCAATAGAGTCAAAAAATCAGACTGTAGAATGTTGCAGACTAATTAGTTAGCCTCATCAAACCTCAACCTAGTTGATTTTATTGCCTTCATTCACTAAGAAAATGACTGAACAAAAATGTTAGCCTCCTTACCCAAGCAAAAGAGTTTTAGAGCTCTTGGTATTTATCACAGAAAGAATTATGACTGATGCTTGCTCAGATTTGTTGTATTTATTTATTCATCCTAGGAAAAATATTTGCCTTTTGTAACAAGAGTCTTTGAATTCACAGGAGAGCATAGTTGATCCTGTGCATTTGATAGTGGGGAGTAGAACGGTTTTAGAATCCTGAATCACAGTGCCCAAGAAATATAGGGCTTTTAACTTTCTACTCTCAAGATTGAAGGTCTTAAAGGTTTCAAATATTGTGCAGATCTCGGCTGCCCAGAGTTCAGCATAAAGGGAGCATTTATGTTTACAATATGACTCTAGCTTTCAATTCTATCCCGCCCTGCCCTGTGATGTTAGATCTGTCTTTAAGTGTCCCTGGCTCACTGGCAGCATTTGAGCTAAACTGTGAGTAATCAGAGGGCCTCAAACAGCAGCCACACCAGAACCTGACGGAACAGGCATTCACCTCCACTGTCATTTGGGAAGCTGAGATAAACAGTGAAAGGACTGAACAATAGAAAAGGAACTTTCCTCCTCTCACCAGTGAAACATCTTAAAAGATGAAGATCAAGGACTGCTAGAGATAACAGACACCAAAGAACTGAAACCTCTTAACAGCAGGTGGTATCAGGAAGTCCAGTCTTTTGAAAAAAATGTGTCAGATCTCTTTAAGGATCAGTACACTTCTGGTTCCTAGGGTGACACTGATAATACTTTGTCAATCATTGTAATATCTAGATCTACATTAAATAGTTTTGAAAAGCACCTTGAAATACTTGAAGGCTCAATTAGTTTCTCCTCTAAAATGCTTGGTGTCAATTGCAGTTGTGATAATTGGAGGAGATATACTCAGTTTGTAAGTAATACTGACAATTGTCTTGCTTCTTAGTCTACAGCTCAGAGAAAGAAACGAAACCATAAACTGAGTCCCTTCATAACAACCCCAGACACTATCAAAGCACATGTCTTCAGAGTAGAAGAGACTAAGTAATTCATTAGTCCTCAGGGCTAAGCATAGACCTTCACTTAAAGAACGCCAATCACTGAAGTATTTTCCAGTCTCAAGGACAGCAGTTGACTTGTCTGGTCCTTACTGAATTAATTTGCTTCTTAGGAAAGGGCAGTTTCTGATAAAATTTTGTGGAAACATTTCTCCAAGTCCAAGGGAACCATAAACCACCAACCCTGCCGCTGACCCATATCAAAAGCTGGTTTATTTTGTGGTGTTAGATTAACCATCAACCACCCATTTTGTGATTGGGAGAATAGAAAGGACTTTCTGTTCTTGTTCATTTGCTGGCTTTTGCACTTCTTCATTCTACTAAGAGTAAGTTGAATTTTGTCTAGTTGTGAAAATAATTGAATTTCCAGGTACACAGAATTCCAGAAGTTTTGTTAGACCCAGTCCTTGATAAGTCCTGTCTGGCCATGGCATGGACTCCACTGAACCCCTGCAGGTTGGTCTTGGCAGCAGGGCTGATGCTAATTTTCCTGCCTGGAGGAATCCTCCCTCCCCAGGTCCAGGCTCTTTGGTCTTTAATGTCACATCACACCCAGCAGCTCTGGTTGGCAAGATGGTTTTCTCCTCATGCTTCCATATTCACACACTTCCTATGAGACTTGAGTGCCAACCTACAGAGTTTATTTTCCATAGCTTTGTGAATATGCTGTTAATAGAACAGGCAGTCATTCTTCAGAATAAAGAATGTATTATTAACCATTAATGTGTAATATGACCTACATTGAAAAAATCACTAATATACTATAACAATTTTCAGAAAAATGAAGTATTTCTCGACCCATATAATTCCATAAGAAAAAGAAAAACTACTTTCTGTTTGCACTAGTAAATCAGAATCACACCAAATCTTTTCTGAGTTTAGTGTTTGTGACTTTAGCTTATAAAAGATTATAAACATATTTATTTATTTTCATTACATGAACATTTTCCCTTTTTTCATGCATAATAATAATAATTACTAATATTAACTAAGTACTGAAGGCCTGTCATGCCTCTATTAACTCTTATGCTCCATGTATCAACCTCATTAAGTAGAATTCATTACTGTTCCGGTTTTGCAAATGAAGAAACTGAAGTCTGGTAGGTGACAAACAAGAACAGGAAAGCTGTTCTGACTGACTACTTCCTGAGAGTTAAGTCAGCACATGATCATGAGCCAGTCATCCTCGCCCCTAGAGTTCATATTTTCTCCTATTTCATAAAAGCTTACTGGTATATTAGTCTACTGGTATATTTTGTCTACAACAAAATGCCATGACTGAAACAACAGAAATTTATTTCCCACAGATTTTGGAAGCTGTGAAGTCCAAGATAAAAAATACCAGCAATAAATCCCTTCTTTGAGTCTTTAGGGGGCTGCCATCTCACTGTGCAGTCAGAACAACCTTTGTGCTTATAGAGTGAGAGCACTCCCAGGTGACGCAGGCCCCACCCTTATGACCTCATCTAGCCTTATTTATATTCACTAAGTTCCCATTTCCAAATGTAGTCACAGGGGAAGGGATATAGGAGGGGTATTAGGACATCAATACATAAATTTGGGAGGGACACAAATATTCAGTCAATAGCAACAGGCAACTGAGTGTATTTCCAAAAGAAAATTGTTTCAAGTTCATTAAAATGCTAACAAATAGGTACTTCTCAATTCCACAATTTTTCCATTAAAAGAAAAAAACTACAATATCACAAGTACTGCAAACCTAACATGGACTAAAAGATTAAAGTGAGAGTCTTCACAGTTCTTATCAGTTTAGCTAATTAGATGAACAATGGGTGACTTCTGAAGGGAGTTGTCTCAGAGAACTAAAGCAAATATCAAGGAAACAATGAGCTCTGCCTGATACATTGGGAAGACAGTTCTATTTGGACTTTAGATTAATCCGTCAGTCAGTAGTGTTAACTGGATAACTTTACCCTGTCTGGGTATGCTCTGCTTTCACTTATTATGATTAAAAAATAAAACAACATTCCTTTATCTGATACATAGTATAACCTAGGCACATGTATATTTAATCATTTAGGAGATTAGTAAACAAATGTCAAATAATAGAATTAAGAGTTGATTGGTTGTAGTAATTTCCAGCAATCTAAGTTGCACTTGTTTTTAAATTAAACCTAATTACTGAAATGTATACGTGTGGAAAAACAAGGAACCTAGGAGTAAGCATGAACATGTATTGTTTGTGATTCAATAGAATGGATGATATAGGGAAACAAAGCTGCCAGTCCTCCTTAGAAACAAATGCTGTTAGAATTTCAATTGCTTGACATGGTTCATGTCCTAGTCAACTCATTATGATATTTGCTGTTGATATTTTTCATCAGCACAATGAAGCATATTATACTATTTAAAGATACAACCTGTAAATATTACTGTTAAACAGTCTTCTGTTCCCACAATGGTTAATAAATTTTATGCATTCTTTCCACCTTATACAGTAGCGGACTGGTCAGGCAGAGATATCTGGAGGCATCTATACAACTAATTTAGGACCTTCCAGGCATCAAATCACAAAACTTCACATTTTCTGTGGATGAATATTACAGCAACTTCCTACTCTCATCAGTGTGATGGAGGACAAATTGGCTGAAAATGAGTCATTTACCAAGTGTGCAATTAAATAGATGATAGATAGATAGATGGATAAATAGATCGATGCTTGATAGGCGAATGTGTAGATAGATAGACCTAACTACTTGTTTGAGAGATTTCCAATTCAATAGAAATTGAAAAAGATTTTTTTGGTGTTCCACAGGTTTTAGCTTTGAACTTATTCCTTTCAGTAGATGGGCTCACACTTTTGTTTCTCTTTCTCCTTGTTTCTTTAATTTCTTTATACTGTTACTTTCAAACCAAAGCAAACATTCAAGAAATGTCACCTCTAGCCTGCTCATCGTTTCCCAATCAGACTGACAAGGCACTTTTTCCTTTGGACTCAAATGAATTCCCAGAAAAGGGTTTTGTGCTTTGTTCTGATTTAATCCCACTTCATGTGATTATACTTTTGTTTGTCTTCCTGTAAACCCTCTACACTTACCTTAGCATTTCTCCTAATCAACACTCAGCACTGCATAGGAATGTCGGCCTGCAAGTCAGCTAAGGTAAGCCTGGCCTCCTGCCTCCCTTTTAGAATTTCCTCAGTGACCATCAGCTCAGATTGCCCAGTGCCAAGCAGACAGAAATAACCACAGGATTCCAAAGTCACCATTCCTTTGGGAGGATAACTATCCCTCTTCCCACTCTTTTCTGTTAGGCCTTTGGGATCCGATATCTGACTTCTTTACCCCTGTACTGTCTTGTCCCTTTGACACACGAATGTCTTCTATCAGTAAACTTTAGATATTGGATGAAGCACAGTGAATGATATTTTCATATCTTCTAAAACTAATTTCCCTTAGACTTGATTGCCAAATTCTACCCAAATTCCAGATATTTACTATGCAGCACATTAATGAACATAAGACATAGTGCCTGTCCACAGAATAAAATTAACATAAGGCATAAAACCATAACACATGGCAAGTTTAACATATTAAAGATTTTAAAATTCCAGTTGTAAATATTATTACAAAAAAATTTATTACAAAAAAAATTACTAGCAATCAAAAAAATATATATAAAAACATGCCATTCGTAGCAACGTGGATGGAGTTAGAAGGGATTAAGCTCAGTGAAATAAGCCAAAAAGAAAAAAAAATCTGATGGTTTCACTTATAGGAAGAATGTAGGGAAAAAAAATAAGGGATGAGGAAAAAAAATAATTATAATATGTTTAAAAAACAAAATTAACAGGCAACTATAAATCAAGGATATTCTGCAAGGGGTGGGGAGGGAGAATGCACTATCTCTGCTGTGGCCTGAGTTCGATCCCCAGCCTGGGAGCTGACCCCCACGGCACAGCAGACCTCTCCTGCCTCACCCGCTACTGCCCTCAGCAGTGTAGTTCAGTCAGTCTGCCTGTTCTGTTCCCCACTCTGTCTCTGGTGAATCCTCTCACCCTTTCTACCTCTGGCCTATACCCCAGGTCTACACACAAATACACACACAGAAAATTAAATACTATATTCAGTATTTTCACTTTATTCTGTAGACTGGTGGCTCCCAAAAGCTTGTCATAGGTCAAATTCACACTGGACTGGGAAAAATGAGAAAGATAAAGGCAATTTGTAAGTTTTTTTTTAATCAAACAAAAATGTACTCAATTTAATGGTCTCTCCTTTATCCTGAGATTGCCTTGCCTTGTAATCAAATACAATTACCTTTGTGAAGCAATGGTAAGAGTAGATGGCAGTTTAATGGGAGGCTCTAATGGTCTTACTTGGATAAATAAGCATTGGAACCACTATTTTGCACTCCATGATTTTATTTTTATTTCACTGGTCTATGAGATCACAAATTTAGGGATCATTTCCAAAGGTAATATAGATCTTTGAAAGGGGGGTGATGTGATGGGGATTGTTCTTTAAAAAACATAACTCTGAGAGCAGTGACATCAATAGATTAAAGAAAGGAAAAGGAGAAAAAGGAGGAGGTAAGGCAGTAAAGGACAAAATAATGACATGATACAAGGAAGGTAATCAGAAATCTATGATGGCAAACATCAGGACCAAATTTAGGACATCAACATAAAGAACTGAAAGAAAGTATAACAGGGTGGTTCCCAGGAAAAGGTAAGTTCCAGGATACCTGCCCCAATCCAAGTAGAGTGGAACTGAAGAGGGATAAGAAGATGCTGAAGGGAGGAAGGAAGGAAGTAGGAAGAAGGATGGAGAGCAGCAAGGAGACCTGGAGGAGGCATGTGGAGCAGAGGGACATGTGAAGAAACTGCGCTTGCTTTTTGGTTCTGGACTGGTTGGAACAGATGCAGGTGAGAGACCCATGGGAAAGTTAACAGTGGCAGCTTTTATCTTGATTTTGATTTTGCTCTTTTCCTGCCAGAGTTGTCTGACTCTTTCTGACCCTTTTCTATGAGTCTCCACCAAAAGGTGCTTTAGACTTGTGGCAGGCTTTTGGGCCTTGCTTTGGACCAATCCTGTTTGGCTGGAATTTTGCCTTTGAGGGGATGGGTAGCTTTGGATGCTTGATTTAGTAACTGTATTCTTTGTCCTTTCTGTATTATACCCTAATTGCATTAAATTTCATTTCCATTGAAGTTCTTATATGTTTGTCTTGATGTGGTGGATGGCAGAACCCATTTAAAGAGGGCAGGTTTGGGGGTTCTGAGATGTCCCTCTCCCTGTCATGTAACAAAAGCAATGTATACAAAAGGTTGAAGACACAAGATTGGCAATGGGTTAATGTGAAAGCTGAGGTTATAGTCTCAGCCTAGAGTCTGAGCCAGTAGACTGCATGTATAAAAAAATGAGAAAGAAATAGTAAAGACTGGAGGCCTAGAGAGGTGACTGACTGGACATTAGAAAATTGATGTCATTTAGAGAGGTATACCTCAGACTCCTCTGCATAAATACATAAAAGCTGAGAGAAAATAGCTCTCATCACAAAGACAAGAGAGTGAAAGGTAGAACACTGAATGGAGAAAATCTCTACTATTCCATTCTCCTTTGTTAGTTTATGTTTTCTGTTGAGAAGAACCAAGGTTGAAACTTATCCTTTCTAGACAATAATCTCATCAGTGAACCTTTCTTTTTTACTACCATCATTTCCTTATTCGTCAAGCTCTAATACAATTGTTTTGAAAAATCTCAGTTTTTCTATTGGTGCATTTCTTTGTTACCACATACTTCAATTAAGTTCAATATCACATCAAATTTGGCTTGTTGAGGAGATATAAAATAACAGCCATTGAGTCCAAGGAAAATTTAAGCCTTTCCATGGAATATATATAGAGAAAAGAGACTAAAATTTGAACTAGAATGACTAAAGTGAGCTTTTTTAAAAATGTGTAGTATTGACAAAAGAAAGACACACAGATTTTTTTTTATTAAAATATTTTAAAATTTACATATACTTGCCATTAATTGTAATCCCCATGTATTCCCCATCACCATCTCACCAGTGCACCAT
>JAGFMF010011827.1:8940755-8978753 GCA_019455555.1 Galemys pyrenaicus
TATCCTGCTACTTTGCTAAATCGGCCAATTAGCTTGAGTAGATTTTCTGTAGAGCTTTTGGGGTTCTCTATGTATATTATCATATCGTCTGCAAACAGACACACAGATTTTAAAATTCTTTGGAGATATGTTAGGTCCTGGATACTAGTATTGTTCGACAATATATTTTTGTAATGTACTAATAGCTAATATTTTTTGATTGTTTGCAATGGTCAATATGTGACAACTGCAGCCCCATTTGTTTCTTCATCAAAAAAGGTATATAATTTTATTATTGATATATATATATAGTTTATATACCTATCAGGTATATAATTTTATTACAGATATTTTAAAATAATAAAAGCAATATTGACAGAAGTTACTTGTCCAAAGTCATCAAGCAGGATTTGGGATTAGAACTCATGCATTACTCAGGCTTCATTCTTTAGTGTATAATAGCAAAACCAGTTTAAAGAAAAAAGAACATTTATGAGTTTTCACCCAGAAGCAGGGCTACAGCTACCTACAGAAGTAACAAATAATTCCCACACTGTCATCAACCTACAGTGTCCTCCTTTCATTGTTACCCAGGTATCTCTGTGTTGACTCCATCGTCAAAGAGCCTCTCCTGTTGCCATGTCAGAATGCCCTCAGCTGATCCAGCCCAGGCTCAACCAAGTCCAGCAGGAAAACACAACTGCCATTGTCCAGCAGACCCAGGAAATGCCTCATTGCATCCTCTCATTGTGCTAGGATCTCAAGTCTGTTCCTGAAGGAATCACTGCAATCCAAGCAATGTTATGCACTAAATAGCCAAGTCTGGAGCCAAGTGTGCAATAATCCAGGGTGCTATTAAGAGAATTAGGGTGCATAGATGTTGGGTGGCATGAGCAGTAAAAATCTCCAACAACTGAGCTTTCTTATTGAAGAAACTGAAGTTTTGAGCACAATATTTTTCCAACTAAATAAATATCCATGAAGAACAGAGGTGAGGTTTTGAATATTAAAAGAAAAAGAACACTGCACTTGAGGCATTCTTCATATTTAAGTTTGCTATTCAGAACTACTTGCACCTTGATTGGGGAAATGGCTTATAGGAATTACTAGAGCTGTTTCAGTTGTAACAACAAAAATAAACACACCCCTCCAAATAGATTGCCTTTTGTGGGGGCAGGCGGTGGGGGGATACACTGCATATTTTTCCTAGATCATGCTGGAGGTGGCTAAGAAAGAGAGGCAGGTCTCAATTTCTCCGATTTAAGTGAAGTGTTTATGCCAGAGCCCAACTCCATAGTCTTGTCCATCTGGAAGATTTTCTTCCATTTTCCCCTTAATACGTTGGATTTCATCTGAGGCAGCAAGCTATTAGTGCCCATTGCTCCATTATCCCTTTAGAGTCTGCTGAAGATCCCACAAAATTACCAATCTCATTTCTGTAACAAGTTTCCACCCATGAGAAAAGGTCAAAAGACAGAGAGCCTCGATCCTATTTATGATCACCTTTTTCTAGTTCTCTAGAAATATTAACTTGCTGGTTAGCTCTTTATCTCAAAACCTTTTTGTTCCTGTAATTTCAGCTGACTTGGCCATAACATGGAAAGAATAGAACAAAGTTTATGGATGCTTTTTATTTGGTGGACATGTTGATGAATGGTTTATAATGCAGTTAAATCCTAGTTCTTTGTGTTTAAAAAGAAAGAGAACACCCAAATGGATCATATCCTAGCAGTAAAAATTCAACTGTGGGACTATTGCTTCCTTTTCTTTAAAACTCTAACTTCCTAGCCAATAATGTCAGACAAATGAAATAGTTCGCTCTGTTTTTTATGTAGTTGAGTGTAGAAGGGTCTACTTCAATGGGATGGGTTTTAAGTGAGAATTGAAAAGCCTGTGTCGATATTTTCAACACTTCATTTGCCACTTTGCTTAGACTCTAAATTCCTATAGAAATAACAATTATCTATCTTTGCAGTGAAGGAGCAAAACTGTTCCTATTGAAATAAAAGCATGAGACAAATAGTAGAGTGAATGGAAAAAGAACTGGCCTGTAGTTTCTCTTTTTTTACTGAAGGTGGTCAGATACAATTAAAAGAATTCTTTAAAACTTCTTTTGTGGGAGTCTTTTATTCCCATAGTCCTCACTTTTTTCTTCCCAACTGCTTTCTGATTAAACAAGAACAACAAAAAACAGAACTAAAACTTCTTAAAGGAATACAAAAAAGAAAGTAGTGACAATATGGGCTTCTAATCTGTACTTTCGTTGTTTTACTCTCAGTTAATAGTGGGTAACTAGGGAGCATGAGTGCCCAGACTGGTTTCATCCCGTTCTTATTCCCACTTCACCTCAACAGGATTGACTAGCACTTTCATAGAATATTCCTTCCCACTTTCTCCAGCTCTGCTGCCCTGTTGCCTTCTGTGACATCAATACACACACCACAACCTGTATACTTTTGGATAAGTACTGGAGCATCAGAACAAGTGAGGTGGCCAATCAGACAAAGGTCAGCAGGCTCGGGGGGCTCCAGGAAAATTGGGCAATGAACAGAAATAGAGAAAGCAAACATTCTTGCTTTGATAAATTTAATGCCAGAACACCTGTGAGAAACTATTTTAATTTCATCATACATATAACTTTTATGACATTTGGAAAAGCCAATTCTTTATATTAGAAATGTGAGGATATCACAATCTCTTTAGAGCAAAAGTCCTCTAAATCAGACACCTCAGTTAGCTCTCCAGAGCCATGTGACAGCTATTACCTTGACAAGATACAGGAATTGCAGTCTTGTTTTTATCTTAAAGTCATCTTCTTGGGAGGGAGAGTATCTGAATCAAAGTCACAATTAGGAACCAGAGTTCTCTAAAAACAGCTTTTACAACTTTGGGGTTCAACTCCAAGGAAGCTTTCATTGATTCATCACAAGATTTGGGGCCCTTTTGCTTGCTTCCAAAAATAATACCTACTGTAGCATGTCTCAGAGTGGACCCTGGGTTCTGGCCTCAGCATCACCTGGGGTGCTTACTTTCTGAACTCCATTCAACTTCTCAGTCTGACCACAATTATGGGTTGAACTTCTGCAGTTTTTCAAAGCACTACCCATACCCCAATGAATTTTGAAAACCATCATGTAGATATATATGTTCATTTATAGATATACATATTTACTGTAATCATTTAACATTTAAGGAAAATACTAAAGGCATGAGTTTAAAGAAAAATGACACAACTGATTAATCCTGTAAGTAGCAGCTCTCATTTGGGTATAATTTAAAGAATCATGTCATTAATCATGACAATTAATCTCAAAAAATGCTGCTTAAAACTACAAATAACTTTCTTTCCATTGATCTACATATTTGTCATTGTTTAGTTTCTATCAGCATAAGTAAATCTTATATAACACTGGTGTTCTCACTTAAGAGGTTATATTTCATTTAAATAAATCATTCACGAATTAGATGGTATTTTAAAAATTGTAGGTGGAAGAACATATAAGACTGAATGTTTATATAAAAAGAAAATAGGATTAACCTTGAGAGTGACTAAATTATAATGTTGATTGCTTGTAGTAATGAACCAGAGAGCACAAGTCTGAAAATAAAAATATAATTCTTGAATATCTGGCTCTCCTTATACTTTTATTTTAAAAAATAAAATTTTAAAAAATTCATTCCTTCCCCAAACACAAAATTTTTTATATTTTCTTCAGAATCCAACCATGGATATCAATATATTTCAAAGAATTTTATTTCAAATGTAGTTCAAAAGGAGGGCAAAGTTAACAGCAGAATCCTTTAAGGAGCTAACCTCATGTAAGAGAATCTAATAAAGGATGTCATGTATTTGTAAGGGGAAAAAAATGCAACCTGAAACATTTTCAATGACACTGCACCAAAAAAACAAAAAGTTTTCATGACATAAGCAATCTGTGTTAGATTTCACTGTGGCAATGTTGAGATTTTAAGAATAAATGAGATTTAACTCTGACCCTCAAACTGTGAATTTCAGCTCTCTCTATACCTGCTGCATAGACCATGCCAACTTTTGTTCCTCTGAAAAAAATCTTACTGTACTGATAATTGCTGCAGTATTTTCTTACCAAATTCACCCCCTAAATAGAAAACTCCCTGGTGGATGAGGGGATGAAAAGATTTTTTAATGTTTTTTTTCAAACCACAATCTAACAAATACACCAATATATAAACTCTTGCTCAGATGAAAATATTGCTCAGCTCTCTGAAAATTGTCAAAATTGACTTGTAAATTGCTTTCTATTATGAAACACATGCTGTATCTAAGTTCTTCATATATATGTGATTTACTCATACATATGACTTTGTTTTTAACAGATCACCAGCATGACAGTGCCATGTTTTATGCTAAGGAACAGCAAGCAACCCTTGTCAGAAAGTGCTTTGGCTCATTTACCTCTTACTGTTGGTGTAAATCTATATGACAGATAATGCCTGGAGAGCGAGAAGGACCTTAACTTCACAACATTATGTTCCATTGAAACAGATTAATGAACAAAAAACCAAAGTTATTAAAGAAAGTATAGCTTTTTATAGCTATTATCAATATTAAAAGATACCTCACTGAATGGACAGACACAGAATTATAAAATAAGCAGAGGAGCTTCTTTCTGAGTAATAGATAACTTGAAGTAGTCATTTTGTAAACTGTATACTTATAAACCATCTGATAGCCAAGAATTATGTGTTAATGCAGTCAACAATGGCTAGGACTTTGGGAAGAAAAATTAGAAAATAAGACTATTTTATAATTCAAAATATGAATGATAGATGGCTATAAATATATCCAAATTTAAATTCCCATTCTGTTAAGATAAAGCAACCATTCTTTTCTAGATTAGTATGTTCTTATCTTCTTCAGAACTACAACAAAGTAGGATAAGTAAAAAGGCACTTTTCTCCAAAGCACTTAATTTCTCAGGTTTATAGTACAGAACAAGAAAGACACACACAGTTAAGGTCCAATAATTTCTTCACAATATTCAGCCAGTGGTTATTGGTTATTATTGATCTTTACCTCTGAAAGTAAAAATTTTAAATAGCTATTTCACCCAAAAACTTTATTTTAATCTATTTTAAAGTAAACAGGTAAAATGCATATGTATTATTTGCATGTAAAATATTCCTAACAAGCAGTAAAATACATACTGTCTGGTCATTTTCTCTCTCTCTCTCTTTTTCATTGTCTTGGAAAGAAAGGTTTATTTAGGAAAAAAGGGGTTAAAGAACAAAGACTCCCAGGTATATGGTACCTGGGAGGGGCAAGAGAGACCATTATCTCTCTTATAAACATTTAGAATTCAACAAATATGTTGTCATAATAAAGAAATGGTTCAACTGTTCACAGTATGAACTAAGAATGTAAAGATTTTCCAGGAAGCTAGAGTATTTCATAAATACATATTGCTAAAGTATTCTGAAAATCAGTAGGGCTTGTTCTAATGTATATCAACATAATCAGAGACTGCAGGTATGTTCTAATATGCCCACAAATATTGTTGGAATTTTTTTATTAATTTGCCTAGTAATAATTCTACACTATGTTGACCAAGAGTGTGAATACAATATACACATACACAAGGAAACAAAGTTTACCTACATGTAACGAAGCAGCGTTTTCCATTATATGGTATAAAGAAAGTCATTTCATATTCAGAAAGTTCTGTACAGGAAGTATAAGAAAATAAAAAACCCTACCAAAATGACTTCTTGTTATCATGTAACTAGGGAACTTGATTAATTTAAGTAATTTATTGGCAGCTCGAAATGTTCTTCTTCTTTGCACCTTTCACTCATAGAAAATTTTCAGATGATGTTTATTTCCAAATTCATCAGTGCTATGAACTAAAATATTAGGGAGATGCAAACAGGTCAAGGTGCATAGATATTAACAAGGTGCATAGATATTAACAAGTTCTTTCTCAGGTTCAACACCAAAAATGTGACTGGCAAGAATTAGCTGCAGTTCAAGAACTGAGATATGAAAAATGCCTTAAAGGGTTAGTAGAAGCTTGACAGGGAGAAACTTCTTAAAATTACATGAAGCATAAGGCCTGAGAGGGGGAAAAAAAGTAATTTAATAGACAAGAAACTGAAAGTAAAATGTCCACATGCCCTTCTGAAGTTTTTGTGAAGTATTTTAGCTACCTGGTAATAAATTTATTTGGACAACATTAACTACTACTAACACTTGAGGAAAAAATTCTTAAGGATGTTATTTTACATAATTAACTAACATTTGAAAATTGGGTCAAAACTCAAGGGGAAAAGAGAAGAAAGTGAACTTCAGAATTGTTGTCTTTTCCCCTAAAATAATTTTGTATACCCAATAATGAGCAATGAACAATGCTGTGATTACAGGGTTTTCTTTTTAATGATAGTTAAAATACTCTCTAACTTAAAAAATGTTGGAAATAATCATGAGGTACTTTTTCCCAGAACCATCGGTGAATAAATTATTGGCCTGATATTCATATATCCTCAAATATGTCAGTGAGAAGTTGCTTCAACTAAGGACATTCTACTGCTAGATAGTCACAATACAACCAAGAAACTCAGGAAATTAACACTGACATATTCCTGACATCTCATCCTCATATCCTATTCATGTTTTGCCAGTTGTCTCAATAATATTTTTTACATTAAAAGAAATGTACATTACATTTACTTATGGTGTCTGCTTATATCCTCTCTGAAACTGTTCTTCAGACTACTTGACTCTCATGAGCTAGATGTTTTTTTTAAAATAACAAGCCAGTTGTTCTTTAAAATATCCCCCAATTGGGATTTTTTTAAAGTTTTCTTCCTAAAAATAGATTCATATTATGCATATTTGGCAGAAATGTCAGAGAAATGAATGTATAATTCCTTTGTAATTACTAATGAATTTTGAGATATATTTTTAAAATCTAAAAATTTCATTTCTATCTGTTAATATTATCATTCATTACATAAGTTCTTTTGTTTTTAATTTGAAGTAGTCACAATTGTTTATTTTTACTTTCATTTCCTTTGTCATAGGGTTGTCACTGATGTCATGACATCACTGTCAATAACATGTCATGACATCATTGTTATCATGAACCATAGCACCTCTGTTTTCTTCTTTGTATTTCACAGGAGATCTAAGTCTTTAATCCATTTGAACTTATTTTGTGTTCATTCTTAATATTTGATGATCTGGTTTTCCCAGCACAATTTGTTACAGAGACCCTCCTTTGTCCATTGCATGGTTGTGACTTGTCATATTTAGTATTAATATGTGTGCATTTATTCCTGGGATTTAAATTCTGTTTCATAGATCCATTCATCTATTTTGATTCTAATACATTTTGTTTTAATTAATGTAGCTTTGAAATACCTCCATTTTTCTTCTTTTTTTGACAGGATTGCTCTAAGCAATTTGGGGGATTCATGGTTGCATATAAATGCATATAAATTTTAGTGTTTCTTTACTTTAAAGAATATCATTAGCATTTTAACAGAGATTGCATTAAATTTATATATTGCTTTGTAAAAATAGCAATTTTGAGCATTTTAATACTCCTCATCAATGAAAATTGAGTATCCTGTAGTTTGCATTGTATAAATCCTTTATCTCCTTGGTTAAGTTAATTCTAAAATATTTCATTTCTTATGTAATATAAATGGAATTTTTTATTAACTTTTCTTTTTATTTTTTATTTTTATATAAAAATGCAGCTGATTTTTCGTGTCCATTTTGTAGCCTGCCACTTCGCTATATTCATTTATTATTTCTAGTAGTTTTTTAGTAGTGACTTTAGGGTTTTCTATGTTTAATGTCATATCATCTACAAATTATGATAGTTTTGCTTCTTTTTCAAGCAGGACTTCATTTTTTTTGTTGTTGGTGTCTGAGTGGTCTAGCTGAAACATCAATACTAAATTAAACACAAATTGTGACAATTGACATCCTTGCCTTGTTCTTGATCTTAAAGGGAAACTTTAAGTTTTCTACCATTAAGTACATTATCTGTAAGTTGTAATATATGGCCTTAGATTCCTGCTAGTCCCATTTCTTTAAGAATTTTAATCATAAATAGTATCTTGTCAAATACTTTCTTTACATCTAGTAATATCATCATATAATTTTTATTCTTTTTTTGGCACAATATATTACATTAATTGATTTATTTGTGGTAAACTATGTGTGCATTCCTGGAATAAATTCTGTTGGTAATTGTGCATGATTTTCATAAGATATGTTGAATTTAACTTGCTAATATTTTGTAGAGAATTTTTGTATCACTATATTCTTAAGTGGTAGTGGTGTGTAATTTTCTTTTGTATTTGATATCCTTATCTGGTCTTGGTATTAGGGTAATATTGGTATCACAGACTGTTAGGAAGTATTACCTCTTCTTGATTTTTTTATAATAACTTTAATAATATAGCTATATTTCTTCAAAGATTTGGTAAAATTCACTTATAAAATCATCTGATCAGAGGATTTTGGTTTTAGGGAGATTTTTAGTTACTATCTTGATTTCTATACTTGTAATTGGCCTATTCAAGTTTTCTATTTCATCCTAACTAGCTGTATTCTAAAAATTCATTCATTTCCTCAAGATTATCAAATTTATTGGTGTACAGTTGTTCATAGTAATCGCATGATCTTTTGTATTTTTATGGTATCTGTAGTAATTTTTCCTCTTACATTTCTAATTCTGTTTATTAAAGTTTTTATTCTTTGTTCCTGTAGAGGTTTATTGATTTTATTTATCATCTTGAAAAACCAACTCTGTTTCAATGAAATTTTTAGTCTCTTTTATTTCTCTTTCATTTATTCTCACTGTAATTTTTATTATTTTCTTCCTTCTACTAACTTTTGGGTTTGTTTGTTTGTTTCTAGAGGTAATGCTGAATTGTCTGCTGTGGAAATTTCTTGTTTTTAAATGTAGGCTTATATTGGAATTAACTTTCCACTTAAAATTGCTTTTGTATACCCCATAAATTCTTCTAGCTTGCCCTCATTTTCATTAGTCCAGGTATCTTTTAATTTGTAATTTAATTTCCTCTTTAACCCAGTGACTTTTCAGCTGCATATAGCTTAAACCTCCATGTGCTTGAGATTTTTAGTTTTTTTTATAGTATACTTCCAGTTTTTACAGCATTATGATCAGAAATAATGCTTGGTATGACCTCAATCTTCATAAATTTATTGACAAATGACTTGTGTTCTGATCGTTGAAAAATAAAATTACAAAAATAGGTAGACAAAGAGTTATCAAATAATCAAAGTAAGAGCTCAGACCTGGGAAACAGGCTAACAGATTTTACTGTATGAGAGCTATTCAACTAAACATAAGGTTGAATTGTGTCTATATAGATAGAAACAGTGAATTATTGACATGAGAATGTAATTATTTTGATAGGAGGACTTCTGGTTCTAAATTGTCTTGATCAAAAGGTAGGCTGATATAAAGAAAGGCAATGCAGGTTTCATATCTTCCTTTCAAAAAAAAAATTCCTTGCAGAGATGCAAAGGCTGGGTGCCACTGTTAAATGTTTTTTATCTGAAAAGACAGACTTACACCTTCAGGCAACAGAGTCCTACATACAAGATAGAGCCTGTATAAATAAATGTCTTATTGTTCCTTTGAACCAGACCAAGGGAAGGATCTCCCCAAAATTTCACATTATGTTTACATTCCCAACATATGGTCTATGCTGAAAATGTTCCATATGCACTTAAAAAAATGTATGCTCTGCTATTTTGGGTTGGAATGTTTTTTGATATCTATTAAACCTGTCTGATAAAGCTTATCTTTAAAGACAGTTATTTCCTTATTTGTTTTCTGTCTTGTTGATCAAAATATGTCAGGATTTTTAAACTACATTGTCTAAGAGGAAAGAAAAGCGAATCAATAGGAAGTGAAAGTGGAGGAGAGCTACTGTTACTTTTTAAAAATTTCCTTTCTGCTCTGCTTATGGCAATGAAGGTAAATGGTACAGTGAGAATGTTTGTGGAATATGTGATGACATAAGATATAAGTTCTACTTACAGAATAAGCAGTTCTTTTATCCTAATTCAGAAAATTGTAGATAGGAACTACTCAGTAACATTTGATATAATTCATGTTTTGACAAATTACATAAAGTTGAATATTTCCTAAGAGGATAGCTTTAATAATACAAAAGGGACTCTTTGTCTACTTAAAATAGGATCATTAAGATTATATATTCACACACACAATGCAGTAGAAGAGTGGAAACGTTAACACCAACTATGCAAATTCACCAGATATTAACAAAAGAAAGGATTGTTTTGCTGTAGTAACAGATTATTGTTTTAATTCTCATGGTATAAAATGTTCTTTATTACTTGAAACTCTTCCCTGCTCTATAAAAGCAAATCTCCCTTAATAAAAGTTCTGACTATTTGTAGTACAAATATTTTCTACCAACTAAGGTAGATCCTAAAAGCTTAAGGATCCTAAAAACTAATTATTTGAGCAAAAAAGTAATATTTTAGTTGTACTGCCTCCTAGATAAGCCCATGCAATTAGCTCCAAGATAGAAAATACAAATACTGGGAATGAAATGCATAAGAATTAAGGAAGCTTGTTGAGTTGCTTGTTACCAGGAGACTCATTGCCACTCGGAACCAAAACTGATACCAAAAGAAACTGAAGAGTGCCCTCAAACTTTTAAGGGGTCCATGTGGACAATTCTAAGGATCTGTGTTTTAATGCCCAAGAGCATCAAAACAGAGTAATTGAACTATAGTGTGCTCAAAGACTTTTAATAGATAGGTAGAGAGTAAATGATTTCAAATAACAGATTACTGATCAACTCCAAAAGCATTCACCCCTTCATGGGCTAATTCACAGACAAACAGGCAGGGCCCAGAGATTAACTGCTGATGAATACATTTTTCCAGAAAGAAAAACAAGCAACAGATTGTACAGGACTCAAGAGGATGGGAGAGATCTGAAATTCTCAATGTACCACCCAAACTGGATAATCCACCACATGATCAAGTGGCATCCACAACAGTCTCTGAAGATAACCAGGTTGTCCCACTTATTAAAGTACTCGAGAAAAAAGGGACAGGACACACATGTGTTTAGTGTTTTAAATCCAACATTCCCACTTAACTCTTAACTCTGCCCTTAGTTCTCAGGAGCCCCTCTACTCCTTGTTAGTATATCTCCTAGAATGCCATTTCATGACATGCTAAGAGATGGAATCAGATGTCAGAAGCATGGAGATGGTTGAGGAAGATGGAGTACAGAGCATCACTCATTGGCTCAATTCACCTCGTCGAACCTGCCTCTAATAGCATGGAGAGGTGTCCTATAATATGGCCTATTAACATCTTGTTTTCAATCCGAACAAATAAAGAAATATAAAACCCATGTTATGTAAAGTATTTTTTCCAAGACGATCAAAGTAATTCAGTTTCTCTAAGACAATCTTCATGATGATGATAGATCTTTGTGCATAATTTATGCTTATGTTTCTATGAAGCACTTATTAAGGTAGCTAATCCAATTTAGCCCGATAGATTTTGCTAATATGAAATAGTGGAGGGAAAGAGAATAAACATAGAAGATGGAAATAACAGTCTACATTAGTGTTGTTTTGATGTCAAATGATACTTTAATAGTGAAAGATAGGGGCCTCCCTGGTAGTGCAGCAGGTTGAGTGCCCACACTGTGAAGGGTCTGCTGCACAGCAGCTCAAGTTTGATCCCCAGCCAGAGAGGGGACCCACGTGGTGCAGCAAACCTCTCCTGCCTTGCCTGCTGCTCCCCTCAGCAGTGTATTTGTCAATTTGCCTGTTCTGCTCCCCACTCTATCTCTGGTGAATACTCTCACCTCCCACACCTTGGCCTGTACCCCAGCTCTTGTATGCATAAATAAATAAATCTTTTTAAAAAAAAAAGAAAGATAAAACAATTCAAAATTTCTCAGTGATTACTCATTGAAAGATGCAAAGAACTAGTACTGTTTTCTCGACATTTTTTTTCTTCACAAATAGGAAACTTTATGATTTTGGAAAGCCTCGTTTTCATCTATCACTTCTAAATATTTAAATGAGAGCATGAGAGTGAATTTTTTTTCCTACTAAGCAAAGTTCATGGTATTGCATAATTCTCTTTTATTCTTTTTAAGCAGGACTATTCCTAAGTCCTGATAATTAGATAGCTCCTTGTGACTTTTTATGCCTGTGATCTAACTCTGAGTGTATTGCTCCCTAGATAGCTTCTACTTTCAAACCACCACCCCATGCCCCAGTACAAAGAATACGGCAAAGCTCAGAGTTCTTTGTTTTGTTGAATCATGTGTCTGAAATTCAGCTCTTCATTCTTATTTGTACCATTGAGATTTTTCACCCATTTTGAAGTGTGAAAATGAAGTGATTGTTTTCACCTTGTATGCTTAAACAACCTTTAACTTGTATGTTTAATTAGCTTTTCAAATAATAAGAAAGAACTTCATGTTTTTAATCTTAGAGTTATTTCCCCCAGAATCATTAATCTCTCCTTTCCCATTCACTTTCATAAACAAATGTTACCAGGTCCAGGCCAATCTATATTCAAAATATCTAATAAATCTGTTCCATCCTCTCTATTCTCTCTTAGTTGTAATACAACCCTCATCACTTCTCATTTAGTCTTTCTTCATTCCATCCTTTATATTACTACTGGAGTGATCTTTTAAAACCACAGATCTCATTATGATAATTTTCTAAAAACCAATGTCTCTATAAATATAAAGTGTGTCATCTGTGGGTCAATGGATATTAAAGGGTTAAAAATATTAATTGAATATAAAATTATAGACTCTATAGCCAAAAAGTAAGTATTTTAGGATACACAAAGAGAATCACCAACTACATATTTTTCCAAATTGAAATAACATTTCAAATTGCTGGAAAGCTGAAATTTTAAATAGAAGACTATGGTAAGTTTTCAATTTTATTATTTTACATATTAATTCCAAGGATCAAGAAAACAAGTATTAAAATAATAGCAAGAAAGCAGTCCATGGTAATGGACTTATCTTGGTTATAAAATATAAGGATATTCAACAGTCAGTTCAATTTTAAATATCACTAGCAAACAATTACAATTTAAGGTAAAAATGTTTTATTGATAGTATCAAAACTCATAAAATATTTTGGAATAAATTGAACAAAAAATGAAAAATTTCTACACTGAACTATAAAGTGTTTCAAAGAGAAATTAACACCTAAATAAATATAAACTTACACTTGTCCATCTGTCAAAAGATACAATGTTTATCAATTTTCCCTTTGATTGACCTAGAGATTCATTCCAATCCTAGAGATTCATTTCATTGGGAGACCAATAAAAAGTTCCAGCAAGATTATTATAGAAATTACCAAGTTGTTTTTAAATTTCAAATGGAAATGCAAAGGGTTTAAAATTGCCAGCATCATTTTTTAAAAAGAACAAGTTTAAAAGACTCACTCTACTTGATCCCAAAGCTTCCTATAAAACTACAACAATCAAGACAATGTGTTGTTAGTGAAAAAGTATTCATATAAATCAATGGAACAGAACAGAGCACAGAAATAGCTTCATTTTCTCAACTGATTTTTTTTTATAAAGGTACCAAGGCAATTCAACAGCAAAAGAAAACTTTCTTCAACAAAATATTGCTAGAACTACTATCCACATGGGAAGAAATAAACATTGATATTTAGAAGCACACCAAAAAGTTAACCAGAAATGAGTCATAAACTTAAATATCAAATCAGAAATTATATAATTCCTAGAGGAAACCATAAAAGACCTTTGAGTAGACAAAGATAACTTAATTAAAATACATGAACAACTGACAAAAGAAAAACTGATAAATTACCCTTCATCAAAATTTTTAAATTTTGCTCTTTGAAAACTACTATTGTTTTTAAAAATGAAAATTTAGGTAACAAATTTGTAATAAATAATGTAATACATCTGTATGACATAGGATCTGTAACATATAAGCATATATATGTATGTATTTACATATTCACATAGAGAATATATAAAGAATTTTTACGACTCTATAAGAAGACAAATGGACCCATGAAAAAGTGAACATAAACCAAATATTTGAGGAGGAGTGTGAGTACTATCCACAGAGAGATAGACAAAAGATGACATCCATACACATCAAAAATTAATTAGCTAATTAACTAGCTAAATTAACACACAACTACAGGAATAACTCTAAAATCCTCTGTAAAAGAAGCCAGACCCATATAGTATGGCTTCATTTATATAAAATTCCAGAAAATGAAAACCAGTCCACACCGACAGAAAGCAGAGCAGCAGTTGACTTGAGTCAGGAGAGAGGGAAAAATGAACTGGAAAGAGGCTCAAGGACACTTTCACAGATGATGAGACTGTTGTCCATCTTGATTATGGTGATGACATCACAAGAAGATATATCTCCTTCCTCACTGAATATGTGCAATTTATTGCACTTACATTCTAGCTCACTAAAATTGAATTTTAAGAATAAATGAGGAAAACTAAATAAATAGTACCTATTTCATTAAGTTTTGTGAGTAATAGATGAGATAATGTACTTCTGACATAAATGATAAATATTTAATGTTTGTTATTTTTATAATCATCATTATTGCTATGACTCAGATTAATCAATAAGTTTTGTATATAGTGAGAAGCTGAGCAGATTCTCATCTCTCCTTGATAATAGTGGTGCTGATCTGGATATTAATTGAACCTTTTCATAATTTTCTACTAAGTTTGAAAAATGAGGGCTTGAGCCAAAATGACATCTGAAAGTTGGTTCTTGTGCTTTAACTTGTATTCATGGGGCTGGTCACAGCCTGGTCAGTTATAGAAAAAGCTAATAAATAAGAAGCTCCATTTTGTCCTACTCCTCCGCTCGCTACCCCACCCACTTTTTTTTCCCCATAGGCAAATAACGTATGGACAAAAGTCTCTTTGCCTTTAAGGAAAAGTACATGGAGATCTTTTCCTGGTGTTTTTAGATTCTTGCTGCTTACTAAAAGAAGGCAGGATAATGTCTTCTACCAAAGTTTAATCAAGAACATGGTGCAAGGGGTTAAGCACAGTACTATGAAGCATCCAAATTTACTGCAGCAAGGGTTTGATCCCCAGTCAGGGAGGGAACCCACATGACCCAGCAGACCTCTCCTGCCTCACCCACTATTCCCCTCAGTAGTGTATTTCAGTCTATCTGCCTGTTCTGCTCCCCACTGTCTCTGGTGAATCCTCTCACCCCCACACACCCCACACTTCTGGCCTGTACCCCAGTTCTTGTATGCATAAATATATAAAATCTTTTAAAAAAAATAAAAGAACAAAAGTAAAACTACCCCATATTTTGCTCTATGTCATTTCTAAATCTTCTTATAACCAACTAATAGAGCAAGAACACAAATACTGCATATCAGAGTGCTCTGGCTATACATCTCAACTCCAGAGTTTAATAAGGAGATAAATATGAAAAAGATACCACCAAAACAAGACAACCATACCCAATATTAAAAACTCTTGACCATTACCTCCAGAACCTGGAAAATTAACAATTAAAAAGATTAGGAAGTAGTTAATTCACCTAGTTAAGAACAGTACATTTTATAGGTATTTATTCAAGGTAGAAGGAGCTTTGTTTAAAATCATCATTTCAGTGTTATGTGAGTTTTAAGTCTGTTTATTCACTTTTGTGCTTGAATTAATTCAAATTTTAAAGATTTTAAGAATTAAGCCCCCCTTTAGAGTTCTAGAAAAAAGAAAAATCTTAAATAAAGAACCCAAAAGAACTATGACTAGTGTCTGTCCTAACACATCTAAAAATCCATAGAGATACTCAGAACAGTTTGTTGAATGTTGACTTAATACAATTTGTATGAGAATCAAAACATAGAATAGAATCAAAAGAGAGATGGTTTGAACATAGACAAAAGACATGAACACAGAACACCACTTAATAACTGAGAGCAGGGCCTTCCTGGTGGCCTTGGATTAAGTCTCAGCACTAACCAACACTGTGACCTGAGTTCGATCCCCAGCCAAGGAGCTAACCCACAGGGCACAGCAGACCTCTCCTGTCTTGCCCACTGCTCCCTTCAGCAGTGTATTTCAGTAGATCCACCTGCTTTGCTCCTCACTTTGTCTCTGTTGAATCCTCTCACCTCCTGTACCTCTGGCCTACCTCCCAGATCTTCTAGAGAAAAAAAAAAAAATGCTGAAAGCAAAGGCACATCATGCCTAAATAAGCCCATGCTTAAGTAATAATTTTATGTAGGTAGATATTTATTATAAGGACACCTACAGGTTTCTGCAGCAGAGTTGGTAAAGGAAGATGGGAAAAGGAAAAGAAAAAAATATCTAGAATCTGGAGAATATCTTACCTGATTTTTCTTCCATTTGGGCATTTCTTTTGGAACAAGATACTGTTCAGGGATGGCCTGTTTATCTAGCAAGACTACAAGTGAGTCCTGCGCCTTTCTTTAGTGTATGACTAATCTGCTTGCCTTTTGAAGTCTGGGATCCATCCAGGGTATTTTATATAATTGTCAGGTACTTCATCTGATTTAAGAGGATCTATAAAACCAAAGAAATATTGCAGTCTTGGGATAGCAGTACTAGAGCTCTGAGTGTCTTCTAAGTGATGTGAATGCTGAACATCAAGAAATAAACCTAGACATGATAAGTTAATAGACTGTGGACTCTCCTGAAAGGAAAACCTAAGAAATTACCTACTGACTAGAACTGGCTCTGAGGACACTGGACACAATAAGAAAGGAAACTGGACAGCCCCAAATGGTCTTTTCTTCTCCAACTTTTATATTCCTTTTGGAAATCTGTACTTATTATTAATAAATTGAAAATTACAGGTAACTACAATAAATCTATATAATTTATAAACCCAGAGAGCTGATTTTCTCATTGATATAATGGAGTTCAGTCATGTGTCCCTTCTCTGAAAGTCCCTTATTTGTATAGGAACAAAAGATTTGGGGCCTCCTAGGTGGCTCAAGAGGTGAAGCACCACACTATGAAGCATCCACAGCACAGCAGCGCAAGTTCCATACGTGGCCAGGAAGGGTCCCACATGGTACAGCAGACCTCTCCTGCCTCACCCATTATTCCGCATAGCAGTGTATTTCAGTCAATCTGCCCCACTCTGTCTCTGGTGAATCCTCTCACTGCCCCACACCTCTTGCCTGTACCCCAGTTCTTATATGAAAAATAAATCTTTTTTAAAAAGATTTTAACCAAAATTGGAATGTCGATGGAAATTATTTCTAACTATGTGAACAACTCCTCGAAATCCAGGCTTTATGATCATTATGGATAACTATTAATTCTGGCTACCAGAAACAAAAAAAGAACAAAAGAAAAATCAATCTTTATATCAACATATCCATGAAGGAATATCACAGTACTTCACTCATAAGATACTCCCAAGCATCTTCCATGATCATTTTAATTATTTTAGACTTATTTCTAATAGACTACTGTGATCCTTTATATATTGAAATACACACATTTCCCTTGCTCTCTAAAAATGTTGTTCCTATGAACATTTTCTAAAGCAAAAAGTAATTACCATTAATTTATATGGAAAAAATTTCCCCACCATTATTTCTTTATTCCCTTGCCCCTTTTTTTCTCCTGTTCTCATTAATTTCAGAAACCTCAATTCATGGAATCAGCTTTAATTCTTCAGTAGTTAGTCAGAATTGAGTTTAATTGTAGATAACTAGTCAGAGTGCAGAGAATTGGAGAATTGATTGGCGTGAGGGAAAAAATAACCACACTTGGTGTTGAAAGTGTTTTGTGTAAGAAGCAGATCTAGTATTTACTTAAACTGAGTCTTGGGATCCTTAGTAATTATTAAAGGAAAAAATAACAATGGGAGGAAGAGTGACAGGTATGGCAAAGAGGGTCCTTGAGGGAGACACGCATAGAGAGAAGTGACTGTCACAGATTGATATGGGACAAGTACTGGACATGTCTAGATTTCCAATAGTTTGTGGTCTTTTCACTGTATTTAAATGATGTATAACATAGGTAGAGGCAAGTAAAAAAAGAGCAACATGACACAAAAATCCTGAAGATTCTCCTAGAATGCAGTAATTGTGGTTAATAGCATAGACTCTGAGACACAAAGTACCTGTGTCTCAAGTGTCTGTTTCTTCAACTATAAAGGAGTTATGATAGTAACATCTGCCTCACGAGTATACTAGTTAAATGATTTAATATGGTTAGCATCTTAGAACAGTGTCTAGCACATTGAAGGTCCTATATAAAGTTACCTGCGATAATTATGTATGTACATGTAAACTGAAAAGTCTGGATCATAATAATAATTATTTCATCACTTTGCAGAGTGCTTCAGAAGATCCTTGAGAGGTAGGCAAGACAGACATCATTATCACACCCTCTCCCTCATTTACAGATTAAAGAAAGCAAATCTCATACCTTAATTAGCATCTTGTCCAAACCATGAAAACAAAGTAACTGTTGAAGATTAAAACATGGTGAAGTTAGGTGGTTCCTAATCCATTGTTGAGAGATGTTCAATTTTTTTAAGTAGTTGAACTAAGAGATTTTTGTTACTGTTGCTTAAGGGAATAAGGTGGACATGTCTGAAAAAGGGGATTTTATATATTGATCTTATCTCATAATGATACCAGGTAAAACAGAACTGCACAAAATAATACTTACCTTCTGATGTTTTCTAATCCATTCTATTCTACCTTTTAAATGTCAGTCTTGATTCTGTTTTTATTTGACATTTATTTCATGAAACCGCTGTCACCAATTTCATTTTGAAAAGCACCACCTTAGCACATTCTGATCCCTTATCCTACATTCTGATCACTTGTTCACTTCTCTGAACAAATTGTTTTTACCTCTCAATCCCTGCTCAAATATTCCCTCCTCTTACAAGTCTCCTGTGCTCCATAGTCAGATGCAATAGGATGCTTTCCCGATGGTCTTCCTCAGTGTTCTCAAAACATTACTACTGTGCACTTTCTGTTCTGTTTGAACTTCCTTCCACTAAGCTATAATTTCTCTCAAACTGTCTCATTTAGTATCAAACATCCAATCCCTAGCATATAGGATATGTCATTAAATGTATACTTTAAGCACTGAATGGATGAATCTGTCAGTTTGAAGGAAAATCAATCTACCCAATTATCAATTTGCCAAATGCCAAATTCGTTAAATTCACAAATCTACAAAAACTGTGAAGGAATATTTTCAATGGTTATACATATATTATTCTTAATATCATATTGAAACTAGTTATTGAGTAGACATTACTTAGTGAATTGGCTTGTGGACAATTAGTTTCAGCAAATTGCTTTTAAGAAAATTGTTTTCTTAGTGAGTCGATCTAGAGCCCATAATGTTTTCTATGTAGTAAATAGTCAAGCTTCCCAAAAAAGATAATCTTTTTTCTAGTATGCTTACACTAGACTTTTTCCAATAAGGTGACCATGGTATATGGAACTACTGTCCATCGATGCTTTGTGGACCTTGGGAAGTACATTATCATATTTCCAGACTGTAGATTATTTTAAGAGCAGCGAAGATCCTAGTGGTTAAGAAAAAGTTTTGTCTTGGTCTAATTCCTTTGTCCTTTCTTAATAGAAGAAATAGAAGAAGCAATCACCATTCTTTTTTTTTTTTTCTACCCAGAAGAATATTGTTTGAGGGTATTATCCAACTGTAAGTTTTTCAGTAAACACATCCTCTCTACATGAGAACTCATCTCTTTACTCTCAAAGTTAGACATGAAGCATTCCCTCTTGTCATGTGAAGTCTCCCCCTTATCTCTCCCAGTCACCTCAAGTCCCCCAGCTCAGAATTTATACTGCTTTTCTCGTTATCTGATATTGGCTCTTTTTGAATCATGGTCGCTTCTCCTTGCATGTTATTAAACTAATTTTTCTTTTGCTTAACCATCTGATGTTGTTTTGATTATTTGTACAGCCCAAGAAAAACCCAGAAGAGTGGAGAATTTTCCCCTGTCCCCCCTTAGTGACAATGATATCATCTTCTCCCCAGGAATATTGTACATGGTGAAATAACTTTTGTGAAAATTGGATAGGGAGTAGTTTCAAAGTTTCTGTACTCCTAAAACAATGATATTACCTATTTTTATTTGTGTAGCTACTATGAACAAAACTCATTGTACCTGGACTGGTTGTGTGCTACTTAGAAATATATTTTTCCTTGTCTCAGCTTCAGATTCCTTCTGCTTAGTTGATACGAAAGCATTTATATCAACTTGTCTTGTGCCTTTATTTCAAATTATGTGAACTACAACTAGATAGAAAAGAATCTGTCTTTGTCTGTTTGCCCTACTGTAACAAAATACCATAGGTTACAAAACAACATAAATTTATTTCATTAAATCTGGAGGCTGGAATGTTCAAGATCAAGACATCAGTAGATCAGTGTCTGATAAAGACCCACATCCTGGTTCATAGACAGCCTGCTCATCATACCCTCATATTGCAAATGGACAAGAATACTAATTTCATTGATGAGGGCTCTGTTCTCATGACCTAATCACTTCCTCAAAACCTCACCTCCAAATACCATTATATTAAGGGCTAGGATTTCAACATATGAATATGAATTTTAATATTTAATATTTAAATATCATATTAATTTGCACAAGCATTCTGTCTATAGCGACAGGACTTCATTGGGTATTGGGCAATGAATAGTCCCTCGTACTGACCAATTCATGTGAGAGTTCTTTTTAACTACAATCTTTTAGTTGTATTTATGGGTTTTAGAATAACCATTTCTTAAAATCCTAAGTAGATCTAAAATTTAGCACAGGGCTTAAAAATGGTAATTTTTGTTATTTTATCATTATTATTCAGTTGTTACTTTTGGTTTAATCTAATATTTTGAAATTATATGCAAGGAAAGCTTAAATGGGTCATATCATCCATCACATTTCACCATAAATTATTGAATGAAAAAGTGACCCTATCGTTTATAAATCCATAGTAGGTTAAAGAAATATATCACCCTACAGAATATTTAGATTTTTCTCTTCCCATTAATAATCATTTATGTCTGTGTAGTATCCATTTCATTACACTTATCCCCTAAAGAAATGTTAAACATTTAGTTGAATTTTGTCATTCATAGTCTATACATAATACCTCCATCCAGGTAATTAGAAAATGCTCTCTCGGCCAATACCCTTCACTCTTGTTGCTAACAGACATTTACACTAAAATCTGTGTAGTGGGTGGTTTCACTGTCCACTAACAACTATACCACTTTTCCACATTTCCTGAATGAGCTATGTTCTAATTTTAAGAGGGGGAAAAAGAGGCAATGCTTTTCCTTACTCCTACAAAATTCCTGAAAGATTCTAGTTGGCCTGCCAAAGTAAGCAAGGAATCTATCACAATCCCTCTGGGGCAGAAGACATGTGTTTTCTCTATAATAAAAACTATTATTTTCTCCAGTGTATTTCAGAAACACAAGGTGTAAGGTAGTTATATAATTGTCAGTTCTGTGCTAGGTATAGATCAGAGATTGAAAAAATCTGAATATTTATAACATTCCTATTTAAACTAATTAATATTCACTCTTTAGTAGTAATGCTGCTTGGAAACTTTATTTTACTAACCTCAGTCCTCAATTTCATCAGTAAGCTTTCTTCCTGCTTCATAGTTACACTTTTCTTTTACACATGCACATTGTTTCTATTAGGTGTTTATCATGATAATCAGGATGTATGCTCATTGATGGCAAAAATCATGTCCAAATTTCCCAGATTCTTGTTCATAAAAACACTATTACATTATAGGTGCAGAGACAACACTCAAGGATTTACTTAGTAAACATACTGCAATTAAAGATATTTCCTAGTAGGTATTGGTAGGGTAAGTGTAAGGTTTTATCAGGTTTTTCCACCCTCCTGCCATTAGCATCAATGGTAGACCCCTGCAGTCCTACACGCATGCTTGATGGCCAAACCTGGAATAAGATGTGGGCATGTGTAGGTGGGTACACCTGAACTAAGAGACTGGGCATATAAAGACAGGGCAGCAGAGGGTATGTGGTGGTGGAGGACGGCGGAGTATGGCAGGGGGCGGCAGAAGATAGTAGAGAACTTCATGGGAACAGCTAAGACAACAAGGAAGTTGCTTGAACCAATGATGAACCTACCTGGTGGGATTTTTTCAGGACAGTATTCTAATGTGGTAAAATATTCTGAAGATTTAAAAAGCAATGATGTTTTCTAAATAGTAACCTGCTTGACTTTTCTAACCTGAAAGTGACCAGAGTGTCATATCTTACTGTTCTCTGAACAAGAAAGAAATTATTGACAAATTTTAGAAGGCAAGAGTGTCTAAGAAAAGGGAAGTCTTAACAGTTTAAGTATCTTAATATGTTTATAACAAGGAGCCATGTTCCAAAAGCTCAGGCCAGGTAGAGAAAAAAAATGATAGATATTTTCCAAGCACAAGCTCACCCAGTAAAAGGGTGTATCTCACAAACCTCCTAGCCTGTGGTTTGTATGAAAAAAAGTATGAGAATCTGATGATTCAGCAAGTTTTAAGGACTTGTTTCCTTAAGTGGAAGTAAATTTAGTGTCAAGTGTTGAGTGAGGTTTGATTGCTTTTCCAGGTGCCCAGGACATCTTTGTAAACACATGAGTTAGAGATGAATACAACTCATTTATTCATGATATTTACATGACTTAAACTTTTTCACATGTGCCTGGACCAGAAGAGCTCCAAAAAGTCTTGAGCAAATCCCAACATGATTTATGCAAACTTCTCCTCTCACACTAAGACCACAGACATTTACGATGGTTGCAGCACGAGCAACAGGAGAAACAATTTCTCTACCACCATGCTGGAAAAATGAGTGCTAGACATTGTTAAAAAAAAAAAAAAAAAAAAAGGTCTAGGAAAGCCAGGTACCATTGAAAAGATAATCTGCTAAATAAAAGATGAAAGTCTCCTTTTGAAAGAAGAAATCTGTTCTTTTTTCTTCAGCTAATGCAATTGTCTTTAACACCTGGGTCTATCAAAATAAGAAATTTTTATATTTATGTTGAGCATAAGAGAGATGAAATAACATACCACAGACTTGAGGAAAAAAAGATTAGGAGTAACATAAAAATAGATTAAGGTGAGAAACAGGGCTTTTTTGCCTCTAGGGGAATATTTTTAAAACTAAAGATTTCACTTCCAGGGACCACTCAAAATTGCCTTTTGGATAAATTAACATTCCTGTTAATCTAACAGTTCTCCATTTTCTAAAACAATTTCAAAAAGTAAAAATTGTATGTATTTCCTTATAGCTTTTAGTTATGAATAGTTATGAACAAATATGAATTTGTTTTTCAAAATTTCTAGGGAAGGATGATCCTTCTTTGATCATCAGTGACGCTGACAGCCATCAACTCACTTTCCATACTGGATGTCCACAGGAAATAACTTTCACAATTTATTGTTATATTTTGGTGAAATAAAGATGCATAAAAGTTACCATATTAGTCAGTGTTAAGTATCTTGTTTAGTGCATTAAATATATTCACTCTGTTGCACAGTCATCACCACCCTCTCCAGGACTGTTTCATTTTGCTTCTCTTTCCAATTTTATTGAGGTTATTTACATATAACATTGTGTATGTTTAAGTTGTGCAACATTTTGATTTAATGCATTTATATATTGCAAAATGATTTCCATCCTGTTAGCTAACACCTCCATCACATCACATAATTACCATTTCTTTTTTGTGGAGAGAACATTTAAGATCTATTCACTTAACAACTTTCAAGTATGTAATACGGTATTATTAACTATAATCACCATGCTATATATTAGATCCTCAGAACTTCATCTTATAACTGGAACTGTATTCTCCACCCACAGCCCAAGACAACCACGAGTCTCCTCTTTTTTTTTTGAATTTGACTTTTTTATATATATTTGACCAGCTTTATATATAAAAGTATTCCATACCTCTTGTCTCTCTTATTTTACTTAGCACAATGCCTTCAGTTTTCACTCATGTTATCACAATTGTTAGCATTCATGAAAATAGCTTTTGATGGTCATAACTTGATATTGAAATAACGTTAGCTATTTTATTGTGAACAATAGCCATGATGGTCTGAAAAAAATAACTCCATGGAGTTTTGATGACCAAATATTTAAAATGTATTAAAATGTGGAATATTCTATACAAATAAATATTCTATAAAATAAAAAACATATCAAGAGTATTGTAAGTCTTTCACTAATTCCCAGTGTTTGTTCAAATGCCCAAAGGAAAAATAATAAAACCCCAAACTCTAACAGAAATTTCATAAATAGGTTGCTTGCTTCAAGCATTAGCAATCTTTTTCTTAAAATTTATAATATAAACTTAAAATGTAAGCCTCATAAACTTCATGAACATTTCCCTAAAATTCACATAAAAATGGCTAACTACTCATTTGTATGTGAAGTCACTGTAGATTATCCTAAGGCAATTTATTTTTGCTCTCTTACTCTTCCAACTCCAAAAGCCAGTACAATGGAATCACGCCCCCATACCCACCCACCTTGCCAGAAGGGCACCACAGAGAGAAAACTGAGTTAATGAGGGATGAGAGAAGACATCAAAGACAGCTGAGTCCCAGAGACATGGCAGAAAACCATTCTAGAAGCCTGCCAGACAGTAATAGCCACATCTCAGGCACTATAAAGCTACAAATCATTACTCACTTGGTTCCTGATCACTCTTTATAGTATTTTTAAAGGACTAAACAATTATTTCAAAGTCCCAAGCGGTATTCCAGTAGTAAGACTTGCTACTGAATTATTTTAGAAGAAACATTAGGTGAATTTTTTTTGTCAACATGCTTTTGGCAATAAATGAAATCAAGCTGGTGAAGGGCTGATCAAACCATGATGCGTGTGGGACTATCTTGCAATAAAACCCTCTCCTGGGTTTTTAAGGCCTCAGCTCTGGCAGATGAGACCTGCAGTCAATCAGATGTGTGATTGCATCATGTAAATGACACCCGCTGGACTTGCCTTATTTGCTCTTATGAAATTCCTGTCAGTTTTGAGATATAAATAATTCAAGCAAATGGCTTTGGACACCAGAGACTGCCAATTATTATTGTGTCACCTACTCACCACCATTTGTTTTAGTCACCAGAGTATTTCTTTTTAAAAAACTAAAACGTCCTGACTCAGAAAAAGTTCCATGTTAAAGCAATTTTCTTTCCATCCAATTTCTTTCAAACTGGTTTTATTTGTATTTTGAAAGAAGAAATGGAAATTTATCATTTCAAATGCTTTTTGAGTCTCTTTGATTCCTCTACAAAAGTTCAAATATAATAGAGTTGGGAATTAAATAGTACAAGCAATTACATCAGAAAAATGGAGCAAAACACTTTCAGTATTTTTAAAAGAACCATAAAATAGCCAGAGTACAATCAACACATTTAAGAATTCAAGAGAGAATTACAATGCTTACAACAACCTAATAACTGAAATGAATCCAACATTTCCATTTTAAAGCCACTAATCCAAGAATAAAGGGAAGATGAAACAAACTCAGCTATATATAAAGCGCTATGTTTGGGACTGAGAATTTTGGCTCTGTCTCACATTTAGGGTTACCTCTGAGAGAGCCAGAAGTTGCTTGGTGGGCTGACAAGTCGTGTTGCTTCCCTGATCTTGTGCCCTTTGCCATCAACAGTGAACAACGGCACTGATGTCTGTATCACACACTCCAGTCAATACGAATTTTATTATTCATATTCTTGTCTCTTTTTTCAATTCCACACTGCATTATAAATCATTATCAGAATTTTTCTTTTCATACTTTCAACTATAATGCCACAAGTTCCCTAGTCTCAGCAGGTTGCAAAAGCAAATTTACTGAAAACTATTAATAGAAACCTGTTTTATTCTCAGACACAAGTAACTTCAAAAACTGGAACTCCTTCATTTTAGTTCTACTCTTCACACCTCCTTAGGAGAAAAAAAAAAAAAAGTGCTCCAGACTGAATTAGACATTGACCTTCTGCAGTTTAAATTGCTGTTCTGTCTCAATTAAATGAAGCTCCATGAGGCACTCAACCAGAGCCAGTCGATAAGTAATTAGTCCCATCAACAGTTTTGTCATAGCAAAGAACCAAATTCAGTGATTATTCCCATTATCAAAGTCTTAGTCACTCCAAAAAAAAAAAAAAAAAAACCAGTTTGCATTGCTGAAAGGTGAGTCACACTGTTCAAATGACTTTTGATGTCTTTCTACAAAGTTTCAGTTATATCAGCTCTTTCCTCTTAAGATTTGGAGAGAATGCTCTTGAAGCAAGATTGGCAGGCTTAGCAGACAAAAGCATAGGATGCCCAGTGACATATGAGACGCACATTTAAAAAAATGAATAATTTTTTAGTATAAGGGTCTCATGTAAAATTTGGAGCATACTGATACTAAAAATTATTCGAATTTAACTAGGTACCCAGTTGTATAGCTGGTGATTCTCCCTCACAACATCAATGTGAAATGGACAAGTGAGACCAGAGAAGACGGGGTCGATGGCAGCAAGTGATTCAACTGAAAGCAGAAAGCCTGATGGTAGCCAGCATGCAACCTTTGAAAATATCTTCCCTGCAAGCAATGAGATCTGGCTTGCAAGGTGAGTGAAGCTGGGCTCTTGAGAGTGGTGGCACCTTCATGACAGCTGTAGAAAATAACAAAGGGCTCAAAGGTGCTCCTTGGCTCGCAATAATGGAGACACACCTGCTCCAGATGGGTTGTTACCATAAGGTGAACTCCCTGTGAGTATTCTTTTCAAGCCTAATAAGGTGGAACAAAAATAGTCCAGCCAGGCCAGGAAAAGACCTTAAATGGAAAAATTAGCCATCCATCTTGTTCTTATAATCATCCTTCCTTTAGGTAGCTCTGATTGTTCCTTTCAATAATTGAAAGGAAGCAAAGGTCAGAGGATAATCCTATATTGCTTGTAAGCAGGTTTTGTTTTAAAGGAACTTTTCAAGTGTCTTTTAGCACAAACCTCAGTTACATCTGTTGTCAAAAATGTTTTAAAATAGTAGAAAACAAATTATATTTATAGTATACATTAACATGTAAAATTGTAGCTGAATGTAGAGAGATGGTAAAAAGAGATTGGCAAGAACTAAAACTAATTGATATTTCTAAGCCAAATATTGCAATTTTTTCCCAAAAAACCCTAATTCTTATGTTTGTTTTCACTGTGATAGCTCTAAGTCCTAATGGTCCAGTGTCCATCAAAATGCAAATATGGGTTTTATGGTTCCCAAATCAATCTACTTTTTGATCATCTTTGCATACTTAGGAACATTACTAGGTAAAAGAAGCATGGGAGGTTGGGTATAAGCTTTTCCCCTGATATGGTCCCTCTCGCTCATTATTATTTCCCTTCTGATTCTTCTCTATATCTAGTTATATAGGAGTTAGCTGACATGTACACCTCTAACTAATAAAGCAACTAGCATAATTTTCATAATAATGAAGATTGCCTTAATCAGAGAATGGTTCAAGACCTCTGCTATCCTGTCTCTGGTGTATCTTCTCACCCTCCACACCTCTCACCTGTACCCCAGTTCTTCTGCGACAAATAAATAAATAAGACCTCTGCTGTCCAATATAGTACAATATACAGGCAGCTGTATAAATTTAATTCAAAATTAGTTAAAATTAAATATTTTTTTAAATTCATGCACTCACCCAAGCTACTTTTCAAGAACACAGTAGCTACACTGGTTAGTGGTTACTCTATTGGTCAGTGCAGGTATTGGACATTTCCATAATCAAAGAAATTCCTATTGGAGAGTGTTCTTTTATAGATGATTATATTTTCATACTAAATCAGGAAGGGTATGTATAGTTTGAGTACTACTTTGTTCAATAGTCATTACAGAGAAATAGAGAAAAGAAACTAATTATTATAAGATAATTATGAAATAGTGAAGCAATAATAAGCACTAACTAAAGACATAGTTAAGTGATTTGGTTAGAGAAAATTAGGTACCATAAGTCCAACAATTTCAGGACAGCTTTGAGCAAATAAAGGCAGAAAAACAGTAAATATGCATTTCCTTATAACTGATTTTTATTAATCTTACATTAATAAAATGCTTTAAAAGACTATACATGACTCAAAAATATAGGATCCTACCACTTCAGGCTGATGCTATCACAACACTATGCAGGTCCTCCACCAAAGTCCACTGTGTTGTGCCCTCCCCCCTTTACTATCCAAATTTCCCCTCCCCCACAGGTAGTTTCAGTTTTACAGTTAGATTGCTAGAGCTTGTCTTGGTTTGGTGTTTCCTGACTCTTTGTTTTGATTCTCTATATTCCATATCTAAGTGAAAGCATCAAGTATTTGTCTTTTTCCTTCTGACTTTTTCACTTAGCATAATCCTCTCCAGTTTCATGCATGTTGTCACAAATGGGAAGTTTATCACTTTTATAGTGGCACATTATTTTTATTATATGTATAAATCACATCTTAATCTTTGGGCACTTAGGTTGCTTCTAAAACTTAGCTATTGTAAATTGTACTTCAATGAACATAAGAGTACATGTATCCCTTTGAATTAGTGATTTTTGCATTCTGAAGGTAGATACCTAGGACTGGAACTGCTGGATCATATGGTAGGTCTATTTTTAATATTTTGAGAAACGTCGATACTGTTTTCCAGAGGTGCTGAAATAGTCTACATTCCCACCAACAGTGCCCAAAAGGGTTCCTTCTTGTCCACATCTTCACCACCACTTTGTTCTTTTTAATATGGGCCCTTCTCACAGGTATAAGATGGTTTCTCAATGTGATTCTGATTTGCATTTCCCTGATCAATTATAATGAACATTTCTCATATACCTGTTGTTCATCTGCATTCCTTTTTTGGCATGTAAGTAGAAGTATCTACTTAAATCTTCTACCCATTTTTTCACTCAGTTTTTTGTTTTCTTTTTTTAAGTTATATGAGTTATTTGTAGATCTTATATATCAGACCCTTGTTAGATGTGTAATGTACATAATATATTTTCTCCGTTTAGCAGGGTATCTTTGTTTTGATGATTTTTTTTTAACCGTGCAGCAACTTTTTGGTTCAATGTATTTCCATTTGCTTACTTTCACGTTTGTTTCCTGTGCTATAAGTATTGAGTCCCCAAATACATCACTGAGGTCTGTGTCATGGAGTGTTTTGCCCATGTTTTCTTCTGTGTATTTAAAGATTGCTATTGCAATTGTTATTAAGGATAATCCTGTCTGCTTTTAGTATCAGAGTAATGTTTACCTCATAAAATATGTTGAGAGCATTCCCTTGTCCTCATTTTTTTTTTGAAGCATTCGAGTAAATGTATTAGTTTATCTTTGAAGGTTTGGCAGAACTCACTTATTAGTCTGATCCTGAGCTTTTGTTTTTTGGGAGACTTTTTGATTTCTCTTTCAATCCCATTGTTTGTAATTGGTCTGCTCATGTTTTCTATTTCTTCCTCATTCTTGAAAGATTGTGTACCTCTAAGAAATTGCCCATTTTCTCTAAGTTATTTAATTTTTGGCTTAACAATGTTAGTAGTAATCTCATGATTCCCTGTATTTCTGAGAAGTCTATTGTTACTCTCATTTCTGATTCTATATATTAGTTTTTCCCTCTTGGTCTTTGTGAGCCTAGCTATTTATGTGTCTGCCCTGTTTATTTTTTCAAAGAGCCAGCTTTTGGTTTCATTTATTTTTTAGATTGTCCTTTTCATTTCTATTTCTTTTACTTCTACAATCTAAATGTTCAAAGAGATGAGTGTATGATATTAAGATGTGGTTTATACATACAATGGAATAGTACTCAGCTATAAAAAGAAAACAGTAAACACTTGCCATTTGCAACAATACGTATAAAGCTGGAGGGAGTTATGTTAAGCAAAATAAACCAAAAGGAGACAGCTTAAATATTCAATTCTTTGGCTTATATTTAGAATATAGATAAACAAAACAAAGAGTCAGGTGATACCAGTCAAAAATAATCCTAGAAATCTGGCTATAAGACTAAGGCTACCAGTAAGAGAGAGGGAGGGGGCCCAATGGATGATGATGAAGGACCGTTAGCATTTTCGAGGTGGTGGGGTACGGTAACATACACTTGAAAAAGTGTGACTCTATATTTCTGAATCATATACAGTGTTGTAAACCAATGTTACTTAATAAAAATTATTTTAGAAAAAATATTCCTCATTGAGGCTCTAAGCAAGACTATAAAGGTAAACTCCCCTATTTAGCACTTCCTAGCTGTTTGGTCATGCAACACTTATTTTGATGTCTCAGTGCTTCTGTTGTCTTTACAATGGGGATAATAGAAGATCTACCTTTATCAGCAAGGTCACCTTATCTGTGTGATGATCGGCATTCCGCAGAATTGTACAGCACACATCACGTGCTAAGTCAACATTTTTATTAGAATTTGAGATTAAAAAATTCATTTAAAGGACCTAGTATTTGTCATATATTAAGAAAACAAGTGTTAGCTATATGTAAGCTTTCTCAAAAGGAAATTTTCCTAAATTTTCAAGTAGCATAATTTGAACATAAGTCATAATGAGTTGCCAACAGATCTGACTTGCCCCAGACTAAATGAGTTCTTGACATTCAGAAATTTTAGCTTTTGTACAGGAAACTGAGATGAATTAGTTACCCATTTTTTTAAAGAACTATTTTTAATCTCAAAGAAACATCTAAAAGTTAATAAAAGGTATTCACTCTAATGATTACCATTATTAGTAACAGCATCTGGCAAAACATTATGATTTCTTCAAGCTATAAGATAAGTGGATGAACAGTATTAACATAGTTCTTATTGTCATTAATGTGGAGATTTCAAAAAAGTTGAAACTGGCTAGTCCTGCTGACTTTTGGCTGTGAAATAACACCCAAAAGAATTAGACACTGCAGCAAAGAATTAGATAGATGGCTGTTAAAATTGCTTTTTTTTTCTTTCCTCTCCTCATTTTTCCTCTCCCCTCCTTCCCTCTCCTCCTTTCTGCTTTTCTTCTCTTTTTTGACTGCAGTAAAAAGGTTTCAATGCAACCCTTAGCCTCTAGCCCTGGAAACCTCAACTCCAAAGGACATTGCTGACTAGGAAACGCTTAATTGCTACAGGGCTTCTTGTGATGTTGCTCTGTTTTTTACAAACCATAAAAAAAGGAATTGCACTTTATCCCTGTGTATTTATTATATCGCCATTGTTTAAGTGTATTCTACACCTTAGCACTTGGAGAAATGAGGCAAGAAGTGGTGTTAGTAATGGTCTTAATTAAATCAAGTATTTATGATTTCCTCTAAAGGTCTTTATTTGCACAGCCTAGAGCAAGAGCACAGCAGGGCAGCCACAGTCAAATCAGTAGAAGATCAGACAGGATTAGCCTGGCAGTCCTAAAACACTACTTGTCATTTTACTCCACAAGTTTCCCTTCAACTGAGCACAAAATTGGATTTTATTGGGCCAATAACCATCAAGCTTGTATCAAGTAGCTGTATAATTTTAAAGAATAGGTCAGGATTATGTTTTCTTCAATGAGTCCACATCATTAACCAAGCTCACAGTAGTAGTTTTCAACAAACATCCTTACAAATCTCAAGGCAGAATACTGATCTAGTCAGGTTCTTTGCCTCAGTGGAGGAACAACTTTGAAGTAATTGAAGCTTCATATATGGAATAGATGAAAAAAGTCATGCCTTGGGATGGAAATCAGACCAAAAAATAAAGTTAACAAGGGAGAAATTTTCTAACTTGATAGTGAGTGAAGTGAGGACTAATTTAGCTGTTCTGTCATTTTGTGATACAATCTTTCACTTTATCATGTCTCTCAGTATCATGTCTCATGTTTGCAAAATTAGAAGCAGTAATCCTGCACTAACGTGTGGAAAATTCCAGATCATCTCACCACATTTTGCAAATTATCACAGACACTCGGGCCTAAGGCTTGAATGAAATTAGGCCATACCTAAAATAAATCATGTTCCTGGAAGATAAGTTACTTCATAAAAATTAAAACTATTGCCCCTGGCAACTGTACTAGATTTCTCTAAGCCTTTGATACTCATTGGAATCAGTCCCTGGTGCTATTAAGTGAGAGAAAAATGAGACATTTTTGTAGATTCATAAAGCTCCTGAACACTATTTTTTAAAACTCTGTTTGTCTATAAAGCATTACCTAGAGATTTCTCTTGAATTCAAGATAAGAACTCAAATACAACCTGTGTTCTCTTCTAAGAATTTTGTGTAAAGGAAATTCAATATTATTCCTCATTAACAGATCCAAGCTCCCTATATATCTGATGTACTTGTTGAAATATTCTCACTAAGAAAGGTGAAAATAAAGCAACTAAGTGCCACATAAATGCAAACTGCCCCTGTGATAACATTGCAGGAGTAGCTCTACCAGTGACCTGCCTTTGGCCCTCTGTTCTTCAAAAATTGAGTAATGGTAAGAAATTTCTTCCTTTACAGGTGTAAGGAGATTTTTTTATCAAGAAATTTTACTACTTCCCATTTTAAAAAACCAAAGCAGTAGTTTTAAAAAGAGACAAACTGGTAAAGGTATAATATTCTGATGCTATCTCCACCTCTGATTAAGTCAAAGTCTTCAGCACATTATCCAACATAGTCTGTTATTTAGATAAGTATTAATATTAACAATACTAATACTAATATAGCAATTAGATGACATAAAATTTATCTAGATAAACTATTCTCTAATGATTTTCTTTGAGGAATTAATCATTATGTTACATATATTTAAGTGAGACATTCCCAAATCAAACTTATTTTTGCCACAGAAACATTCTGTATTCACGGTATTAGTGTTTACTGAATGTCTTCTGTGTGCAAAGTACTAAGCTGGGTACAACATCAAAAGCAGGGCTACCATTTCCCCTTCCCCTGACCTGGACAGAGAGTGGTGGTGAAAAACAGTATGTGTCATGTTCAGGTCCCACTTCTCTAACTGAAAAGAGCTGGTGGTTTAGGCAGGTACAACTAGAAGTTAGAGTTAACTTCTAGATAATAGAGTGTTTAAAAAGTAAAAAAAAAAAAAAAAAAAGTACATTTTGGATAAAAAGATCCCAACTTCTGTTTGTTAGATAGTAGTGTTATCAATGTGAAAAGGAAGAAAGTTTCTGAGTTGGTGAATTGGAATTGGAAGGATGACTATAAACTCCTGGAAGGTAGCTAGGTAGCTGTGGATGGATGGATGGACACATGGATAGATGGATGGATTTTCTAGTTCTTCCCATTGACAAAGCCTCGCTGTAATGCAAGTGATTGCCATGAGCACATCTAGCACTCACATCATGGTTTCTAAATATCATTCTTTATTAACAGAAACTAGGACTCTCCAGAGAAATAGCTAACTACTAGGACTAAGAAAGGGAAATTCTAAGATAAGCCTCAGCCATCTTATTGCATCAGAAAATAAGAAATAATGTTCAAATAATCATCAGGACATATCAAGTAAAATAAGCAGTCAAAGTGAAGAGACTCCCATGTGCCATGTACAGAAAATATGTGCATCAAAAATAAATGCTGCTATTGGAATACAGTCCTCTTTATAAAAAATAAGCTAATGATCTAATGCAGTAAAAATAAATAGGTTGTCAAGAAAGAAAAGTGCTACCCTACAGTAGATTATCATCAACAGGTAACCTCCAGAGAAAGAACTCTCTCTCCAGTCCATTAAATCAAAGATTTTAGTGTTCTATTATAAAGCGAATGTTTTCAAGCAACTCACATAAACACTAAGATCCATAAAAATAAATATGCTGGTTGTACAGAGAAATCCATAAAACAAATTCATCCCTAACCAGTGGTAGCCTAAGGTCCCTGGTTTTGCCAGGCAGAATGACAATGAGGTGAACTCATCACTCTTCATTACCTCCACACCAGGTGGCTTCATCCACCTGGATCACCTGGGCCCATCAAGGCCTTTCCCATTCTTTGCATGGTAAGGTTTATTGTTAAAATTATTGCTCTAGCTATCCATTACATTTTAACTGATTCTCAGGAACCAAAGAGATTTAAATTAGAAATTATCTGTGAAATCTCAACAATATGGACACATCAAAAGATCTAGCTGTTTCCTGGGACAAAAAGAGTCAAAGCCTACATTATTTCGATTGGTTGCTTAAACTTACCAAGAAAATCTGGGCAGGGAAAATTCAGTTGAAATCTATATGCTAAAGAACACTAAAAAAAAATTGTAAGAGAAGATTTACATGGGAAAGAATATCATTTATTGTTATTTACTTTCCTCCATTAGAGATATGACCTGTGAATGTGGAAACCAAATTACTATAAACAAACTACTTTTTGAATAAAATAATAAGGATAATTTTCTCTGGATCATTGCCACAACTGAATATCTTATTTCTAATAACCTTAATGAGCAGTTTACTTAAAGTATCTGTGACTAAAAAGAAGAAAGAAACTAAGTTTCATATACTAAGTGTTTAATAAACACTAATTACTGGAGACAATGTTCCAATTTCAATGACTACTCTCCTACTCAAAGAAAATAAAAGCAGGGGAATACAATGTTTTTATGAAAATGCTCCTGACTAAATTTAACTTAAATCTAATCATTCTCTCTTCTCCAAGAAGAAATCCAACTTGTGATGACAATCCATGTATCATGCAAAACTTCTAAGTAATTATTATTTAATAAATTCAATTCATGCTTGTTGAATTAATTTTTATTTTCACCTGAAAAAGTTGATTTGCAATACAATTTTCAGAATTTCCAGTGGACTCTTTCTTTAAAGATTTATTTATTTATGCACACAAGAACTGGGGTACAGGCCAGAGTCCAGAGAGGTGAGAGGATTCACCAGAGACAGAGCAGGGAGCAGAACAGGTAGACTGACTGAAACACACTGCTGAGGGGAGCAGTGGGTGAAGCAGGAGAGGTCTGCTACACCATGCTTCGCCATGTGGGTCCCTTCCCTGGCGGTGGCAGGGATTGAACTCGTGCTGCAGTGGCTACTATTTGCTTCATAGTGTGTTGCTTAACCCACTGCGCCACCAGGGAGGCCCCTTTCCAGTGGACTTTGATAAATATGAGTTGATGTTTTCATTCATCTTTACTAGCACACAGGGACAACTTGCTGTGCCCCTTTGATCAGCACAAAGAACTAAGAGCACAATTGTAATAACTTAGGCTGTAAAAATACTGAGAGAATGCTATTTAGGAAGAAATTTGCTTAAAGAGCTATTCTGAATAAATAGAGGAGTATATGTATTGAAATATAAATACTCTCTGCTGGGTGAAGAAAGTCTAGTTCCGCAGCAAACAAAGCATCATCCTGCATCTTAATCTAGGTTCCTATACTCCAAGCACATCCCAATGAAATGAGAAACTATTTCTCATCCCTTGCTTTCTGTATACAAATTGAAGATTATTTTTACAGGGCACAATAATGAGTTACTATCTTTCATAATACATAACACAAATTTAAAACATTTTTTTCTTTTAGACTCCATATGTCCAATATTGGACTCTATATGTCCAGTATTAAGAAACATTGATAGATTTATACTTATGTGATAAATACAGCCAAAAAAATACATAGGACTTCTCAATTATGTAGTGGAACAGAGAAATTGAACCATTAATAAATTGTAGGAATGTTAAGCATAGCTGATTGCCTTAAAGGATGGCTAGGGATGAGCACATGGAAGTATAAGAGGATGAATTGTGTTAGAGGTGAAGGACTGGTAAAATGGGAGAGGAAAATTGTACAGAATGAAGGTGAGAATTTGCATTCTGACAGAGATTAACAAGATAATTTGGAGACATAAAAGTGTTTTCAAGTAAATCAGCAGGTAACATAAGTGGAAATTCTGTTAGGCCCTACTAACTGACAGCTTGATTGCCCTGAACTTTCTTTCATCCTGGAAAATACAGAGATTTATCTTTAACAAAAAAGTGATCTACTCCACACATGGGCTTGTCACCCCTATGTGCAGGACTTCACTACCAGCATCATGAGACAAGGACCTACAGAAAGCCTAACTGATCCATCTGGAATCTCATGTTGCATTAAACCTATTTATGACATTTTAGCCCACAAAAACATGCAACAAATAGAAAGTGACTACAGGATTTACCTGCCCCAGTATATATGGTTCTACCTTGAAACAGCAATATAATGGGCAACTACAAGCTCAGGTAAGAGATGAGGTTGGGGACAGACCCTTCATACTTAGTTAATATTCTTCAGGATATACATAATACATGCATTGAGTCAGTGATTGAATATATTAATGCATGCCAAACAATATAATACATAAGTCTAGACACCAAGGGGTGGAAGCATGTTAGTCCTTCACATCATATTCAGAGTGAACCAGATGTAAAAAGGAGTTTCTCATCTCTAAAAATCTGAGATTTTTAGATCCTGAATAAAAGATCCTGGATTTCCAGAAAGAATACTCCAATTAAGTGTAGTTCTACCTTAAGAGTTCCAGCAATTTTGATCGGAATTTCATGGGAATGAGAAATATACACTGTACAAAAATGAAAAATAATGTAAAATATATACAAAATAAAACAAAAGAGTTCCACCAATTTAAAGACACAATACTGTGTTCATTTGTGCTTGCCTATACCAGTGAAAAAATAGGCAAACAATGTAGTATACAGTATTAATAGATCCATTTTCCCATAAAGAGCTAGAGGTTCTGTTATATAGCAGAGATGGAGTACTTCAGGAACCCAGAGGATTCACTGCAATGGTGTTTGTTACTTATATGCTGAGTGATAAATATTAAATGGAAAATTACAATACTTTGGTTCAGTGAAAAGAAGGCAAAGGTTCAGATGTCTTGTAGATGTAGGTTTTTTTACTCACTTGGTATGTAAATTAGACAAGTTGGAATGCTGGTTGTGAATGACAGAAATCTGAAATGAGTAACAGAAGAGGAAAATAATAACAACTGAAATCTTAAAGTTACATGGCAGGGATCATAGATTGTTACACACCACACACAAATACATACACACACAAATTCCTGTCAAAAGTCTTTATAGAATTAGGATTGAACACAATGCTGATGATTTCTGTCCCTGACTAAACATAATGGAGAATGTGGTCAAATATGAGCAATCCAAGAGATAGACAGCTCATCTCTCATCCTCAGTCATTTATTTTTATATCAGACATTACTGTAGCAAGGAGTTGTGCATATGTGTTACCTGAGATCATCTCCCTTTAGCTGTACAACATTTGTCTTACTTTTTGCCCATGGAATTTTCCTACTCTATGATACAGAATCGATGATATGGAACCACCAGCAATCACATACGTACAATCTATAGGTAGAGGAATTAACAACCCATAGGACATTTTTTTCCAATGAGGGAAGAGAGCTTGTTAACAATATCTGTTCATTCTTGTCCCCAGTAGAATGAGGAACAGAAGAGCAAAGGGGAAATTCTGTGATATAGTCCATTTAGCTACTCAGATGCTCCCCTAAGGATCTAGTGGACCACAGCCTTTATCAACTAAAGAACCACAATTGGAATTGGCTTTCTGTTATTTCTCTGATTCATGCTTCCCTATCCTACACTCCTATTTCCCTGGATTACCTCCCCATAAAAACAAATCCCCCAAATAAACAAGCCCTTTTCTCCTGCTCTGCTTTCTTTTTTTTTTCTTTTTTTTTAAAGATTTTATTTATTTACGCATACAAGCACTGGGGTACAGGCCAGAGGTGTGGGGGGTGAGAGCATTCACCACAGAGAGCGGGAGCAGAACAGGCAGATCAACGGAAGTACACTGCTGAGGGGAGCAGCGGGCGAGGGGAGCAGCGGGCGAGGGGAGCAGCGGGCGAGGGGAGCAGCGGGCGAGGGGAGCAGCGGGCGAGGGGAGCAGCGGGCGAGGGGAGCAGCGGGC
>JAGFMF010011827.1:8978817-9003268 GCA_019455555.1 Galemys pyrenaicus
GAGGGGAGCAGCGGGCACAGCAGGAGAGGTCTGCCGCACCATGTGGGTCCCCCCCTGGCCGGCAGCAGGGATCGAACTCGTGCTGCAGTGGTTGTGGTCTGCTTCATAGTGTGTTGCTTAACCCACTGCGCCACCAGGGAGGCCCCTCCTGCTCTGCTTTCTAATAACTAAAGCTATGATTTCACTTTTCCTTTAATTTCCCTTCTACCCTGTTCCTATAGATTCTTTTGACAAATCTGTGCATTACTATCTGGAATATTGTTTGGCAGATACCTTGAAATGTAGCATAATGCAGTGTGTGATTTGTAATGATTATATAACAAGTTGGACCTTCATACATTCCAGTAATTCATCATGACACAAAGAGTTCATTATTTTGGATGACAAATTTTGTGAAATTTAATATGAGGTGTTCTTTGTTCAAGCTGAGCAATGTAAGTAAAAGTCTCTGCTTAAAGGGGTTTTTATTACAGATTTTCAAATTGCTATGAAACATACAGTGGTTGAATATTGGTTTCTCATCCTTCAGTTAAAACTTGAGACACTAAGAGGAATACTTGATCATTCATAGTAATTCAAATGCTACTCAGGGTCCCTTTAAAGTCTTTGAAGTATAGCAGGTATTATCTCCAGATTATTAATGTTCAAGAGAGCTCACTGTTTGCCAGTCTCTGGGCTTAACCTTACACAAATATTATTTTAATATCTGTTAATCCTTTAAGTTGAATAATTTTTTTTCTTTTCAGCAGCAAAAATAAATTTACTCTTGTTCCTGTGATAACGGATAACTGTTTCCCTAGACGAGGATTTTGGAAAATGCTGATATGGTGGTGCCAGTGTACTTGCGTTGTTCATGCAAAAGCTTGAGGCATACACAATGTGTTGGCTTTGTGTAAAGATAGAGGCTTAGGAACTGGAAGGTGTGAAATGTCTTTCCTTGGTGTTGTTTGCTCATATCCTGGAGAGACCCAGAAGGCTGATAAAGTTGAGTAATTGTTCATTGGAGGGTTTGTACAGGTTTCTATGTGGGTAATGCTGTAAACTCAGCATGGAAACGGGGAAATGTTAAAAGATCATCTGAGAAAAGCCTCAAAGCACTTGCTGAAAACATACCAAAAGGAACCCCCAAATGCAAGAAGTATGCCCTGAACGCTACTAGATGAAACTTCAAGATTCTTAAATGAATTCCTATTGAGTACACTTTCCTCCCTCTTATTTTATAGCCCCTTATGGGCACCAATTACTTGCACCCCAGGCTAGGAGATTTCCCACTTTTCTGCACAAGAAGACTCTAAAGACCTTAATACAGATTTCACTTCCATGGTTTGATCTCTCCTTGAATTCTACTCTCTTTATTTCTATTATTTTGAATAATAGGAAAATAAAAGAGGAAATAAGACCTAAAGAGCAATAAAACCTACCAAAGTATCAAATTCAAAATAAGATTGCAGCTTCTTCAACTGAAAAGTCTTCATACCTTGAAATTAGAGAGATTTTACTCTTTTCAAACATAGCTGTGGTTGGAGAAATTTGTGTAATCCCTCTTGATTATATGAAAATCGGGCAATTTAAAAGACAACTGCAGGGAAGTCGAAACTGCAAAATCAGTAATGGCCCAATCTGACTATCATTTGTGAGAGAAAGTACAGACTAAAATCCTCTACTAATAGAAATGCTGACTTTTTACAGTCTCTTCTTAAACTAGTTATTATTTTGGAAGTACAGCAATCACCATCATGATCTTTTGGTAGAAACTCAATATACTTAATGGAAAGTTTGCCCTTGTAAGATGACTTGATGCAATAGATTTTTCAAATTGCAATGAAACAGAGAATTGAACATGAATCTTTGCATATTGGTATTAAAATCCATTTAAAATTGTTCAAACAGTGATGCATGATTACAATTGTCTGTTATTTTCTTTCCCCAAAAAATAGTCTCAAAAACATATGAATTCTAAGCCAGTTTATCTGCGTCTATGGAAATCTTTAATTTTTAAATGATCGTTATTATTACAAATTATTGTGTTTTCATTACTATTATTTAGCTCAGTACCTGAAACAACTTACTAATCAGCACACTAAAAACCAATGTATGCCCAGTAATAAAGGGGGGAGGTGTTGATTCTACAGTTTATTATGGTTAGTTTTAGAGAAATAAAAGCCTAATGAAAATTATTCAGTGCAACTTGAGTCTTTGGTATCACGTATCTATGATGCACAGGTGCATGCATAGCAATTCCAGGCTCAAATTGACTGGAACCTGTTTCTTCAGTTCTTTTTTCACTTCCTAAACTTTCACAGCTCACACACAGTGACTGACAATAAAACTAAGAAGAAATACAAAACATTTTCCATAGCCAGCACAAAGATGAACAGAGAAGAGAATGGCTTTTTATATTGTCTAGTTACCTAAGTAGTATGTGTTCATCAATATGAGCCCAAGTATTGCATGTGCAAAAGAGAAATAAGAAATAACCACTGCAAATCTATCATCTATTATCATGGAGAACCACTGACTAATATTTTGAACTACAAAAGTAAATATACTCAAGAATGCTTTTTTTAGGATGAAATGGATGAAGATGGTCAAAAGGTATAAACTTCTAGTTATAAAATGAATATCATGAGTGTAATATACAGCATAGTGACTACAGTTAATAATACTGTTTTATATATTTGAAAGGTTTTGCTAAGAGAGCAAATCTTAAAAGTTCTCATCATAAGAAAATAAAGTATATCTATGTTTGGTGATAAATGTTAACTAGAACAATTGTGTAATCATTTTGTAATGTACAAATTGATGAAAGAAAGGTGGATAGATGATAGATAGATAGATAGATAGACAGATAGATAGATAGATAGATAGATAGATAGATAGATAATCAATGACCATGTTGTTTACCCGAAGCTAATATGTTAATAAAATATACTTTTCAAAGATAAATATCCAAAGGACAAAATTCAAGCTCATAATCAAAAACCACGAAACATAAAAGGAGTACATAAATAAGACCACACTTTAAAAACAAGAACATTTAATATTTTAAAAAAGCAAGAGGCCTCCTTCAAAACTACTGTATGTGTAACAACAAATAGTTGTGCAGTTACTTTATTATTTACATGAAAAACTTACAAAAAAAAGATGAACACCTGCCATTTCTCACAACTGGAAGAGATTATGCAAAGCAAAATAAGTCAGAAGGAGAAAGACAAATACCAGATGATTTCACTCATATACAAACAACATAAGCAAAACAAAGGAATAGAACAAAATAAACCAAAACAAGCTTATAAATATGGTTATAGAATTGAGGCCAACAGATGGGAAAAAATGGGGAATGGAATCAAAGGGTTTAAGGGGGCCCAATAGACTGGTAAAGAAGGTTATGGGGACTTTCATGATAGATGTGGGTGGTAACATACATCTGAAGAGCTGTGAACTAATACCCCTAAATCATTTAACGTCTTATAAGCCAATGTTAACTCAGTAAAAGGTATAATTTTAAAATAAAAATAAATTTAAGATAAATTACAAAAATAAAAATACTGGACATCTACTATGCATCAGCAAATGTTCTAGGTGCTGGATATAAAGACAAAGTCTCTACACTTCTGGAGTTTATATTTTATTAAAATAGTCTATGGAAAACAAATAAAAACACTAAAGATATTCAAAAATGTCTTTTTTTACAAAAGTATAAAAGTAATCACAATGAGATTCTACAAATATTATCAGAAAACATACAGTAGGGGACTTTATGTAGATGGGTGGTCAAAGACATTTTCTGTGGGTAATTAACAGTATAACAAAAACAGTGTGAGTAAGTTTTGTGGGAATATTAAAAAATGCTGAATATCATGGTCATTTGATCTCTGTAAAATATTTTGTAAGATCTAGCTCTGTTGGTTGGTAAGTATGATTAGATTTAATGAAAACTGTGAAAGAAATTTCTCTGTATTTAGAAAAAAATCTTTATGATGCGTTCAGTTCATGGGCCAAGACAGTCCCCAGTTAGAACTGAAGGTATAAATGGGACATAGACAACAGCCAGTGCTTTTGTCTTAAGACCAGAGATACTAGAGGGTGAGATGATTCACTAGAAACAGAGTGGGGATCTGAACTGGCAGATTTATTGAAATGCACTATTGAGGGGAGCAGCAGGCAAGACAGGAGAGGTCTTCTGCACCATATGTGAGTTAGCACCCTGGCCGGGATTGAATTTGGCCATAACAGTGATAGCACTGACACTTAACCCATAGGCCATCTGGAAGGTCCCCACAAGAGAGATTACATTTATAAGAGAAATCTCCACTTATCAGGGTGTCTCCCTTTATACCATGGAAAGGAAGATAACAAAATTCCTAACTCCTAATCTGCAAAATAATCATACTCTTGTTAACTGTGTCTTTCCTGGCAACCTCCACATCAACTGCCTAAAATTGTTTTGGACAGGGGGCCTGTATCAAGAAAAGGACTGTTATCAGGGATACCTAAGAAAATTGTCTGCATAACAAGTCAAGTTTTGTTTTACAGACAGTTCTGCCTTCCTATGAATGGCCTTCTTCTCTTTGTATCCCCAGACTACTTGTCTTTTCCTTAGCTCAGGAAATTTTACTACATATAAGCCTCAATTGCCAGGCTGCCCTTGGAGTTCTCATATTTTATGGGCCCCTATATGCCCATAATTAAATTTTTCTCCAGTTAATCATGTCAATGTAATTATTAGGCCAGTTGAAGAACCTTAATGGGAAGAGGAAAAATGTGGTTTCCCTTACATAACTCTGGATAACAATGTCTGTTTTTCCATATCTGAAAAGTTTGATCAAGATGAAATTGCCTAGAGTCTATTTCCAAAACTATATCTTGAAAACTCAGAGTTTTTCTCAATCAAGAAAATGAAAATTATGATATCGGTACTCAGTTGGGACAGCAGTCTTCAGATTTCTTGCTGCTAACCTTTTATTTAATCCCTGGAGTCTCTCAGCCACCATATTGTCTTTCTTCCTTGTTTTAATTCATTTTTCTTTCTCTCATATTTTGAACTTACTGTTTCAGTTTCCATATCTTGATTCTACTTCACCATATGTTTTTCCTCACTTCATCCAAAATGGATTAAAGATTTCACAGTGTCTTTATGATCAAATGTTGTTGCATTAAACATTCCTTATTTATATACATAGAATTTTCTCTCAGTGGATTTGATCAGACAAGGTGGTCTTTAAAACTTTATATTATATTTCACAATCAAGTGTTGAATTTTTCAGTTAATCCTGACAGACAGAAATCCCATTCCTATCTTAAGACTCAATGTGAAAGTATTACATTACTAATAATTTTGCACCTGAGCATACTGTATTAGTATTGAATCACACAACTAAAGTATGAAATCCTATTAAAGCTTGTTTTCCCTTCATTACACAAAAGGCAGCATTGACAGCATATTTTGTCAACATTGAATAATGGACAAAGAGTGCTAAATTTTCCATCTAAGACACCACCCTGAATAACATGGTGCTCAGAATTTATCTAGATATTATGGGAAATAGTGGAACGCTATGAACAAAGTATACTGGGGAGTAACTTAGTGGCTGAAGTTTCAGGTGACAGCTATAGCCAGAAAGGGTTTTTTCCTCCTGTCCACAATATGGTGATTGAAACCTTCTCTTTCAACTGGACCTCCCACCCTCATTTTAGCAGTGTGTGAAATATCCCTTGCATCATTGAAATGCACTCTAAATGGAGTTTTCTTTGAAGACCACCCAGAAGTTACAGCTGGTGTAAAATGCAGCTGATTGGTCCAATTTGCATTCATATGTAGTCTTGAGAGGAACTAGCCCTATGTAACTTTGAACAGTTCACTTAAAATTGGCTAATTTGTTGTGGGTCAGAGTGATACATAACAAGAGCTGAGCTCTCTTAGCTTTCTGTCTCCAAGTTCTATCTATAGTTGGGATGACTATATAATTTATCATCCAAGTTGAAATACTTCCCAGAATTTAAAAGGGTGCTTTTATTTTTTTAAAGATTTATTTATTTATACATATAAGAACTGGGGTACAGACCAAAGGTGTGAGGGGTAACAGGATTCACCCGAGGCAGAGTGGGGAACAGAACAAGCAGATGGACTGACTGAAATACACTGCAAGGGGAGCAGCAGGTGAGACAGGAGAGGTCTGCTGCACTGTGTGGGTCACCTCCCTAGCCAGGAATGAAACTATGCTGCAATGGCTGTGGATAGCCTCAGAGTGCTGCACCTTAACCCCTCCTTTGTGCTATTAAAGAGGCCCCTAAAAGAGTGCCTTTAATAATTATACTTCAAGTAAACTGAACCTGTCAGGGTAATCAACAAGGCAAAATGGGGATACACATGAAAGACTGATAACATAAGAATACCATAATGAATTGACTTGAATTTATTGGTCATCACCACATCATTGACATTCAGAGTGATAACATACTCTGATCCACATTGCTCTGACTTACAGATGCTGGTCAATTTTTGTTAGTATTTAATTGCAACCTATGTTAGCTCTTATGTTCCAAGTCATAACTTAAATAAATACGTAATATAAAGGCTTGTTAAAACATTCCAATTACCTATAATTTATTCTCATGCAAAGCATTTTTGCCTATATTTAAAAGATTAATTAAGAATTACTCACTTGCTTTTTCTTTCTACTTGTATACGAAGTTATGAGTAGGAAATACCATGAATTAACCAAAAAATATTTTATTCTCTTTCCTCTCATTCTGTGTCCTTTGCATTCTTTCATATTATATCTTCAAGTACCTCCTCTTTTTTCTTTTAAAAGATAGGAAAAATTAAATTTTTAAATGAGTCAGTTTAAAATGTCAACAGAAAATCTTTTTCCTTCCTCTTCACTGATCCTGGGCTTTATCATACCTTACCTACAATAGATTTTCATACTTCACTTCTGTCTGGAATGAAATATTTTTAATTTGACTCTAATATAGTGTAAATTTAACAGAGAAATAAAGCCTAAAATTGTTAGCATTATAGGAAGTTGCTGTTATTCTGACAATACACTGCTCTATGAAAACACCAAATATTAGGCCGAGATATATTAATCAATCAAATATTAACTGAGCAACTCATGTTTGCATTGACCTGATGATACAGGGGTGTATATCCTGAAATGGGTAAGTAAAGTGGCATGTGTTTGAGTGACTGGTCACAAAATGTTAGTGCTTAGGTGGGATATGGAAGACTCTGGATGTGGAAGGATCAGGAGCTACAAAGACAGATGGTGCTTTATGCTAATTCAGTGTAAATTTGGGGGACTTGCTTTTATGCCACATGTATGTTCATACCTATTCCCCCTCCAGACATGAACCAAGTCTTTCAGACTTGTTGATCTTTCTGAGTGCTCCAGCACTCAGTGGTTCTTAGACATGATAGAATCTCAATAAATGATAGTGGAAATAAGGGAGAGGGGAAGGAAAGCAGGGAGGAAGAAAATGATCATAATTTAAGTATTGTGTTTGTGGCTTTAGTTAATCCAGCTAATTCAAGTAGCTGAGTAGGTACATAGAAAATTCTGGATAAAAAAAATTGGTTGTCTTCATAATTGTACTAAAATCTCCCTGGGGACACAGAAGTGAATGTAGGCAGAATGTAGGAATGGAATGTAGGCAGAGTGGATATAAATTACATCTTAAAATTACTAATTTTTGAAGGAAGGGAGGGAAGTGAATTTTCCAGATTCATATATTTTTAAATATGTATTTTTTAATTGAAGTCACATTGTTTTACAGCACTGTATGTGAGTCAAAGGTATAGGTTCATATGCATATCCTCCCTGATAGCCCATTGACCCTCCCCACTTTACTCCTCACCTTATTTCCCTCCCCTTCTAGAATTCTCAATTTTATAGTCATATTTTAATAAAATGCTCTAAGAATTTCTTCTCATATATAGACTTTCACATATAGGCATTTTTTAGAAGTCAAATATTATTATCCAAAATATGACATAACATCAAGGGGCAGGAGTTTCCAACAAATACATCAGACTTTGCCTACAGACCTTGAAATCTGGTTTCTCTCCAGACAGGTGTCATTCTTGCTGTCATTTACCAGTAGACAGAGATAACACACATGGTACAATTTACAATATCCTACTTATAAATATTTCTTCTTTCTTTCCCACCTGCCAACTACTTAGCACTTCCCTTCTTATTCACCTAAAAAGAGATATCATACCTTCATGGAAATAAAAAGGAACACTTCTCAAGATCTTTAAGAAACTCTGATATAGATTATATCTTTGATTTACTCAGGCTATGAATGACTATTCTGAAGAAAAAACAATTATATGTGAGTAGCACCAGGGTTTATTATAAATGGAAAAATTCTCACTTCTACTTGCTACTTTGTGCTATCACTGCTTAATCATGACTTTATTCAGTATAGTGTCCACTAAGCATCAAACAAAATATTGAAAATCAAATATAATCTTTGTTTGTAGTGTTGTTCACTTATAGTGTTTATAGCGGTGTTCACTGATTGAACACCAATGCTATGTGCACAACCAGTGACATTTTAGAAAGTATTTCCTAGTGAAGTCTAACAAAATTATCTGTGCTATATAGGTTGTTATAGAATATATGTATAAAATATTGAAAAATAATTTAATTAATAATTCCATTATTTATGGGTTAAGTCCAAATAAAAGAAAATTTAGTAGACCTTGTGATAGTATGTTTTTATTTCTATATTCATACCATATATATAAATAATATTTATGAAAGTGACATTGCATATAGTGAATACCTTCTTTTGCAAATGGAGAAATAAGCAGGGCAAGTTTCATATGCATAAAAATCATGCAGCACAATCATGTAGTAAAAAGGATCGGTTGTTCTTTCTACTACCTCATATATTTGCTTTCACATTGGTTTTGCATGTGCTATTTTCATATCTGACACAGGGAATCATCTCATTTTGGGTTGCTATATCAGATAGACAATTCTCAAAGAAGAAAATAGCATACAATTTTTTTTTAATTTTATACCTACATAAAACCCTTTCATCAACATGAAAAATCAAGACTAATTGTGTTTTAAATGGAGGGTGAGTGAAGCACATGCATATATCAAGGTGTACGAAGTCATACTCATAAAATTATAGTTATGTAAAGGACTGTCAAATTAATGAAATTAAAGAAAAAACTTTGTGTTCAATATATGGAGATTATTTTATATATCAATGATCTGTAATAGTGTGTATTAATTTGATTTGCCTATTAAATTTGAAGCTATCATTCTGTCTTCATGATTTATATCATGGCCATGCATACCAAAAACAAAAATTATCTGAAGTTTTCAACTTTCAAATATTTTATAAAGTGGTCCCTCTACTTTTTGTGGTGAAATAAAAATGGCAATGACAACCTGACTTACCAGTCAACAATTCTATGCTTTCCTTTAATTATGCCTGATATTTAATTATAAGAAAAACCTACCAAGATAATGGGCAACACTTCTTGTTTGATATTAATGAATCATATTGTCTTGAGTAATTGCAAGTCAATATCAATAACTAAGTTACATTTCAGAAATGTGAAACAGCTTACAAAAGACATGCTAATTATTATGTTGCAAAAATCCTGCTTTGTTGGACATTTTGAGATGTAATATTCTCATTGATACTGTGCTTTCCGCCTGCACACCCTTATCTCTGTTTCTCATGGAGAGTTTAATTCTAGAGACAGTCAATTTGTGCAGAATTCCTAAGTATCTATTCAACTACCAGAATTACTTGACTTAATTAAGACCATAAATACAATACTGAAATCATGAGGTTGTTTTAAGGACTTTTCTTCAACTGCCTAAAGCAGAACAATTCTTTGTTTTATCTATTTAATAAAAAAAAATCACACAGATATTTGATTTAATTACTCATATCGTGGACATTTACAGCTAATCTTGCATCAGATTCCTGTTCTTACAGTATCGGACTTTTTTTTCACTTTATTACTGTTTGTTCTTATGTAATTCTCATTATATACCTAAATGTAAGTCCAGTACTTTACACTGAATAAGCATAAAATAAAACTGGTAAATGCTGAATATTTATCTCAGTATTCATAATCCTCTTCATATTAGAATACATGTATTAATATTAGGTTATATACAAACTCTCAGTACTGGATAGTAGATGGTTAGATGTATTGTCCATTTTTTAAAATATATGTCATTTTACTTCTATTTGCAAGTAATTAGATGATGTAGTATAATGTGAGTTCAACAATAATTTCTGCACTATCAATAAATATTTTTAAACTCCAGCCTACTTATTTCAAGCAATAGTAAAATTCCAGTGCAATAAATAATGTATGCAATTTCATGGGCTAGCATTTGATTTTGACTCATAAATGATGCTTATGACTTTTAATATATATTTAGATGTTCCAATGGAGCTATTGCCAATGGTTCTTGGAAAAGTTCTAATAAGGAAGATAGATTTTGAATGCTAATTCCAATTCTATTACTAATACACCAGATAACCCTAAATGAGTTGATTAAATTTTTTCTAATTGTTGACTAGGATAATTTTGTATCACCAGCACAACACTATGAGAAATAGAGAAACCTGTTTTATTGATTGGTCATAACAACATGTATATTAAGTTAAAGACATTTAAAAAAAAGTCTGTTTTTCCTATTGCTTAGGTCATGAATGAGTACGACTGTTTGAATGCTCCAATTATCTTATTCTCAACCTAAGCTTTTTTTTAATTTCAATCATTTTTCTTGAAATATTCATGTTCCCTTGGTTAATAGAATGTAAGTGAATGTCATATAATCTTTTTTTTAATGCTCCAAGTCATCACTGTTATCTCTATTAACATCAATAATTTTACAAGAATGATAGATATAAAAGATTTGGAAGACAAGTACAAAACATGTACTGATTAAAACAAACATTACAAGTTGATTCTTATTTAACTCCCTAGGAGCCTCCCTGGTGGTGAAAGGGGTTAAGTCACAGCACTATGAAGCAATCTGAAGCCACTGCAGAGCAAGTTCAATTCCCGGACAGGGAGCTGACCCCACATGTCTCAGCAGACTTCTCCTGACACACACACTGCTCGACTGAGCAGTGTATTTCAGTTGATTTGCCTGTTCAGCTCCCCACTCTGTCTCTGGTGAATCCTCTCACCCCCCAAAAATCTGGCCTGCACCCCAGTTCTCTTATGCATAAATAAATAAATCTTTTTAAAAACAATTTAACTCCCTGTTGGAACATTGTTGACTTGCTTCTTTCTCAGCAAAGATGGTTATATTTTTTAACTGCCATTCATTAAGAATTTGAGAGAATAGCTGTGGCATCTAGACTGTTTAGGCTAGAATTTTTAATACTCAGGGCATTGCATAATTTTATTTGTGTCAAGATGTAAATTCTTTCATCTGTTCTAGAAAGACAAAGGGAAAGCCTCAGTGAATGTTTGAAATCAAAGTTCAAACACATCTTCCAATATTGTTTGGTCTTCCCGTGGATCTTACCCTCTTCTCCTTCACATGTGCATAACTTAACTTGATCTCAGCTTGTCTTGAAATCAATGACTCTTACACCCTAAGGAAGCAAAACTGGGCTTTTATCAGTTATTCACTCTCACAACAGGATGTGAATAAGAGAGGAAGGATCACACAGTTGTTAGGAGGAAAAGAATTTAAAATTCCAAAACTAAGTTAAAAATTTTGAGGTAAAACATCCTGATTCCATTTTTAGGTTCATAGCTATCATTCTAAGATTATTACTGAAAATTATCCAACCTAAAGTATTTTAATGCATTTTCATTGCTAATTTGTGTTGAACCACCCAAAAGAAAATCTTCAGGATGATCTCCTTTCCCACTTGCACGGGAAATACCTGGGTTGAACAAAACTCAACTTCATCAATAAACATATGTATTCATGTGCCAACAAAAAGGTGGCAAGACGTTTGATTCTCTCAAATCTTTACAAAAACAACAAAGTTAATGGCACACTGAGCCTACTAGCTGTGTGAGTTGGCCACAGCAGGGTTCTTTTATTGACAAGAAGCTATGATTTGTGTTACCCAAAACTGTCAGCTCCTAATTTGGATAAAGCTGAGATGAATGATTCATGGGTCATTAGAAGTAGTGTGGAACTGGAATGAGGAATTGCAACAAAATTCAACCACTTGACATGCTGACTGCTTTGAATAAGTCAGTCACCATGTGCCTTAATTGAAGCATTCAAAACATGGAGATATAATATGTTAATGTATGTTATAAATTATCTTTAAATTCTATTAGTACAAACATCAAAGAGAAAATATTCTTATTTCTTTTTAGTGACCATTATTTTTTTCCTTGTAGGTTAAAATATTTTCTTTTCCAACATTTTTCTGACTCCCTGAGTCATATTTGCCCAACTGTTCCTGCCTGATTTATTTTCTAAATGATCATTTCTAATGATTTTCTGTTCATCTCTTATAGGGTATTTTGTGTTATTCCCTATCCATAGAATAACAAAAAGAATCTGGGGATAGACTCTGTCTACATTATTATAACATTATACCAGTGGGAAAGTTCCAGTTAAGAGGCATACAGTTAGTTATCTTTTCAGAAACATAGGTAAGAAAGAAGTAGGTTAGTTTCCTCATCCTAGCTGGGAGTTACATGCTACCATTGAAATTAAATTCTGGTAAATTTTTCAATACATGAAATCTTGCACTCTCACAGAGAAATATAGGCAGAGGCAAGGACTTGGACTAGAAATAGAAAAAATGACACAGAACAATGTAAATTCACAAGGCAAACTGTGATCGGTCAGCTAAGAATCCAGTCACATAACATGGAGTTATTAGATTCTAAGTGAATGAACATCTAAGGTAGAATGACAGATGAAATACAAAATCCTTAAAATAGTGTCACCTGTCAAAAGGTATGGTACAGATTCTAGACTTGTATCACCACAGTTATTGTACAAATATATTCTATTGGTAAGAAAACTGTACAACTAGAGAATAAATAGTATCTATTCTATTAAAATGTATCATGTCACCTGGGAAAGCATCTCAAAAGACATACTTGATATTGTGTAAATCTATGGTAATAACCAAGTCTCATCTTGAGTATATCATCAACAAAAATAAAAAGGATTTTGTATGATACAACTCTCATATGAACAAATAGAGCTAATAGTGACAAAAATATACTCACTGTACATGCAAGGTAAGCCTATTTTCTGAATTCATCTTCATCAGGGAGCTTTGTGGAAACAGCATATGGTGGCAGAAAAACCGTCCGAATTGGCACAACTGAAGAGATTCCAGTAGCAAAGACTTAAAATCTAAACCATAAGCAGAAAAACTGTAAGCCACAGAAGAAAAGTAAGACAAATAAAATTTTCATAAACCAAGGTATGTTTGTCTTGGACATTTTGCAAATGGAAAACTTTATATTATATTAAATATTGAATTTTTCCAGTTGATATTTTTCATTTCAAATTTATACCACCATCACTTCATAAACAGCAAAGCAAGTCTATAAAAAGTTTCTCTTCCCTTATCCTCTCCTTACACCAACATGAACAATGAATAAGCAAAACTAGTCAGGCCAACAACAGGTAACTTGATTTATTCTCATCCATGTTTCAGTATGAAATGTCAGGATTGTGGAGAAAGAAAGGATAAGAGAAGAATCGATCTAAAAAGAATAGATCTGGAAGATCTAGTCAAGAACCACCAGCAGTTGACTAGTAAAGTAGTCACCCAAAATTAAAAATAGTGACGTTGCCCAATTTTGAGTATGCTCATCCATAGCAAAAAAAAAAAAAAAAAACACATGGAATGCCAGCTGACATTGTTTTGGCATAGAAGGTATTGTTTCTTCTCCTGCCAGGCCCACCCATCTCCTTTGCTTCCCCCAGTTATTTTTATAAGCCAGCCAGTCCTCCCAACAGCTCTCTCTGCTGTCTCTGAAGTGCAGTTATTTTAAGTTATTTTAAAACTGTTTATATGTCTGTGAAAATAAGCTAACATTTATAAAATAGACTAAAATATAAAGACATAAGAAAATTGACTCTTTATTAATATTATTCTTCTAAAGGTAACATAAAAAATGTTCTCAGAAAGGGCCTCCACATACAGCCATGTGGTTAGATCACACAGCCCCATACAACATTATCTACAGGACAACATCCATGGTGTTGTGATGTGAAGGTGCCTCCAGATGTTGCAACATGCAATGGCTCCTTTTTATGTCCATAGAACAATAGAGAGTTCAATGATCACATGAAATTCAGTCATCTTCCTGGTAGTCTTCTTAAAAAGATACATAAACTGCTCTTTTATTCTCAAGTTATACAGAGAATTTCTGTAGAATACAATTTCCATATTCTTTCATGTTACACTGTTAAATAACTAGAGGTAGAAAATGTTAAACATCTTATTTTCCTTAGCAAAGAGAACATTTATGAAAATAAGGGAAAACATGTAGTTAGCTATTTTGGTTTTTAACTTAGGAGTTCAGAAAAAATCTTTTCTGTTTAATGTGCAAATGTACAAATTGCATCTTCTGAAAAGAAAATTTTAATTCTGCAAGACTTCACTGTGCTGTTATGTTGAGTGGCAATTTTAATTCATCAACTTAAATAATTTCAGAGTTAAATGATTCTGTGCCCATCTACTAATCTTAAAAGAACAAGAAAATCATTGAATTTTTATTGGATTTAGTTTGGCTTTTTTCCAATCCAATTGAATGTTAGTAAATTATGTACCCATGCAAAACCGAAAACATCTTAAGTTAATGATTCCATATTATATTTAAGAAAGTAAAGGACCCTGGAAATGATTTATCTCCTTTTGTTCCTCAAGTAGTACTAAGAAGGAAGTCATAAATATATATATATATTTTTTTTTTTTTAAATCTCCCTAATACTACCCAAAATGGTGAGAAGAGCATGGTAAGACAGAGGTTGTAGAATGTCTTTCTAGATTTGAAACTCCTTCCCAACAATAGAGAGATTATAACACATCTGAAGTCGACACAACCCCCCATTTGTTTTTCTGTCACTAAAAATGAAACAAAGAGAGATCCATGTAGAGAGATCCATGTAGTCAGCTCCCAACAATAATTGGATGCCCTTTCAAATGCTTACCAAGACTGAATAAGAAAGAGGGAAATATATTTAAAAAAAAAACCACTAAAAGGTTAATAACAGGGAAAGGAAATTAGAAAGGGCTGATCATGCTTTATTGTAAACAAATAGCATCAGAGTTACCTGGAAGAATTAGTAAATTTTGACTTCTTTTTCATACCACAGCCAAGACAGGAAGGTAAAGACAACTGGAAAGAAAGAGAAGAGTGAGGGCTGCTGGCATTGAAGACCTGGCAAAACAGAATTTGGAACCCAAGAACATCTTCCAAGGGGTAGAGATAGGCATCTGATACCAACTATCTCTCTGGAGTACCAATATACCTCATGACCCAATATACTCAGAATCTTGCAGCTTTCTCTTGTCACAACATGCAGTTCCATTGGGCTTGATCCTGAGAAAACTCCATCCTAACTGTCACCTCTATGGTCCACTTGGCCCACAGAAAACTCTTGAATGTCTGACTTCAGCTAGATCAACTACTGGCTCTTCAACTATTGCTTCGCCAGTAGAGCAAACACACTAGCCTGGTTTCCTCCCTCAGAGTTTTTCAGACAAGTGTAAGCATAGGTCTCCTTGTCATTGAACAGCTGTAATTTTCTGAAATGGTTCTTTTGACTCATCCCTCATTTAGCTTACAGAAAAAGGAATGAACTGCTCCCCCATCCTCCCTTTGTTTCCCATGAAGTGAAAGGGAAAAAATGCTGTAGTATTATACATTCTTAAAAGTCCTCTTCATATGATTCACTTTAATTCTCTAGCCCTTGCTAATGCAGACTAGAGTTTAATGATGACCACAGATCTATACGGTCACCTGTTAAGTGCATGCTGCAGAGATGTTTCCAGCATATCTGCTTTGAATATGAGGTACTTTTCATTGATTAGCCCCAACTTTGAGGTTTAGCTAACATCCTGAAGTATCTATCAAGAAATGTCATACTTACTTTATATTATATACATTTGAAAGAGTTTATAACATTTCTTTTTGACCACATATTTGGAGTTGATCTAATTCACATTTGTTTTGAGTTTTTTGACTTAATGGCTCACTTAAATGTCAAACAAGAAGTTATTTTGTTGTTAGTTAAAACAATCAATTTTTACTAACTTCAATTCTAATGTCACGGAAGTTGAATCTTCTCACATAATTCCAGATACTACTTTTAAATACAAAAATAGGTAAGATACTGCACTATGTGAATTAGCTCCCTGGCCAGAAGTTGAACTCATGTCATAGTGATGATAGCAGTAAGACTTAACCCCCAGGCCACTGGGGATGTGCTCTCCCTTATAGTGAAATGTGGCCATGTGGCTGAGCTCTAATCATTGGAAAGAGAACAGAAGTGATGTGTGCCTAGGAAGTCCCTTATATGTAACTCTATATTCTTTCTTCTGGCTGGCTGACTGAGAGGGAGATAACCCCCGGGGATGCAATACCCAATGTGGTATTGTCCTGTATCATTGCATTCCTTGTTTTATCTGATGAAGATGTCAAAACCCCTGCCAGTTAGTTTAATTATCACATTTGTTCATGTGGGGCTGCTATATGACTAAACACAAACTTATATATGTTATAATCACGCTATATTTTTGAAGTTAAGTAGTTAACCTGATTCCTATTATCCTAAGTGATTCAATATATAAATAAGGACTTGACCCCAAGTTTTAAGTGGTTAAGAAGTGGGCTGTGGAAACACACTACCACACTGCTGGAGTTCAGGGCTCAATTCCTCATTTATTTGAAAAAATGACCTTAGAAAAATTACTGAATATTTGTGACACAATTTTACATTCTGTTTCAGAAATATGGCTGACCTTATTTGGTTTTGAAAGGAAAACATGGCATTTAGAAAATACATTTAATAGATCTAACCGTATCTTACCTCTTTTGGTATTTTAAAATAGTATCTGGAATTATGTGAGAAGATTCAATTTCCATGACATTAGAATTGAAGTTAGTAATCACCATAAAATGATGATTAATAATTGTCCTTGTTTTATGGAGTGGTTAGGATGATTAAATGAGTTAATACATGTAAAACTCTTATTAGTTTCTGGCACATAGTATGTGGTCATTAGATGATAACTATCATTATTATCATTATTACTCCAAGGTTCCAACTATAATTTTTTATGGTCCTATGAAATTTCTATAACCACTATTTGAATGAACATGGTGGTTCTCCTGCCTTTGTTTCATGTTTTTTCTTCACATGCCCTCCTTGACAGTACCCTTCTTAAAAAGAATCTGTACAGTCATTTGTAGGACAAACCCTACTTGATTATATAATGGTATTTTCAGAGTAATTACTTATGTAATTTATAAGTACACAATGTCAAATTTCTTTTTTCACCTTATCACAGTTAACATGGCAATCTGACATTTATAATTATCCAGAACTTCACTTCATAATACTTTTATTTTGCCCCTATCTTCTACAACACAGTTTTTACTGTTTAAAAAGAAGATGCCCTCTATATTTGTAGCCTTCAAATCTATACCCTTTCTAGGTCACAAATCCTCTCTTCATGGCCACTTGAGTCTTAGTTGGAGAAATGGCTCCACATTTAAAAAAAAAAAACCTTCTGTACCAGGCTATTTTTTTTCTGGCATATTTTGAGGGAAAAGCCAAAGGGAACTGTCTACTTCTGTTCTTATTCCTCTACTGAATCCATTCATTTAGGGCTTTCTACTTAGCCATTTTTGGTTTGGTTCTTTTCAAAGCAAGAGTACCTTATTCATTTACTCCACTTATCTATTGGGTTCAGTATTCTTCTTTACTCTGGACTTTGCTTTTATGCTTTTAGGCTGCTGCCTTCTCCTACAGTCCACTTCTATTACAGAATGAAGATATTCCAAGCAACATTTTAGGTAGTTTCCATCTTGGGAGTAAATATATCACAATGTACCTTATGTTATTTTTTAACAAGTTAGTTATTTCCCTTTGTTTGAAGATTTGATTTGATTAACAGAAGATGATAGAGGGGCCTCCCTGGTGGTGCAAGGGGTGGAGCACCACACTGTGAGGCTTCCATAGCCACTGCAGCATGAGTTCGATCCTTGGCCAGGGAGAGGACCCACATGGCACAACAGACCTCTCCTGTCTCACCCACCACTACCCTCAGCAGTGTATTTCAGTCCGTCTGCCTGAAGTAAGTCCCCACTCTGTCTCTGGTGAATCTTCTCACTCTCCTACACCTCTGGCCTGTACCCAGCTCTTGTACGCATGAATAAATAAAGTCTTAAAAAAAAGAAGATGATGGAGAATATATTTATCCTGCTACTCAGACTATCTGAAGTTTAAAGAATGTGGTAACAACTCTAGGTGAACAACTTTAAATACATGACCTTGAAATCAACAAAAACTTTCCCTGTTGTGAGAAATGATCGAGGTTAGTTAAAAGAACAACACAGAGTTAAGTGCGCTACACATCTGCTTCTGCAAAAGGAGTAACTGTACCTTCCAAAAGAACTCCATACACACTGGGTTCCTCACAGGTGTGCTCTCCACTTCCTACCTAGACTTACTTTATGTTTATGTGTTTAGATTCAACAACCATTTCATTTACAACTGTACTTTTTGGATAAATAATAAAAAAATTTAATTTAGAACTTTTATCATAAAATAAAATGTAAATATTTACTACTTCCATAAGTTCTTAGAAAGATCAAATAATGTGCTTAGAATATTCTATCACATGATCCACTGCATGTCAAGTATCAATAAAACAGTGTGTTGATTCCCTCCCTTTTCTTGATCTTCATCTCTCTGTAGATGATTGAAAATATGAGTCACAACTGTATAATCAGCAAAGGTAGATTGTTTCTGATTACAAGTAAAGAAGTTAAACCATTCTAATCATTTGTGTGTGGTGGGTAATAAAACATATGAATAAATGAACTTCTTACAAATATCTGTTTTGATAAATCTAGTGCTTCTATTAGGAAATCAAATCCCTTATTAATGGGTTTATCGCCTTTCCAGGCCATGAAGGGAAGTATACTATCTGTCCTGGAAGTTTTTCCATTCCTTTAAATCACTACAAACTTTTAAAATTATCTTTCAAAGACAAAATAGAATACATTGAGAAGTCATGCAAATAGAAAATAAACCGTATTGCAAAATGCTATCTATTTATTGACAACCAAATGGAGCTTAAAATAAAATAGGTTAGGTAGACAATTTAGTCAGCTGATATGAGTGTGATTAATGTTCTCAGCAATTTCTAACCAAGTCAAAGCATGTATTTTACTATTTGTTAATAGCCCCTGGGGCCTTTGGTCCAGTTAGTTTTGACAGTTTCCAACCACAATCCTTAAAAATAAACAAAATGTCACTGCATGGGCTAAAACCAAAAGTTAATTATATGTATCTTTTATATCAATTTCGATGACTGATGGAGCTCATTTCTCATAGGTGTGTCACATGATTTTCTATATATTTATAGATGCATATATAAATATACACATTATATAGATATAAACATTTATTGCATCTTTATTGTGCATCAACAGGAGTAATAGGTGCTTCATTCAGTTTACTCAGGTCAAGTATGTTGTTACTGAGGCCACATTTGTAAAATCAAGCTCCCAAATCATCTAGTTAATATAAATGTATTATCTGACCACAGAATGCTTTCCTAGTCCTGGAACTAGGAAATTAAAGATATTTATTTCTCAGTGAAAAGGAAGAGATTATAGCTCCATTAGACAAAGACACAGGCACAAGCCCTACAGAGAGTAAGCTAAAAGCAGAGACCAGTCATCTTCTATACAATTCTATCAAGTTCTCTCTCTTCACATATCAATGAGAAATTCAAATCACTAATTGGTACCATAGTCTTGAACTTCTTAGTTATAGTAAAATTAAAGGATTTTTACTTACTTCCACATTTCATATTTACATGGCAGGACATAGGAGCGTCACTTCTTATCCTTAAATGGCAGTCAGTGTTCAATTTTCATGGGTTCAAAAGTCTACTTATTGTGCTCGCTTCGGCAGCACATATACAAAAGTCTACTTATTATTCTGATACCTTATAAATAGGCCTTATTATATCCTTCCATACAGCATTGCCTAATGAGCACCAAATAGGAACACCTTTTTAAAAATTAGAGTGTTTCCTATTGCTGTAGATAATTATGTTGAATGAATATTGGCAGTCCACAGACAATAAAAGGAGAGACAGGATGCCAGACCAGTGGATAGACTTTGGCCTCCAAAGTTTTTTAATTTGATTGTTTCTCTAAAGTCAAATACCTGACACTATTTTTATCACTAATGTATTTTAATTATCTTTATGTGAAAATAATAATTATTTTTATTTTTTATATAATCTATGTAGTCTGGGTTTTAGGTTAGAAAACCATTTGACATTAAAATTAAGAGTGCAGCTTTGCACAGTGGCAGTATCGTAGCCAGTGAGGTTTATCCGAGGCATGATTATTACTGATTGAAAACTTTTCCCAATACCCCGAAAAAAAAAAATAATTGAGAGTGCAAAAGAAACACTTTAGTAGCTTAAAATTTTCAAAGAGGGAAGGAAGCACAATAGAGTATGGTGTTGGGCTATGGGAGACTCAGTGGTAGGTGCACTACAGTGGTGATACCTGATGGGGAGGGGTGATCCTAACTGTACCTCAATTTTTAAAATAAATATATATATTTTTAAAGATTTATTTATTTATACATATAAGAGCTGGGTTACAGGCCAGAGTCCAGGATGGTGAGAGGATTCACCAGAGACAGAGCAGGGAGCAGAACAGGCAGACTGAAACACATGGGCGAGGCAGGAGAGGTCTGCTGTGCCATATGGGTCCCCTCCCTGGCCAGCAGCAGGGATCGAACTCGTGCTGTAGTGGCTGTGGTCTGCTTCATAGGGCGTTGCTCAACCCACTGTGCCACCAGGGAGGCCCTAAAATAAATATATTTTTAAAAAGAAAAATTTCTATATCCGCTGTTAGTAATTATTATCTCTTCATAAATGTTTTTTTGGTGCTTGCATTTAAAGAGCAATTGGAATTCTGGAAATATACAGAAAATTAATTTTAGGCATCAAATTAAACTTTATTACAGTTTTTACTCAGAACTCATAAGGCTATAAACATCTTAGCTTTAAATTTGTAAGATCTTGTTTCATCAATGTTCTGAGAACATGCATATTTTGCATGAAAGCAAAAACCTCTCAAAGAAACAGAACTGCTATATTAGTCTTAACTTCCCTAACCACATTTTAAATAAGAGTATATCATTAAAGATCATATTCTACTTTTTTGTTTTCATTTGGAATATTAGAAATAAAATTGAAGATTTTACTAGGACTGACAAGCCCTAAGCACATATTGGTGCCTGTTAAAATGAAAACACAGTCAAGCCTCATTATTTATAGATTCTGTACCAGCAAATTTTCTTAGTCACTAAAATTTATTTGTAACCTCAAAATCAATACTTGATGCACTCTTGAGATCACTCACCACAAAAATTTGAGTCATCCAATGGTCACATTCCCAGCTGAGGTTGAACAAGGTGACACTCTGCCTTCTTATTTCAACTCTCATACTTTAAAATGTCTTTTTGTGGTCTACTTAGTGCCACATTTTTGTACTTTTAGCTTGTGATTTTTCAGTTTAAAATAATCCACAAGCAAAATAACAGAGTCCTGTCTAGTGTTCTTAGGTGTAAGAAGAAATCATATGCCATTGAGAGAAAATACATGTGTTAGACAAATGTCTTTAAACAGAACACATGTAAAAGGTTATCAATGTTGTGTTCAGTGACTCACAAGTATCTAACCCTGATTTCCCCTTGTTCAGCATTTATTATTTCAGTGTTTATTAAAGAAAACCACTACTTAAGAGTCTACTGATTATAAATATTTGTCATCAGAATTAGTCTACAGATGATTAGATAATGGATGCTCTGTTTAGGGGCACTTCAATATGATTCCACAACTCTCCCTCACTGATCTTTAACCTCTTCCCACTCAACCAAGAATTTTACTTATTTTACCGCCCACCCCCACTTTTTATAGCAACTTATTAATTTGAGGTGACTTAGTTGATAAAACATATTCAAGTCCTTATAGAAATCTGAAGTCCTCTTGGAATTTCTACAATACCAAAATATTACATATTTTCTTGCCATGCCTGGCTCTTTATACAGGTTTTGATGATTTTACTCAGTCTATAAACTGTCTCATCATAGCATTTCCATCAAAAATTAAAAATACAACAAAAATTTCATGTAAGCCATTGATAAGTTTGGTGATATCAACTGAGTTGGGGAACATGGAAACAGGAAAACCATGTAGAGGCAAACACACTTGATTGAAGAGAACTACATAGGAAAAGCTGAGGTGCTCTATACAGGCTGGTTCCCAGGTAAAGAGAAAAGAGACCAAATCCTGCACTGCACTCTCCCTCCTTCACCTCTTAGAACTGGCACTAACCCCATGAAATACAGACAGTGCACAACTAGAAACTCTCAGACCTGGAAAAATCAACAAGGAAGGGCAAACACAAGCATGAGCTAAGGTTCCACACCAGTACATTTGCATCATTGGTTGGATTCCTCCAGGCCTCTCCCAAACCCTGTTGACACATCAACTTCAAATATAGGTCTCAGTACCTACACAACCCTGCAAAGGCCAATAAAATAAAATAAAACCAAATCACAGTGCTCCCACTGGGAAAAGTAAAAGTAGTTCAACTCTACATTGCTTAAAAAAAAAAATGGGGACATTTAAAGCAGCAAAATTGTCTGAAATATATAACTGGGATACAGGCCAGAGCTGCGGGGTTTCAGAGGATTCACCAGAGACAGAGTGGGGAGCAGAACAGGCAAACTGACTGAAACACACTGCGGAGGGCAGCAGCGGGCGAGGCAGGAGCGGTCTGCCCTGCCATGTGGGTCCCCTCCCTGGCCGGCGGCAGGGATCAAACTCGTGCTGCAGTGGTTGCGGTTTGCTTCATAGTGTGTTGCTTAATCCGCTGCGCCACCAGGGAGGCCCTGGTGTTTCTCATTTTTAAAAATAAATCTACCAACAGACCACAGCCACTGCAGCATGAATTCGATCCCTGCTGCAAACCAGGGGAGGTGACACACATGGCAGGGCAGACCTCTCCTACCTCTCCCGTTGCTCCCCTCAGCAGTGTGTTTCAATTAATCTGCCTGTTCTGTTTCCACTCTGTCTCTGGTGAATCATCTCACCGCCCCCCCCACCCCCGCCCATGCCTCTGGCCTGTACCCCAGTTCTTATATGTGTAAATAAATAAATCTTTAACAAAATAATTAAAAAATATGATCTAGCAATTCTCCACCTATATATCTACCTGAAGAATGCAAAAACATACTTTGCAAGGGATATACACACTCATGTTCATTATATCACTATTTTTGACAACAAGCTATAGAAACAGCCTAAGTGTTCTAAAACAGATGAATGGACAAAGAATATGTTGTATATACATATACATTTGGAATACTACTCAGATATAAAGAAAAAGATGAAATCTTGCCATTTGTGACAATATGGATGGAACTGGAGGGGAATTATGTTACATGAAGTAAGTCAGAAGGATAAAGACAATTATCAGATGATTTCATTAAAGTGTGCAGTATAAAGAAACAAGACAAAAGAATAGACAAAATTAACTCAAAGCAAATTTTAGAAATCTGACTGTAGAACTGAAGTGGGGGGGGGCAAATTTAACTAGGGAGGAGATCTAGTGGACGACAGAAGGGAATTACTGGTGCTTTGGTGATGGATGTGGTATGGTAATATATATATCTGAAAAGATGTGATCCCATATTCTTAAATAGTATAAAGTGTTATAAGCCAATGTTACATCATTAAAAAATAATACAATGAAAAGAAAAAACCCACACAGCTTGATACTAAAGCTAAACTGTGTACTAGGTCTCTATCCTCACAAAGTCAATGGAGCATTATTTTAAATCCTAGTTTTTGATAAGAGGCCCAGAAAACTAAATGGAGGCAACCATAAAACAATTCAATTATATGGGAGACTACAGAAAAAAATTTTTAAAAAGCACTTAATATAGACCTGCAAATTCTAAAACAAATATTTTTTAAAACAATGGTGGAAAAAAATAAAACAATAAAAGAGCAGGTAAAATAGAGAACCCCAAAAGCTCTACAGAAAATCTATTCAAGCTAATTGGCCGGTTTAGCAATATAGCAGGATACAAAATCAACACACAAAAATCAGTAGCCTTCCTCTACACAAACAACCAAGCTGAAGAAGAGGAAATAAAGAAAACCACCCCCTTTATAA
>JAGFMF010011827.1:9004760-9234560 GCA_019455555.1 Galemys pyrenaicus
GGTGATGGTGCACTGGTGAGATGGTGATGGGGAATACATGGGGATTACAATTAATGGCAAGTATATGTAAATTTTAAAATATTTTAATAAAAAAATTACAATGAAAAAGTTCAAAAAAAAAGAGCAGGTAAAAAATATCAATGTGAGGAATAGATTATACTGAAGTAGAATTTACTTGTAAAACAAAATGAGTTTGATATAATTTATGGACTATTTCAAAAAGAAGAAAAGGTACAAATTCTATTTACAAATAACAAGACATCAGGAAACCAAAATAGACTGAAAGGATAGAAGATCAAGTTCATATTAAGTAAAATAATAAGGAAATAATTAGGATTCCACTTAGGATCTGGGCATGTTTCTACCAGACTGAATTTTCATTATAAATTCTAAACAAGGTAGAAAAGCAATAACCTGAAGCATCCAAGATGGAACCAACAGGGACTAAAGGTCCCATTCTTTACAGCTTTTAGCTTTAGAGCAAATAGAAATTGATGTTGCACAAGGTGACCAAAATTCCAAAACAAAAACAATATTTCTCACTGGAAAACTAGAGGACAGTTCAGCACAACAACAAACCCTGGACAATGGGAAGGAGGAGAATTCAGCATAAAAAGACAACAGAGAAGAAAAGTCCGAAATTCTGTGTGAAGACTTTGAACACATCCCTGGCTAACTCTTGAACCATGTATGCACTGGACATACTTCGACGAAGATAAAAGACTCAATTAAGATTGAGCCAGTCTCCCAAGGGTCAGAGTTTGCAATGCCATTCCAACTAATTTAACTGTCTGCTAAAATACAAAAGCTAACACTCTTTGGAGGAATATTACAGAGTTTCCACAACATAAGATTTCACAATATCCAGGATAAAATCCAGAATTACTCAACCAGGAATATATAACCCACTTTCAAGTGAAAAATATTATAAACAGAAACCATTGGGAGGTGATCATCAATTTGAATACAAGCATTTTAAAACAGTTATTATAACTATGCTCAACTACATAAAGGAAAATATATGCACATTAAAAAAGTTTCATCAGAGAAATATAGTAATAGATGGACACTCTATTACTGAAAAATATAACGCCTGAAATTAAAAAATATTTGGATGTGCTTAATAGCAGAATGGCAGTGACAGTAGCAAGGTAGTGAATTTGAAGTTAGGTCAACAGAAAAAATTCAATCAGAGAACAGAAGATAAAAAGTTGGGGGAAATATTAGAGATTCTAGAACATATTAATTAATATAAAAGTGTTATATTACTTAATAATATAAATGTTATATTATTTATAGTATATAATATAAAAATAATTATGTTTAATAATTTAATAACTATATTGTCATTTTATTAAGTTATATAAATATATTTATAAATAATACATATATGTAAGTAGAGTCTCATCAGCAAAGGAAAGAAGTAAATTCTAAAAATTTGAATAAAAATGATGAAAATTTAGCAAGTTTGATAAAAATATAAATTTAAAGATTAGGAAAATATAACTAAAAATGTATCTTCAAGTGCTACTAAAACAATAAAAATATAATTTATATATTTCAAATAACAGAATAAGGAAAGTTTTATAAATCTAATAGAAAATGAGGGAGGATAAAAACAAAATACTAAGTAAAATTGTAGAAGGACATTCAAATATATGCATTTTTGTTGTCACAAAACTACATTCAAGTGATAGTAACTATCACTTCTTTTGTTTCTTAATTCTTTGATACTAATCTATATTCTTCTTCCAAAAAAGACTAAAACAAAGGCAAAAGAAAAATTTTGAAAAAAGAAAAGAGACACTATCAAAATCTTAGTTTTGCATAGTAATAATATCAGGCAAAATAAGGCCAAATATCATTAGCCACACTAAAAGAACAACCCACCAAGAAGAAATATCCATAAATTTGAGTGTACTGAACAGAATGGGCATAAATTTAAAAAACAAATAATTAATTACCTTTCTTAGACACCTACACCAAGAAGAACTTGTTTTACTGCCATCCAGGGACTAAGTATTCAAGGTCCTTAGACCAATCAAACTGTGCACCTTCTTAGTGAATGTAAGAGAGTTAATGAGGGCAACGCTTCTGTTTTATAGCTTGATAGAAAAATACACACTGACATACATATATATCAGTATGCATGTATACATGTGTACTCACACATATAGATAATAAGGCACAATATGAGAAAAGAAAAGAAATACAAAAGATCCACCATAAAATTTCAGGTATCACAGACATAGAGGAATATTCAGAAAATGGACAGATAAAGAGGGAGGACAAGTAAACAAGAAATCATGATGGAGACTGGAAAGAAGAAAAGAAAAAAATGCAATTCCTTTGGGAATTTGCATTATTTAAGTTGTATAGTAAAGAACATCCATCTTAACCACCTTATAAATGAACAAGTTAACAAAATTGAAACAGACTGACTCCAAAGTGTTTCTTGATGTCTCCTTTTTTTCCCACTCAACTTTGTTTTAATGGGTCTGAAATTTAGTGACATATTTTTGTTTAATTTATTTATATTAAAAGTCCCCATTTTAGGCCTCTCTGGTGGTGCAAGGGGTTGAGTGCTGCACTGTGGGGATTCGCAGTTACTGCAGCAGGAGTTCGATTGATCCCTGGCCAGGGAGGGGACCACATGGCACAGCAAACCTCTCCTGCCTCACCCACTGGTCCCCTCAGCAGTGTGCTTCTGTTGATCTGCCTGTTATGTTCCCCACTCTGGTGAATCCTCTCACCCCCCCCCATCCCTCTGGACTGTACCCCAGTTGTTGTATGTATAAATAAATAAAATATTTTTATTTATAAAAAATAAATAAAAGTCCCCATTTTAAAAACTAATAACTTAAAACTGTCACATATAAAGAAAATCACCCACAAACATTTTCATTTTTTCAAAGGTTTCATAATGCATCATTACCAATCAGTCTTTTATTATTGAACTTAAATGGCCAGTTGAGTCAGAGTTCTAAGATCTTCTAGCACAGGAATGGCAGGGATTGGGGATAACATTCAATTAACCATCCAAAGGACACACTTAGAACCCTCATTAGTTTCAGCTGTTTTCTGGTCTATAAACCAGCAACTCTCTTGGATCATGAACAGTGAAACAGCCCAGAGGAGGATAGTCAAAGAAACTCCACACACATGGGCTTCCCAGGAACTATATTAACTCCGGCAGTACTACCAGACTCTTGAAAGGATCCATGTCATTTTCAATTCTGCTCCTCTAAGAACTAACACAGGACCCAGCATAAAACAGAATTTGGGACTATCTTACAGAAAGGGAAATCAATCTTCTCCTTCAGTTCGGCAAATTTGTGAGCAGTAACTATATGACAATCCAGTATTGGTGCATATCCAGCACCAATTGATTTGTCCTCGATAGTTCAAATAATGACCAGAGCTATGAAGCCAGATGCTTCCATTGGTGGGTCATTTTTGCTGTCACCAGTCACACTGCCAAGAAGAACATCTTTGAGAGGCACATTCCTAACATTCTTAACATTGGAACCAAGATTATCTCAATGCTTCATGGTGCATTTCAATAGACTTCAATTATGACATTGACTGGAGCAAAGGGGACCACTATGCTATGTTTAAGAATGCCGACCTCAACTCAGCCCATAAGGACAGTCCCAATAAACAATTTTGCAGATACTATGGAGGGGCAGGTGCCAAGGATTTATAATTTGTATGAATTCTTAGCAAGATACAATCCAGAGCTTCAAGCAATATGGTTCAACTGATTTTGCCATCTTTACAGTAATTTCCATCCCTCAAACCAAGGCATGTTAGTACTTGGCTCTAGTATGTCACCACTGTAACCAGAAATTGATATAAATGTTATCATGTCAGGGATGTACTCAGTTTTCTTAATGTAGGTGCTGACTTCCCTCATGATTTTCTTGAATTTCTTCTAGCTGTGGAGTGACTCAGTGGAATCCGTCTTGTTAATACCAACCATTAGAGTTGTTTCATACCCAGTGTGTAAGCAGAGGGTATGTTCATGTGTCTTCTCATTCTTGGAGACATGAACTTCAACTTCACCAACACCTGAAGCAATAATCAGGACAAGACAGCCTGAAATGACCCTGTATCATGTTTGTGACCAAGTCTCTATCCTGGGGCATCAATGATGATCATGTAACACTTGGTGATCTTATTTCTCTACAGTGTGATATTGATGATGTTACCATGCTCATTTTCAGACTATCCAAGACCCAGGCATATGTGAAGAAACTTTTTCCTACCTAACCAGCCTCGTCAAATTTTTCAATGGTAGGTTTTTGAATCTGAAGTCTCTTTTAAAAAAAAAAAAAGTGTTTTATTTGTTTTGTATTAGGTTATTCCATACAGCTTTTCTTTTATGGAAGTTTTTTTTTTTAATTTTGAGAACAAAATGAGTTGTATCACAAAAATTTATAAAATCTCATAGCTTATATGACAGATTAAGAAAAAAAGTAGATACTTTATGAATTTTAAATATCCTTTCGGCCTCAGGAAAAGTCAAGTCCATTGGAAGACTGAAAAAGAGTTGTCTGCAAAGCTGAAAACTTTTATCAAACAAATTAATAGGAGCAGGTTCCTGTCTTCCACAGGCCATTGTATAACAGAGATAACATTGACACAGCCAAAAAATTAAATTATGTCAAGAAAATATAAAATATTTTGAAATGATTAAATGGTTTCTTGTCTATGGGATCCTTGAAAGGATCCATGTTATTTTCAGTTCTGTTTCTCTAAGAACTAACACAGGGCCGAGCATAAAAGAGGTACTCAGTTCTTTATTATAGCATGGCATTGAATTAAGAAACTGGCTCATTTAACTAAATCTGAAATGAAAAGGGAGCACTAGAAAAGCCATAAAGGGCCTCACTGGTGGCGCAGTGGGTTAAGCAACACACTATGAAGCAAACCGCAGCCACTACTGCAAGAGTTCGATCCTGCTACCAGCCAGGGAGGGGACCCACATGGCAGGGCAGACCGCTCCTGCCTCCCAGCTGCTCCCCTCAGCAGTGTACTTCTGTTGATCTGCCTGTTCTGCTCCCCACTCTATCTCTGGTGAATCCTCTCACCCCCCACACCTCTGACCTGTACCCCAGTGCTTGTGTGCATAAATAAATAAATCTTTTTAAAAAATGTTTTAAAAAAAAAAAAGAAAAGCCACTATATGGGTAACAAAGACATCTATAATTGGTTTTAACCAGCAGGCACCTACTCAGTTTCTCCTGGTAAGGACTCCTGATTCTAATTCTCTCTCCATCAAAGCACACGAGCTGTAAGATGAGTGTGTGGCACAGAATTTAGCAGCATGCCACATACTCTTAGTCATAGTCATTTGTTCATTGATAGGCACCTGACCCAAATAGAGACAAAGAAACTCTTCTAGAAATTCTGGAACAAAAGTTCTAGCTCTTTTGCATAGGATGTGAAGACCAGACCACAAAAGCTTAACAGCTGTTACAAAACCTTCAATGGGGTCAAAGTCAACCAAGGGACTGTAGGAATAAAAGAAAGAGAAACCCTTGTTACAGTTGGTATTGGCTGAAACTCTGTATCCAGTCCCAGTCAATGTTGTTTTAAAACATAGTTCTCAGCAAAGAAAGGGAACCATAGGGATTTTACTCCAAATTACATGAAGTTAGAATGGCTATCATAAAAGAAATATGGGAGATAAAGAAAATAACAGCAAGAATGTGGTGAAAGGAAATCCTTTTTCCTTAAGAAGGTGAAAATAGAATTCCCATATGATCAGCAATCCCACTTCCAAAGGAATTGAAAAAAGAATTTTTTAGCAATATATACTCTCCGATGTTCGTGGCAACATACTAACAATAGCCACACTAGGAAAGCAAACGTAGGTGTTCATTGACAGATGAATGAATAAGTATGAGTATGTGTGTGTGTGCATGCACATGCACGTGCACATGTGTGTATGTATATGTATACATATAATGGAATATTATTCAACCATGAGAAAGAAGGAAATCCTGCCATTTGCAACAACTTGGATGAGGCTTTAGTACATTGTGCTAGATAAACTAAGTCAGTTCTACAAATACTGTAGAACATCATTTAAGTGGGATATCTAAAAAAGTCAAACTCAAAAAAACAAAATAGAATGATGATTACCAGAAGTTGTGGAGGAAAGATATGTAAAATGTAAAAACAAAATGTAAAAACTTCCAATATAAAGTCAACAAGTTTGAGATCTAGTGTAACAACAAGATGGTGATTGTTAATAATATTGTATCAAATATTTACTTGAATGTTGGTAGAAAAGTAGATCTTAAATGTTCTCACCATAAAACAGAGATGGTAAGTGACTGGATAGAGACGGAAATTAACACTACGATGGTCTTCTGTTTTCAATTTATAAGTATATCAAATCAACATGTCATATATCTTAAATTTATACAATGTTATGTATCAAATATCTCTCAAAGTCAAAGGAGAGAAATGTATGACAACCCCTGGAATGGAAATTTTGGTGAATGAATACTTCCAGAAGGTTGACTTAGTTTTGTAAACTGATTTCATTATTTTATCATGCCCAAACTCTTATATTTTTTCTTCAGTAGAAGTCTTCCCAAAATAAATCACTATTTGCCTGACTCTTTTAATAAATAATATTAGTGACCCAAGTTCATCATTAAATATAAAAATTATTAAACTCTTAAAAAGTAGTATATCCTTTATATTAATATTTCATTACTAAGAATTTATTTTTATAGCATAATAAGGATATGCAAAGAGGTGCTACAGGGTACTCATATAAAATTGGTTTCATAAATGACTATACGCTATATACTCAAAAGCCGTTTAAATAGTATAGATAACAAAATAAGCAATGTTTACAATTTTTTTTTTACAAAATGAAAACCTACAATTAACATGTCACAATTTTTACGAAGGAAAAAATATAAATATCACTATGAAAGTATTCATTGTAATATTATACAATGGTCACCTTAAAACTTACTGATGAGAACAGAGTTGTTTGTTAAATAAAAATAAATAAAGTCCCTAAGTAATGGTATTGTATTGCAAATTTGAAAATTGCTTAGGATTGGGCCTCCCTGGTGTCCTAGAGGTTAAGTCTCAGGACTATCACTGCTACAACCAGAATTAGATCTCTGGCCTCTCCTGATTTGCCTGCTACTCCCCTTAGCAGTGTATTCAGTAGATCTACCTTTTCTGTTCCCTGCTCTGTCTCTGGTGAATTCTCTCATACCCCTCACCTCTGACCTACACCCCAGTTCTTCTAAGCAAAATAAATAAATAAAAATCTTTTAAAAAAGAAAAATTGCTAAGGATGGATGGTAGTACACTTAATGGGATAATCAATTCACATTACATACAGGTGTTAAAACATAAGATTATACACCAGACATTAATTTAATGTTGTGTGTTAATTATTCTTCAATAAAAATGAAATCAGGAAATATTACTTCTTCAAGACTCATGCCTGACTTCAGAAATGTTTTTGCCTTTCTGGATTGTTGTAAGGCCTCCTATGCTATCTTCCAAGTATTGACAGTGCACCTGTCTTTAGCAGCTCCCTGCATTTTTCACTCTCTTCATCATGACATTGAATAGGTCAAAGATTGTTGAAACCAGTGACCTTCTTCGTAATGCTCAACTCACCTCATTTACAACTGCCAAATGCCATCCAGCTAAAATTTGCACCCTTCTAAGTAATAATTCTTAATTCTTCTACTGGGGTCCTCCCTGGTGGCACAAAGGGTTAAGTTGCAGCTCTATGAAGCTGTCCGCAGCCACTGCAGCATGAGTTGGCTCCCTGGCCATGTAGGTGACTGACATGGCGCAGGAGATCTCTCCTGCCTCGCCAGCTGCTCCCCTCAGCAGCGTATTTCAGTCAGTCTGCCTGTTCTGTTCCCCACTCTGTCTCTGGTGAATCCTGTCACCCCTCACACCTCTAGCTTATACCCCAGTTCTTATATGCATAAATAAATAAATCTTTAATAAAAAATTCTTCCACTGGCAGCCTGTTGCCCCTTTCAGTTTTGTGAATTTCCTACCTATTATTCTCCTTGAGATATTCACCATTTGGATTTAGTAATAGCCCTCCAGGACATTCAGTTCTAAAGTCTTTTCCAATTACAGTTCCCGGCATATTTAAAAATAAGTACCAAGGTACCCAAAGTCTTCTCTTTTCCTGCATTTTTCATTCATTCAGTGAATCATTATTTGGTACCTATTTTTCACTGACACTGCCCTAAAAGTTGAGAATACTGTGATAAATAAGACCAATTAAGATCCCTATTCTTATCAAACTAAAGGGGAAGATAAAAAAGCAAGAAAATAAATAAGTAAACAAGATAATTACTGATCACAGTAGGTATTGGGAAGAAAGTAGACTTTCTTCCAAAAATATACCGGGAGAGAACAAAAATTCTCCCAGAAAATTACTGATACAGGGCAACAAAAGGCACTAGACAATGGCACTGAGTTTTTCACACACAATTATAAGACTACTCAGGTTCAGAGAACAACAACAATGGGATTTATTAAACAAACAAGGGAAAATAGTTACTGAGACCAAAAATGGCGGCTTACCTCACCCAAAGCAGTGTCCGGTGTTTTAAAGTCCTAAACACAAATGCTCACAAGATGCTATCTTCCCACCCCTGGAGCATGCTACAGCCAGACTACAGAGCAAGATCCAACTCAAGAAGACAATAGAAGACACAAGGGGAGATGTTCACCAGAGCTGGCAAAATGGCCCAGCACAGCACCAGACAAGAGACAATTCAAAACAGCAGCTGCAACAGCCAAACCACCCAACTAACTGCCACACTCACGCAGCTCAGTGAGATGCCTGCTCTGGGTCTTTACTTTGTCTGCCAGGCTGTAACAGCAGCAAAACTGAACAGTTTCAGTCCCTCGACTGCTTGCAAAGCCTCCAAACTTTTCCTCTCTGAGGTTGGCTGCTGAAAGCCTCTCCATATTCTTCAAAGACCCACAACAGCCTTCTAGAAGATCAGCATGGTGAGGACAGAAATTACCCACCCCAGTATCACTGAAGATCTGAAACCCTGAAATCCCAAACACTGAAGAGCCTGGGGGCTGCTCTGCTTCACCAGTCCCTTATTTTTCTTATCAGAGTCTCCATCCCAACCCATACTTTGTTCGCATATCCCCTGGGGGCTATTCATCCTCACCGGTATCCCATCTTTGGATTCAGCCACCAGTTACAGTACCATATTTGAGTAGACAGGAAAGTTGTAGCTCTGCCCATAGGAAAAGCCAGGGCAAAAAAAGCACTTTAGGCAGAAAGAACAGCACATAAAATCATTCCCAGTTGAGAACTCACTAAACGATCAAGGAACATAAAGGAGGCAACTGAAAATGCAGAGTGATATGGGAGGAGCCGTGATATAAATGAGTGAGAGAGGTACATAGCACCAGATCATGTAGGAGTTTGATAAAAAGACTTAGATTTCTTTCTAAATGCAATGGCAAGTGACTGATAAAATCTGATTTGTTTTTTAAAAATTGTTCTGGCTGCTTGAATGTTACAAATTCCTGTAACTATTTCTCACAGGAATGATTTGCATTGTTCCTCTAGGTCCTTCCCCTCTAAACATGCTCTTGTTTTCCCTACATTCCTCTCCAGAAAAGAGTTCAGACTGAAGGTAGTGATTTGGGTTTCATCTGATTAAAGTGAAATGATCACCGCTTTTACCTGGAATGTTCTTCTATTAATGTAGTTTAAGATATTCCAGAAGGTTGAAAACTGTGTGATTAAGGTTGCAAGAAACAAAAGTAAACAAAGTCTGCTTGAGGGTTTAAAGTAGTGATTCTTAACCCCGTTTTCCATTAGAACTCCCCAGGAAGCTTTAAGAGAAAAAAAAATCCCTGGTGTCCAGAAAATACCCCAGACAATGTAACAAGGATCTCTGGAGGTGCACTTTCATCATGGCTGAATTTCACCACAGCTGAATACCATGACAGAATGGCCAGCTCTGTACTTCCCAAACTTTAATGTGCAGTGTAATCATCTTAGGATCTTGCTAAAATGCATATTCTGGTTCCATGAGTCTGGGGTAGAGCCCATGAATCTGAATTTCTTAATAGCATCCTGGTGATGTCTTTGCTGCAGATTTAAGAATCACACTTTAGTTAGCAAGGACTAGTCCCAAAGTTATCAGAGAGGCATCAGAATAACTTGGAGCATTTGTTAAAACATAGATTGCTGGACTCCACCCTCAGAGATTCTGATTCAGTAGGTCCAAGATTAAGCCTGAGAATTTGCACTTCACACAAGTCTTCAGGTGATTCTGATGCTGCTGATCCAGGTCCTACCACACCGTGAAATCAATGGGATAGCCAATAGGAAGAAACAGGAACTACAGACTCTGCTATTCAGAGCACAGACTTTGTAATTTTGATTTTCATATACTCAGAAAACTTTTCTTCTTTTTGTTCTCCCCTGAATTCCATCTAAGCACACACTTATAAATATTCTCTTCAGGGAAAAAACATACTAGCCAGAAGGCATTTATTCAGGGAAGAGAGAACAATGACAATAAGAGGCTAGCAAATGTGTTTTGGTTAGGGGGGGAATTAATCTGGAACACTGAACCTAGACCTGATATAGCTTACAATTTAGAGAAATTTATGCTAAATTTTGAATGATCTCTGTCTCAGAAAATTAGCCACAGCTTTTTCTAGTGACTAGTTTCCCTACTTAGTAAAACTTGAGTGTTCTGAATCCTTTTGTTTGCACTGTATATTTGTCTATCCACTTTCTTCTTTGCTTTGTTGCAAGGCAACTTTGAGTCCCTTTCCTGTGAACATGCTGCATAATGCAGACGAATAAAAGTACATGCTAAAAGAGTGTGGAGAGTTAAGTATCATACATAGAAAACAAAGGGAATTGCTCTTCCAGAATCAAAATTTCTCAGGAAGCATTTTTCTGAATGATATCTTTCCTTCAGGCTCATGTGCACACTGAAAAGTCGACATAAATATTACATTTTATCAGGTATGTATTTCTGATGTGACATCAGTCATTTCCTTTTCTGATTTAAATCATTTCATTAATAAAATGTGCTTAAAATAATAAACCAGGAAGTCTCTATTTTCCCTTTGTAAATGTTTATTTAATAATTCTTTTCTGTTGATGACTAAAAACTACAAAATAGTAAAGTGCAATATAGTTAACAATCTATAATGTAGTTATAAAAAAAAAACCTGCCAAGCTTTGCACTTTTCTGTGAATCAGTTAAGAATACATACAGTGGTGATATAACAGAAAAGTTTTTCTTAACCCTAAAACAATTATGGCATATTTAACCTCAAAAATAGCATGAATTCTTACAGTTCTAAATCATTATATAAAGATGCAAACTGCATACATATCAAACCAGAAATGGGAAGGTATTTCATCACCCTCCAAGTGTTTCATCAATTACCTGTTATTCTCAGAACAAAGGCAGCAATAATTAGCACATAACAGAGTCCCTTCTTCCATTCAATTTACAATGTCATTTTACTTTATATTTTAACCCAGATGATTAGAAACATCCCCTGAAGGATAAAAAAGAGATAAAAAGTTCCCTCAAGCTGCATTTTATTGAGTTATTTTTAAGAAAATAGAAGACAATGATTGACATGAGGACTTACTCATAATAAATCTATCCTGGTAGAAACCCAAACAGAAACTAGAAGTTTCACATTGAAAAATGGAAGTTGATTGACATCTTGCTTGTCTTCAGTTTGACAGTTTAAGGAAATCAGTGAGTTAACATGAAGTGCCTTGCATAGAAGTACTACAGAAAAACCAAAGACTATACCAACATCTAGATTCCTTGTGATACATGTTACAAAGGTAAGCTTGGGGCAGTGGACTCACTGATATATAATCCTTGTGAAATACTGTTTAATTTACTTGTATTTTATTAAAAATTTTAGCACTGATGTTCATTACAGATATTTGTCTATAATTTTTTGTGTTGTCTTTAGTTTTTGTATCAGAGTACTGTCGACATTACAAAATGTATTAGGAAGATTCCTTCTCTTGTATGTTTAAAAACAATTTGAACAAAGAAAGTATTAGTATTTAGTTCGATAGTATTAGTTCGATAAATTAGTTCAATTAGTATTAGTTTGATAAATTCATTTATAAAGCCATCTGGTCCTGGACTTTTGTTTTTCAGAAGAATTTTTTATAATTATTTCAATTTTCATGTTTGTGATCTGTTTATTCAATCCATCTGTTTCTTCCTAGACTAGTTTTTGTAGATTATGTTGATCTAGAAATTTATCCATTACTTCAAAGTTATCAAATTTATTGACATGTGATTGTTACAGTAACCTCTTATGATCTTTGATTTTCTGTGCTATCAGTAGTAATTTCTCCTCTTTCATTTGTGATTTTATTTATTTTTCTCATTTTTTAAAATTTTGTTATCCTATGTAGAGGTTTATCTATTTTATCTTCTCAAAGAACAAGCTCAGTTTCATTGATTTTTTTACAGTTTTTAAAATATCTAATTTATATCCATTCATATTTTCATTATTTCCTTCCTTCTACTAACATTGGGTGTTATTTGTCCCTCTTTTTTTGTTGTTGTTTTAGATGTCATATTGGTTTTTTAATTTGGGTATTTCTTGCTTTTAATATGGGCCTGTATTACAATTAGCTTTCCCCTTTATACTACTTTTGCTGCATCCCATTGATTCTAATAACTTGTATCATCCTTTTCATTCATCTCAGGTATTTTTTAATTTCTACTTTGATCTCTTCTTTTGTCCATATGTTGTTAAACAACATATTATTTAATCTCCATGACTCACAGTTTTTCCTATAGATTTCATATAGTTGATTTCTAGTCTTAAGGTGTTGTACTCAGACATGGTACTAGATAAAATTTCAGTCTTCGTAGTTTTATTGAGAATTGAATTATGTTCCGAGATACAGTCTAGTCTTGAAAATGTCCCATGTACACTTGGAAAAAAAAATATATGGAGCAGATTTTTGGTTAAATGTTCTGTTTAATGTTTGACCTGTTTTGATCTAGCTTCTTATCTAAAGCCATTGTTTCCTTATTTGTACTTTGCCTTGTTGATCTGCCCAATATTCTAAGTGGAGTATTAAGGTTCTCTAGTATTATTGTGCTGTTATCAATATCACTCAGTCTGCCAACTTTTAATTCTGTCTTTGCTTGTCTTTGTTGGTCAGGTGAGTTTAATGTAACAACAGAAGATTGGACTTTATTTTGAATTCCATTTAGCCTCTCTATATCTTTTGAATGGTGAGTTCAAGCCATTAATGATTAAGGTGATAATTGAGATATTGGTACTTGCTGCCATTTTACAATGTTTTTGTTTTGGTTTGTTTATTCTTTGTTATTGTGTGTGTGTGTGTGTATGAGCTTCCTATTATGTTTTGTTTAAGTTCCATTTCCATTGTCTTATTTATATTTTTTGCTTGAGGGTTTTGAGGTTAGCATATGATAGGCTATTTGTGTGAATGGTTGAACAATCTGCTGTCTGGCTGGTTCTAATGGGCGACATTACTACATTCATCCTCTCTCCTCTATTTTAAGCAATTGGGTGTCTGTTACCTTCATATGAGTTCTTTTTCTTTATAATAACCGTTTTAGGATTACTTTCATTTTCAGTGTGGGGATGATAAAGTGTTTAGTTTTTGCTTTTCAGTGGAACTCCTCACCCCTCCTTCTATATTGATTGTTTATCTTGCTGGGTAAGACCTCTGGGCTGGAAATCTTTTTCTTTAAATATTACAAGTATTTCCTTCTAGTCCCTTTGTGCTTGTAATGATTCTGCTGAAAGTCTCCCAACAGTCTGACTAATGATCCGTTATAGGTTATTCTTTTTTTCTATTGATATTTTTAATATTCTGCCCTGTTGTTATTTCTTAATAGCTTTAGTATTATGTCTAGTATTTAGTCTGTCTGGTGTGTTATTTTGTTTTTGTTTCTTTAAAGATCTACTTATTTATGCATACAAGAGCTGGGGTACAGACCAGAGTCATGAGAGATAAGAGGATTCATGAGATTCAGAATGGGGAGCAGAACAGGAAGATCAACTAAAATACACTGCTGTGGGGAGCAGCAGGCGAAGCAGGAGAAGTCTGCTGAGCCATGTGGGTCCCTTCCCTGGCTGGAGATGGAACTTGGGCTGCTGTGCCTCAGATGCTTCACAGTGCAGCACTCAACCCACTGCACCACCAGGGAGGCCCCCGGTGTTATCCTGTTTGGAACTCTTTTGATCTCTTGGAGTACAACTTCTGTTCATTTCCCAGATTGAGGTTGTTTTCAGTGATTATTTCTTTGAACAGGTTTTCCATATCTTTCTCTTTTCCTTCTTCTTCTGGGATCCCTATGATATAGATATTAATTTTCCTTGTGTTTTCCCAGAGAACTCTTACACTATTTTCACTTTTGTATTCTTCTTTCTCTCCCATTTTCTATTCTGTATTTGCAAGCATTGTGTTTCAGCTCATTAATTCCTCTCACTATTTCTATTTGTCTGGTTTTTGAGGCCCCCAATTATGTTTGCAAAATTAGCTACAGTGTTCCTTAATCCAATTTCCTCTGAATGTTAACTGCCTTATGTTTTCATAATCTTTATTCTGTTGTTGCTTTGTAGCTTTCATTGTTTTGTTTTGTTTTGCTTTTAAGTTCTATCAATGCTGTCAGGAATGTTGCATTGAATTCCCCTTCTGTCATGCTTTGCAACTCCATTGAGTTGGTGCTCAGGGTTGGGGGTGGCTCTGACATTTGTACTGTGCTCTTTTGACTCCTCAGTTTTGTTTTCATATGGATTTTAGTAGGCGTAGATTTTCATCTATTGTTTTTGCACCTGTTTGGCAGGTCTTCTGAATATCTCAGCCTGGGCTCCAGCACTAGCCTTTTCTATAAGGAAATTCAATTCAGTTCTACAGCTGTTATGTTCCAATTCAGTCTACAGCTGTTCTGTGTTGTGAGCCTCAGATTCAAGCCAGTGTTCCTTGCTCTGTTTCCTCACCTCCATATCTCTCTGATACATTCTCCCTCTTGGGTGCCTGCTTTTGTACTCCCTTATCTAGTGCAAAGCTGAGTCTTTCTTAGGGGCCCCAATGTTGATATGTACCCAAGTCAATAGCAGTAGGGGGCTCTACATTGTAGCTACTCCTCCCTTTTAAGGGTTGTACTGGCCTATTCTCACAATTCACTTAAAGTTTCTTCTAAACCCTTCCATGGGTCTGATGCTACTATTGTGAGCATCAGTAATGGTAATCAGTTTTTCCCTCAGGGCTTTTGACTTTTTTTTGACACTAGTTTTATTACACAGATTTGGAAGTGACAAGCCTGGAGTTCTCTTTACCACCTTGCCAGACTCTCACTTAACTGAAACTGACTTAATGCTATAACATTACTTCAGTAAAAACACATGAATAAATAAAAACAACTGAATTTTTCCCCAACCAGTTCATTTTCAGTTCCCCAATTACTCTCATTTTTTTGTCAGTGGTTTAATACATTAATAATGAATCTCTATCTATTTTAATATCAGAACTGACTGTCCAAAAAATAATGAGCAATGAAATCTTATGTAACAACTGAACTTTAACATTAACTGGGTTCCAATCCTGTACCAACCACTTGTATACCTTTAGACAGGGTTGTATTTTTTTTTTGTTTTTTTAAGTTTTAACCTAATTTCCTCATCTATAAAATTAAAACAATAATTTATGGTTCACAGAATAGTTATGCGAGTGTAGTTAGATCCCCTGAGAGCCAGACATCAAGTGTCCCTCCTACTAGTAATTGAGTGCTATATCCATTTCCATTCTTATCTCCCTGAGGTTTGGAAATAACCAAGAAAGTCTCCCTCATCAGAATACAAAGAATGCTGTTTTAGATTGCTAAAAATTCTTCAGAGAAAGAGAAAGGTACTTTTCATCATAGGTTTTTCTGTTCCTTGACTATTACAGATTGTTCATACATTGATACCTCATTTCTGTCTGAAATCCATTTCCTGATTTCATACAGATTTTAGTATGTTACCTCAGAAAGTCCTTCCCATTAACGGCAACTCCTTCTCACCCTTGTTACTCTCTACCTTAGCACCAGATTCTTCAAACACTACTGTATTATTAAAGTTATGTTGTTTACCTGTTTATTCTCTCATCACCAGAATGTATGTACATAAGAGGTTTTTCTGAATTGTTTACAGCAGTATCCTTAGGACTTACAAGGTTGTTTGACTCATTAGCAGGTACTCAAAAATCATCTGTTTAATGAAGGAATTAAAAGAAAGGATTTGTGTTTGAGCAGGAATAGTACTAGGCCCCCCCCACCCCCCTTTTTTAAACAAAGTGCAAGTATCCTGGATGTTGATCACAACTTGAGGTTTGGGGAAGTGCATACCCATCTCCTCATACCCCACCCCAGGGGGCAAGGGAAAGGAAAACTTCGTTTCTTTCACATAGGTCCCTGCACCAGTCATGCATTCCTCACATTCTTTGTTGATGGACAGTCCCAACTGGGACAGCTAAAGAGGGTCTTAACAATTCCACAGCAAAAGTTCAACCTCTAAGAAGCCTTTCCTACTCCTAAACTAGGCTCTTTTTCTGAAATAAGTCCCACTACTGAATTCAGCCACCTTTGTTTCATTCAAACTTCTGATGAATATGCACTATTTCATCCCTGAGTTCATTCTCAGGCTTAAGTCTAACAGTACTTGAACCTCTTTATGTAGGTTAGAAAACTTGAAATGATGAGATGATGAAATCTGAGATGAGAAGAGAAATGAGAATACTTTTTTCTAACTTGTGATTATTTGAACATTGATTTCTTTGGGCATATTATTTTTCAATTTATTGAGTTAGAATGTATCTTTTCTGTAACATTGGTAAGACAGAAACATATATCATCTGTATATTAGAGCTCAACTAGTATTTCATTATTCAAGCTCATAATTGGTATATACTGGCATATACTGGCTATGAGAATCGAGAGTACCCAACTTCCCATGTCTGATTTCATGAAAGTTTAAGGACTATAGTATATTCCATTCTGCCATGCTTTTATAATGTTCTTGCCACTGTTTATACAGGTAAGTGTGGGGACAGAGATTTTTACCCCTAAAGAAACTATGAATTATGATTATTTACCTCCCTAAAAAGATTTTTTCAGGGATCCTCCTGGTGGTGCAAGGAGCTAAGACTCAGCACTATGAAGCAATCCACAGCCACTGCAGCACAAGTTCGATGCCTGGCCAGGGAGCTGACTCACTTGGCACAGCAGACCTCTCCTGTCTGGCCTGTTGCTCCCTTCAGTAGTATATTTCAGTAAATCCTAAGGTTCTGCTCCCTACTCTGCCTCAGGTGAATCCCTTCACTAACACCCACACCTCTGGCCTATACCCCAACTCATGTATGTTCTTGTAAATAAATCTTTAAAATAAATAAAAATATTTTTAAAATTTCTTGAAATTCATTTTTATAGGGAAACAATAATGTGATGCAGTGAATACTTAGGAAAATATGTACCCTTTCCCTCTTAAGGGTTATATTACAAGATCTGGAAAAGTGTGTGTGTGTCTATAATGACTGCAATTAGAATAATAAATAAAAACACTAGGAGAAAGGCCAGTCCCTGCTAGTTTAGATTCTACTATTTTATACAGTGCTGAGTGACTAAAGATTCATGACAACAGTTTTTTCTAACAGCAAGCACTTAGAGGAGGTTGTCTATTTTCTTTTTATGTGTATTTTTTCATGAATATTGACTATTAATTTAATATGCATTCCACCTACCTATTTTAGTACGTACATACATAAGAACACTTTAGCTTGCAACATTTCTCTTAGAAATCAGGCTTGCATTTTTATACAAGAAGTAGTTTCATGTTCTGAAGGATATACTTTTTAATAAATTTTATTTGTTCATCATAACTATGTGTGTGAAGCTTAATCTCTAAAATTTATATTTTATCAGAATTCTTTATATTAGCTACAATATGAGTTGTTAGTTCAAGACAGCTTTATATTTCTATACCTTTATATGGGGGAAGGGTTGTGGGGAATGAATTCCCAGCCTTTTAAAAACTTGAAGTATGCCTTTGATCCCTTATGATCTTACTTAAACACTGCAGTATAACAAAAAAGATCTTGATGAAGTTAAATTACCTCCAAATAAAATATTATTTATTTCTCACACGTACAAGGTAACATCTCCTAGTATAATTTTACAGTAGTCTATTCCTTATCAATCTTATGATTGATAATATTACCATTTGATATGGTATATTTATTAGCAATAATAATCATTTTCAAACATTTTAAGTAAATAAAGGGGTTATTAAACTGAGCAGCTATCTGAAACTAGTTTAAAGAATAACTTCAACAAAACAAGCAAAAATGCAAAACAAGAAATACTAGAAAATGATCTACTTGCTTCTTGACAGTCAAGATAATGCCTTCAATTTGCAAAAAAAACCAGAAACATCAAAATGTTTCAAGCTATGACCTTGTCAAGTGGAGAGTTGAATGTACCCATCAGTTGAACTTTTAAAAGCTGACGCTCAATCACCTTTAATCGAAAATTCAGAAGATGTTGCAAATATACATTGTGTCATCAGAAAGTTTCTTGATAGTCAACAGAGTAAGTCAATATGCACAGTCAATTTTACTGAATAGTGATTTTTATCCCTTATCTATTCCCATCTTTAATTTATTGTTAGTATAGGTTGAGGGGAAGAAAATTCAGAATGAGATGGGGCAGGGAGTTGTGAAGCACTGAGCAGGATAAAGAATTTGGGGAAAAAAACAAATCATTTCCTTTTACTAATCCAGAGTCTAATTAGAAATAAAATGTTTTTAGGATTTATGAATGGAACAGTAGGGGAGAGGAGGCAAATGAAGGCAAAAGAATAAGACAAACTCAAAATATTTTCCCATGGGTATTATTGAAAGAAACATTTTTCTAATGAAACTTTAGAGTTTAATGAAAAAATTTTAAAGTGTCCATTGCTATGAAAGCTGAGTAACTCTGAAATGCTATTGTTGAAATTGAAAAATTAAGTGATTTGTAGTTCAAAAATTAGTACTGTACCTTATTGGAAAATTCCACCTTAATTTTTGTCTTGGTTTCAGAAAACAGGCACATTTGCCCATACAGTAGAAGAAAGCTCAAGATTCAAAATCTTGCAAATCAAAATCCTGGAAAGTACCACTAGGCTAAGGGGAAAAATAAAGGTATTGATTTAATGAATGTATTTACATGACTACTGAAAAGTTAGCATGCAGGTTCCACTGACCAATATTTATTGGAAAGGAGTGAGGGGGTAAAGGGAACTGGCAGCGTATGCCAACTAATTATCCGCTGTCCAAACCAGCTTTGTAGGGGAGTGAGTGAGGACTGGAGCTGCATTAAAAAGTATCTTCCCCAGCTCTCTGAGCTTGCTTTGAACTCATGTTCATCATTATTTTATGCGACAGCTTGTCTTTGTTGGTAGAAAAGAAAAGAAAAACACAGGAGACTTTCCTTTAGGTTCCAAATCAAAACGTTGCTCTGTTTGCTGGAGTGCCCTTTCAAAGACAACGCAATTGGGGACATTAAAATTCCTTGTTTCTATGAACCAGCAGCTGAATTTTTTTGGTTTTTGTTTTCTTTTTTTAAATTCTCAGCAGCCAAAAAGGCATGTTTTAAAGTAGCTTACATTTACGAAAAAAACAGACCTAGTTTAGTTCGTGTGATTTTTTTTTTTCCAATTTGATTGGCATTTAGAGAAGATAAGCCAAAGTGAGAAAAGACATAAAATTGAACCTGTATAGGGTGTGAAGGGACGTCCATGGCCACAGAATTTTAGAATCGGAAGGAACCCGGCCATTGCCCCTAACACACCCTTTCTTAATAGTGACCTCGTGCTCCAAAGACTTTAAATCTGTTGCCTAAGACGCCTTCCTGCTCACTCAAGACTGGACCCTTCGCGCTGGATTACTATCCCAACGTCTTTCCACTGCCCTATACTGCCTCTAGCGTTAGGCCGAGAAACTATCAAGAGTAGGGGTAAGAGAAGGCTGAGAGAGGCAGCTTAGGGCAAGGTACTGCCCAAAAGTAAACTAACTAAATCAAGGTGCTTGAACAAGAGCCTGGACGAAGAGAAGCACCCTGCTGGTCCCAGGCACACAGAACTCAGTCGCTGCTGCTGAATACCTGTGATGCTTATAAAGATCGGCCTAGCGAAGAATGCTAATCGGTCACTTCTCGTTCTCTACGGCTTCCCCTCTTACACTGTTTTTCCTCAAACACTTCGTGGGCTTTTTGTTGGTTTTTATAATACACTTATTCACCTATTTTGGGTGTTTTTTATTCAATTCTATTTCCCTTAAATTTCCAAATCGTTATCTAAGGTTTTCTTTTTAAGCTGTAAAATTAAAAACACATTGACGCTCCATGTGGACAGGGAAGATCGCTAGATTCCTAATTTCGTCAAAGTCCAGAGGACCATTCCTGTCACTTCTCTCCCCTTCACCACCGCCACCACCATATGTAGACACCAGGGAGACCCTCGAAGATAATTTGTGGAAAAGAAAGGGTGCATTTTGTGACCGCTGGCGGACAAACTTGCGGAAGGTGGGATGGGTTCGAGGGGCCGGAACACTTCGAGGCGCGCGGTGCGAGCAGCCTACACTCCCTGCCTGGGAGACGTCTGGCACAATCAGCGACCGAGAATTGGTTGGTGCGACCACGGGTGGGCAAAGGCAATGAGACCGACCAGGAGGGCGGCGCAGAGGGTGGCGTTGGCAGCGTGAAAGGCGTCTTTGTGCAGTACGGGGCGGGGGGGTGGGCAACAGAGGTGAGCGCAGAGTTCAGACTTAGAAGCTGAGGTCTGGGAAGTCGCTACACGCCAACTCCCAGCCGCTCGTCCAGAGCCGGGTAGTTCCGGCAGGGGGCGCTATAATGCTGGAGGCTTTGGGTGGAGACCCTTACGTTTGCTCTTTGAAACCAGAGAAGGGAGAAATCGGCTCCCAGAAAACCGGAGGGAATTAAGGGGTTTGCCTCCCCGTCCCCTCCCCTAGGTGGCGGAGAGCTCCCGGTCGCTAGAAGGGTGCAGCCCCTCGCGGGTCACTCACTCCGCGGTTGGGGAGTCGGGAGTGCGGGCCCCGAGGCGGAATCTCTTCTGTTCTCGGGGGCCGCTGCCCCGACCTAGGGGGAGAGCAGGGCGCCACTCTGCCCTTCCCCTGCGCCCCGGCCGCGTGGCTTGCGGCTTATTTTCCCAGCTGGCAAGCGTCGCGCTGCAGACAAGGGAATGCCTGTGGTGAGTTGTTTATTTTGTTGAAGTTTGCGGTGGGCCAGAGGGACGTGGGGGGCGTGCGGCAGGCAGCGGCCGGGACTGTTTTGTTTAGGTCTCAGTCCACCTGTGTGGTATAAATCTGCCAGCCTCAAGCCGGCCGGGTAAAAGGGGGTGCAGGGCGAGAAATACCGGCGCTCCAAGAAGGCCGCTTTTAGTCACTTGCAGACCTAGAACCACATTTGATTCTCCACTCCTGAAGCCAACTAGATCCTAGCTTACATTATATCCACGCCCCGCATCAGTGTTCCCCGCACCCTCAAGGCGCCCTCAAGGGCAGTCGGTGCCCACTCCCCGGGCGCTGATGTTCCTCGTGTGCCTTTCTTCGTTCTTAGAACATAGGGGAACTGAGGTTTTAATTCGAGGAGCTCGTGAAATTAGTGGTGACTTGTTCTGGAGGCTTCTAGCGTGAAATTCTGGGATCTGTGGGATCTACTCAATACTATAAACTAGGGTATCGCTTGGCCAGAGTTTCTCAGAGTTCAGGCTGGGGGTAGGTAGGCAATTGAGTCCCAAGGGAACCTAGAGGAACCTCCGGGGCTGATGGAAGTCCCGGCCGCGGCTGCTTTTGCCTGGAAGAGCCTAAATACATTAGCGAACTAGTAAAGCTTTTAAGGCCTTCTCCAGAATGAGTGGCCGGCTAATGAGAGGTTAATTTTGTTTCGACGAGAAGGCTGCACTGGTTTCCTGAGATAAATGGACAGGAAGCGCATTACCTCCGCGTTGGCAAGTGGCTCCCAAATGCTTTTTGCACCTGCCGTTTTGAGCGGTGCGAGCCACGGCGGAGCCCACAGGGACTTCGGGAGCGGGTTGTGTACGCTAGAGTGATGAGCCCCACGCACGCCCTGGGCCATCTCCTTCCGGGGGCGCAGAGCTCACTCGGGTCTCTGGGACTCTTCTCTCACATCCAGGTCCTACGTCTTCCGGAGCTCCGGGACCCCCAGATCCCGCCGAGCCCCCTCCAGGAACTGAAGGGTTAAGAATGATGTAAGTACAATTGCCTCGGGGTTGTAAGACCTGGGGGGCTATTTCAGCCCTTGCTTTACCTACTCCGAGAACCAGGGAGCAGCCTAGAAGCCTTTACTCGAGACTGGACTGCACAAATCGTAATCCGGGGTTTGATTACCGGCTTCTCTGCCCCAGGTGATCTGTTAAGCAGATGCTTGGTTTCTGGCAATAGAGATATGTTAACTGAAGAGTTAAGATACCCCAATAGATTCAGGAAAACATATTTAGAATGCATTAATGTTGCTGGCACGTGTTTTAATTCTATCCTCTCGCATATTCACACCATAGGATGTTTTGCTGGGTTCCTTGAATCTACTGTGCTAGTCTCATCTTTCCTCCTGAAAACAAAGACGAGGGAGAAAGATTATACAAGTGTCAAGAAACAGGCTGAATTTGTCAGTTGTACAGGCTGTCACTTCACATTTTTTTTTCTGATTAAAATGTGAAACTTCTATAAGTCCTCGATTTTGTTTGTGTTACAGCTCCCAAATTTTTCTTTGTAGAGTCTTAAAATCCTCCCTTACTTGCTGCTTTAAGAGCCGAAGCAATGAATGCGCTGTAAGCGATCATTTCACTCACCATGCTCTTGCTTTCCAAGCCGATTGGAGATCTTGCGAACAGTCCGATTTTATCCGAGGAGTGTGCCACTGACCTAACGTCTTTAAAATAGGAACCACCTTGCGGCTTAATTGTGAAAATTAACATTTTCCTCTAGCCGGCTGAACACTTATGCGGCAATAAAAAATGAATTGTTAGGCTTATAAATCTTGAGCTTGTCAAATTTTACAACAGAGGAGCAATAAAGCACCTTAGAAAAAAATTAAGTTTTTCCTCTAAAAGAACAATTCCATTTCATGACAACAGGACTTGCAGTGACTGGAGGGCGCCCTCTATTGATTAAAAAAAATTTAGAATACCGTGTACTTCAGGAACAGGATATGGAGTTGAGAAGGTGGGATCATAAAAAGTCACAAAGGAAAAGACCTACACTAAACTGAATATGATCCTTAACTCTTAATTTTATGTTTTGAAGTATGATCAATAAGATGAGATGTTTCTCTCATGGGATCTAATTAGATCTTAAGTTAAAGAAAAAAACATTTTAGTTTTGTTAACAAAAATATTTTGGAAGATGTTCATGTTTGAGTACATTTAGAAGGCATTTACCAGTATTTAACTTAATTTCATTGATTATATGTGGTATTTGCAAGACAGTTAATTTTTACTCTAATAGTATTTAGTCCACAGTATTATCTAAAAATTATATCAGATAACATCCCCTCTCCCAAAAAAAGTCATTTCTCCAGGCAACTCCGAAGCTGTTATTAAGCATATTATGGAGGTACACATGGCTTGGATTATATCTTGAGCAGTGAAAGGTGTGTTTACCTCTTGAGTCATCAAATGTGTAATGAGTAAGTAATGAAAAGTTACAGTAAAAATAGATAGGCATCCTTCATTAGGGACTAGTGGTTTGTACAATTCATAATGTGTTTAATGAAAGCTGGAGTGATGAAAGTTTTGCCCTCATTTGTCCTGATCCATTGATTTAACACATCATAAGGTGGAATATTAATATTAAGGCATCCCTGGTCGATGTGAAATTCCTAATTAGAGGTTCTGAGAACCATAGTTGTTAAAGTGGTAAACTTCAATTTGACTATAAGTGGATTTAAAGTAGCAGTCCTGAGCCTTTGGCCTTTGAGGCCATTCTTGAGATTAGATACCACTTCATACCTACTGATAACAAATTGGAACCTATCATCAATCTCACAAAATGCTTTCCTATATCTCCACTTGGCAACCTCTTCTCTGGCAGATAATTGGGGCTTTTTCCTCATTTTTAGATCCTGCCAGTAGCAAAAGTAGAAAATGACCTGCCACTGAATTAATCTAATAGACTGAAAATTTGTGGAAAAGCCACTGAGCAACAACAAATCATGGCGTAATTACACTGCATTAAAAACTCACCATCCTCATTAATCTAATTACACTGTAACTGAACACGTTGAAGTTTGCCCACTCTCAGACCCCTCCCCGTAGCTTTCAGGAAGGGAAACGTCGGAGTCGCGCCCACACCTGCCTGCGAAGTGGGGGTGGGGGGAGCGGGGAGCTGGCGGGCACCCTCCCAGACCATCGCATCTGCTCCAGACCGCGGGTCACCTTCGAATCTCTAACGCAGCCTGACGCTAGCTTTAGCAAAATCCCCCAACACACTCAAACGCGGTTCCGCAGATGTGATTGGCTACGAGGGGACCTGCCGCATGGCTCCCCATAAAGTGCCGATTTCCACCTAGGAGCCAGAAGCAGGAGGACAGAGAGGGTGGAGGTAGTTAAAAAAGAAAACTTAGCGGGAAGTCGAACCCAGTCCCACTAATTCAAGGAGAAGTCAAAGGTCGGTTTCTCTGTAACGCCGGCTTTAGAGAACTGCGGTCGCTAGTTACAGTTGGGCGCGAGGAAACTGTAAATCGCGGAAGGGGGTGGAGGCGAGAGAAGAGGAGGGAGCCGCAGGGAGGCTGGGCTCGGGCGCGGCAGACCAGACTCACAGTCGGCGGACGCGGAACTCGAATTACCGAGTAGGTTGAAGGGAAGGAGGTGCCCGGGGGTGCTTCGCGTCCTACGAGTGGCCGACTCCGACCAGCGGACCGCGCTCGTAGCCAATGGGGCGCAAGGGAGGGGCGCGGCCGGGGTTGGGGCGAAGCGGATTGGCCGATGTGACACGGGGCGGGGCGGCAGTGCAGGGCTGAGATTGATTGACCGCGGGGGCCTCGCACAGAGAACTCCCGGCCGCCGGCGGCTGCTTGCGGAGACTGGGCGCGCCTCCAGTCCGTTCACGCCCGCCGAGCCCACGCTGGCCCGGGGCCGGGCGCCCGCGCGCTTGGGGCCGGGCTCCTCACTCGCTCATGGTCTTTGTGTCTTTTCTCCCGCCCCTCTCCCCCCGCCCGCCGCCCGCCGCCGCGATGCCTCTGCGCCCCGTCGCCGCCGCCGCCGACTCGCTCCGCCCGCGGCGCGCTACTCGCTGCGACCGTGGCGGCGGCCCGTCTCCGTCGCGGGCCTGAAGGAGGAAGAAGAGGAAGCGAGGCGAGTGCCCCGGCCCATGCCGCAGCCACGGCCCCAGCCCCGCCACGGCGCCCGCGCCGCCGCCCTCGCCGGAGCCCACGAGACCTGTATGGACGGGCATGGGCTTGAGAGCAGCACCTTCCTGCGCCGCCGCCGCCGCCTCCGCCGCTGCCGCCGGGGCTGAGCAGCGACGCCGCCCCCGGCTCTGCCCGCCGCCGCTGGTGCTGCTGCTGCTGCTGCTCAGCCTCGGGCTGCTCCACGCAGGTACGAGGCGCGCGCGCGAGGCCGCCCGCGCGAGGCCCAAGGGCTTTGTTCCCAGACTCCCCGGCCCCGAGGGTGCGCGCCGGGCGGAAGGGCGGCGTGGCGCGACGGGAGAGGCCTCGCGAGTTCCTGACACGCACCTTGGCCGGGCTCGCGGCGCGGGGGTTGGAACACACCCGCCGGCCGTGCGGCACGCCCAGGGCGCTGAGCACAGGCCTCCCCGCCCGCGCGCCCGCCCGCCCGCCTGCCTCCTCAGCCCGGGTTCGGGCCGTTGATAAATCTCCGCTCCAACAGCCGCTTATCAGAGATTCAGTGGGTGGGGGCGGCGGGGGCTGCGCGCCCGAGACAAATGTTCGGGGTGCTTTATTGCTCTCTGCAGTGGTGTTTACTGAAAGTCAGGCTCGGATCAGGTTTCCGCCGCCGCCGCCTCCGAGGGGAGACAAGGAGCCTTGTGCTGCTTCTCCGGAGATGGGGGTGGTGGCGAGGCGAAGAAATTGCACCAGATGGAAAGCTTTTCACCCGACTTGGAAAACCTGAGGGTTAATGTCGGAGTAACTTAAACTTCCAACTTATTTAAACGGTGATCTCTGTCGTGTTTGCGAAAGCTGCTTTTAATTCCGTTTTCAACCTCTTTGGAAAAACTCGGGCTTTGTGGCTAGCCGCCTGCTTTCGGGTTTCAGGAAGGGTTGACAGATCTCAGGCTGCTCCCTGGGGGTTGGCGCTTTCCTCCTCGCAGCAGCAGTGAGAATCTGTCCCTAGCAAAGTGTCTCTGCAGATGAGCCTTCCAGCACGTGACATCTATTTTTCTGTGAAAAGTGTTTCCTTAACACAGTGTTTTGCATGCGTTCGTCTCAGTAAAACTGAGGGGGAAATCTAGGTCATTCTTCACAAATACCATTTCTGGGAGTTTGTCTAGACAAGGAACTTTTTCAGTGCCAAAATTGAAGTTATTTTTTACTTTGAGAATAATCGCAGCATTAAATAACTTTTCCTTCTAGAATATTTTGTCCTGTGTTTGTATGACAGCAGTCACAATGCTCTGATCTGGACAAACCTGAACTTTACTGTGCAAAGTAATATTCACAAAGTCATACCAACTGTGCTAAAAATCTGGGAGGTTTTTAAGTTATGGGGGAAATTTTTTAGCAGACGATTTAATTTACTTTGCCTGACTTTGCATTGTGATGTAACAGCTGCATTTTAAAACTGTCACTTGGGGAAAATGAACTCTTAATAATGAGTGTAATAGCAAGTTTTACCATGATTAAGCTTCTAAATTGATGACATTAGGACCTTTGAAAATAGTGTCATTTTGCTTAAAGTTATATAGGACGTTTTTCATGGTTGTCAAAAGAAATAGTGTTTTGTCTGAAAAGTGTGTCCATGTTATCAAAGTATGGGTTTCTTGGAATGGAAATTTAAGTGCTAGCTGAGACTGTATTCCTCTTGACCGCTTGGGTATTGCTTTCTTGTCATAGGGCCCTATTGCAGGATTGGAATGTGGTCCTTCATTTCTTTTCTGGCCTATAAAAGACATAACAAGTTCATTTAAAGGTTTATAAAATTAAGGTGCCTTAATTCAAGCACTTAAAATGTGAAACTAAGAGTATCTTAATGTGTGTGCCCTTACTAAAGTCACTATTAAGATTCTATCAGCAGTCCTTGTGGTAAGTGATTTGTGTGGACAACTTGTTGGAGTGGAGCAATTAATCTGGTTAGAAGCAAGGCCTCTTTTTGAGAGATTTCTTTGAAGAGCAGTGTTACTGAAATGCAGGGGTTGCTTCTCAGAGCAGGGAGCCTAGCCAAGTGCTCTTTGCAGATGGACCACCATATGCTTTATGCCTGGGTCCATGTAATTTGCCTCAGCACCACTTACTTAACTTCAGCATGTCTCCTGTCTTTTATCATAAATTGGAGGTTGTACTGTGAATTTACATGCAGTCCTGGTTTTGAGAACACTGGCTTGAATTGTGCGGTCTTTAGCCCTGAATCATTAATAAGAGCTCTCAATCTACAAATTCTTTTGCATTCTCATTAATTGGAGTGAAAACACTGTCACATCAGTGTAGATCTGACTAAAAATAGAGATCAGTAATGACAGATTTTAAGTTTTGCCCTTGGGAAATTAAGTGTTTTTATTTACTTTTGTTTTTCTTAAGCAGATCTCTGCAATTGTGGAGATCCAACATGGGAGTTATTTGCTTACTCATACACTTCATGGCCTTCTTGGCTGTATCCTTGAGATTGTTTCTGCTCTGCATTGTCTTGGCATTTTGACAGGAGGCTTACTTTACCGCTTGTAACAGGCAAAGTGTGCATTGCCATTATAAATTCATGAAGCCTGGATATTTCTGGGTGTATGCTGCAAATTAGTCATTATACAGGAGCCTGCCATCAAGCTGAAACTGCTGACCCAAATGCACTTTCTACCTAGTTAGCTCTCTCCCTCCCATCATCTCTATGAGACTAGGCAGGTAGAAACCTTATCCAAAACAAAAGCACCCAAGGAGTTCTGTTTTATGTGAGATTTCTTAGAGCAATCAATCACCACCTACCTGCTAAGAAAAAGAGAGGGAGGCAAAGAGCAAGCAGTGGGAAAAGGAGCTGGAAATCTAAATTCTTTCTGCTTTTTCCCTTTCTGAACAGTTGCATCTGCAGCTGTTCCACATGTTCTTCTTACTTTAGATTTTTTATGACTATTTGAAATAATTACAAGTAAATGTATGCTAGCATGGATTTTATAGACCATAAAAAAGAACAAATAGGCACTGTAGTTTAGCGGAAAGTTCTTGTGCTGTCATTTGCTTGTAGTCTAAGAGCTGTTGGCTGTTGAGTGATCTTCACCCTGTGAATCTGATTTTGAAAAGGAAAAAAATTTTATACAAAAGGTAGGTCTTTAAGCTATTCAGGTAAGCAATGTTATGAGAATCAGGAGTTCAACGGAGATGTGTGGAGGAAGGAAAAACGATTTGAGGAAAGACAGACCTCATATCTTAGGCTACTTACTCACTTAATACAGCCAGGACTAGGCCTTTGGCTTGGTTTTCCCATCTGTAAAAGGGCATTAAATGCCTTTGGGGGTGATGAAGTTGTTTGGTATTTTTGCTTTTCGAGTAAAAAGGAATGAAAATAACGATCTCCTTGGAAAGAGTAATTCTATAAATATCAGAGCTGCTTTTGTCGACTTGAAATTAGTAAACAAAATAGAAGGAACACATAAGGTGTTTTTGTGAACTTTTTTAAAGTACAATTTAGTGATAGCTGTGAATCCATAGCTACAAAACAGAAATAACTGTTCTATCTTTTTTTCCTCGGGTTAAAGTGAATACCCAATGTAATTTCAACATTTTTTCCCTTTTTGGTCATTGAATTTTAAAAATTGGGGTTTATGGGTGTCTCAGATTGTCAACCCCCACCCACCGTTTTCTCCCCAACTAAAACCAGAGATAGAGATTACTATTTGAATTTTTAAAGCAGTTTACTGAAACGATTAAAAGTATTTTTTTCCCTAAAAGCAATAGTGAGCTTAATTTCAAGGCATTATCAGATGAAATAATAACTCTTCATATTATCCTGAAGTTTATCATATGCACATATTGAAATAATTATATATTTAATAATACATTACTTAACTGATTTTCCACACCCCACCCCCTCATCTAAAATACAGATTCTAACATCTTTCATGTCTGAAAAAGATCACAAAGGTCATTTTAGAACAAACTCATTTTTCACATGAAGAACCTGACACTTAAAGGATTTAAGAGATTTCCTCTATAGTTCAAAGAGCTGTGAAGAATGTTCGGAATAACACAAATATTATATAGTTGATTTCATAAAATTGTAGGTGAATGAGAAAAGCAATTTTCTCTTCAGCAATTCCATTTTCTCTATGGAAAAGAATATTAAATTACTTAGAGCACATCATTGACCTAGAGAATTTAGTGGCAAAACATTATTTGAAAATGACATTTTAAAATGACAGCGACATTTGGTATTTCATTACTTCATTTAGTTTTGTGTGATCATTAAGCTTATCTGAATTGCCAATAAAAAGAAAAAGGTAAAGTTTATATATATTTTAAAAAGTCTGTGTCTTAAGGTTCTCTGGTTCTACTGGGGGAAGAAGACATAATTGCTTAAATCATCACTCTGCATGGTAATTTCAGTGTTGTATACTTTTTGATTTATTGTGCTTTATCTGGTGAGCTTCTTGGGACCTTGGGATTCTAGGGTGATGTGTTTTAAAGGTAAAGTGAATACTTAGCTTGGTCAAATGATCACTTGAAATGAATGATGACAATGAAATGGTCACTTCATTTTTTTAAGAGAACATTTATACTATGTAGAAACCAAGGTGTTGTCAGTTTATATACAGTTTGTTGATAAACATCCCTCAGGAAATGCAAAATAATTTAGTACCTGGATTTTTTCTTGATTTTCTTACCCTGTAGCTGTACTAGAGTCAGGGAAAGGTATTTTAACTAATCATGATATAGGGTTTCCCCTACCTGAGGCGAGGAGACTTTAATAATGGTTTTGTGCATAGACAATACTTTCCAAAGCAAATTACGCAGTTTTTAGAATCAACACAAAGTTCACATCTTTGACTTGGTCTTAGAGTGAGGGAATCTTTTTCAAAATCTGTAAATAATAGCAAAGTTGATAAAAATATTTCAGTTGCTATTCCCTTGTAATTTTACCCCAAGTTCTACTGAGCTAGATTCATGTTCACTAACAGTGAGCCATGTTTAATGTTGACTGCGTGTAGTTTTTCTTCCAGTGAGTGGCTTACTTTAAGAGGCACAGAGCACAATACAATCCTATCTCTGATTTCTGAAGGCCTTCTTAAAATAGGAGAATATGAAATAGAACAGTTCCCAGGGGAGAATATCATTTTCTCATGTAGTTCAGGAAGTTCTGAAGCATTTGAATATTGCTTGGTCTTCTTTCCCATAGGTGACTGCCAACAGCCAGCCCAGTGTCGTATTCAGAAATGTACCACGGACTTTGTGTCTCTGACTTCACACCTGAACTCTGCCATTGACGGCTTTGACTCTGAGTTTTGCAAGGCCCTGCGTGCCTATGCTGGCTGCACCCAGCGGACTTCAAAAGCCTGCCGAGGCAACCTGGTATACCATTCTGCTGTGTTGGGTATCAGTGACCTCATGAGCCAGCGGAACTGTTCCAAGGATGGGCCCACATCCTCTACCAACCCGGAAGTGACCCATGATCCGTGTAACTATCACAGCCACACAGGAGCCAGAGAACATAGAGAAGGGGACCAGAACCCCCCCAATTACCTTTTTTGTGGCTTGTTCGGAGATCCTCACCTTAGGACTTTTAAGGATCATTTCCAGACTTGCAAAGTGGAAGGGGCCTGGCCACTCATAGATAATAATTATCTTTCAGTTCAAGTGACAAATGTGCCCGTGGTCCCTGGATCCAGTGCTACTGCTACAAATAAGGCAAGTATACTTTTCTTCCTTCTTATAATTTAAAACTTCCCAGTGTTTGATTCTTAAGGTTTTGAAGTGTGATACAAAAGACATTGCTTAAAAGGAACTTTGTGAGTCTTTTTGGAAAACAGTTAACAGGATTGATAAAGGATTAAATAAAAAAACTTAGCAAGGATTTCTCTCTGGGATTCTAGGCCTCGTGTAAAATGTGGCTCTAAATTTAAATAGGCATTGATATGAAAAAATAAAAAGTAAGTAGTGAAGTTGAGTCCTCTAGGGAAAAGAAAGGCCTGTTAATGAAAAAATGTGTGCTACTGTTTTTTTTTTAGAGATTCCTTTTTGAGTTTATATGTGTATGACTCTTCCTGAAGAGATTCATGTTCATATTTATCAGATTACTAAAATGGGAGTTCTGAATAAAGAAAGCTGTCAAGCCTGAGGCAATGACCCATCAGGAAACATTTTATTGGAAATTTGGAAGCTGTAGTAAAATGTAATGTCCATAAACCAGTTTTCCAATGGCAAACCCACCGTGGTATTTCAGTTACTAAACTGCGTGGTGATAAAATTGAGAGTTGGATATTTCAGAGCAGTGATACATAACCCCCATGTAATCTCCAGATGGCAATTTAAATCAGAAACTAAAGGAAGAAGTCAACACAGTTAAGCTAAGTTTACCCCCTCACGCCGAGCTGTCAGTGTCTCTGGTTCTTGTTTGTTTTAAAGAAACTACTACTGAATTGAGATCCTCTAAGGCATCAATGTCTTAATGCACAGAGCTAGAGAGGAGAGCTATAAACTGCATTTCCAATTGCTTGGCAGCACTAATTCAGTCATGAGTAAATAAAGCAGTCTTAAAAGGTTTTCCACAAAAATGTCCCTGGGTATCTAGCTCTTTCCCTGTCTCCCCCAACAACAAAAGCACCCTGTATGATCTCATTTTGCTTCTAATTTCCTTTATCTATTCATAAGTTGATTTGTACTAAAATAGAATCAAGGAAGAACCAAAATTTTGTAATACTTAATGACTGTTCTTTTGATTCTAGGACACTTCTCTTGCCTCCCAACATGTGTGGCATAATTTTTAAGTGAATTTAAATTATTTTACTTGGCATTTTGTGGAGAAAATTTTACAACACCTCCGGAGATATCTAGAGACACCCAGGGGTGTCACAAATCTAAGATTAAAAGTCCAACAAAGAGGACTGTTACATTGGTCTAGACATCTTAGGGGAACTCCAAAATATTTACACTTCAACACCCAATAAAAATTCAAGCTTGCTTTTTTGCCTTAGCAAATCCAACATCTCAGACTTCTCTTCTTCTGTTTTTTTAAGTATCAAATAATTTTTTCTATCTGTATATTAAAATGTGTTTGCTGTAAGTTATAAAGTTAAACAGTCTCGAAGTTATATGAGAAGCCAGGGGCAAAACTTCACCAATGCTGAATAGTCATAGGAAACAAAGCCTGGGGGGTGGTCTTTGGAGGGGAAAATATCACTAAAAATTCAAGAAGGCAGTTCCATTGGGAGTGAAGGAAGTCATACTTGATTGTGAAAATAATTCAGCATTTGGAGGGATAACCTTCAAACAGTATCATTGAGATTAATAAGTCTTGTGCATGGAAAAATATTAGTTCTTTCATCAAGCTCAAAGTTTTATTTTTCTTGCCATCCATCCAGTCATATGTCACTTCTGTTTGTCATTCAATCATTCAGAATTCTATACTTTGTACCAATTATGGTGAAAGTATTTGGAGAAAACCAGTTGTCGTATGACTACTAATATAAGTGGAACATTTGACTCAGATCATTCTATCTCAGTTGTGGTAAAATCTAGCCTCTTTTTTTACCCATTCTGAAAAGAAGGATGAGGAGACTTGTCCTCTGACATAAATCCAAGCAGACAATGAGATGCTTGGTTTTTAATTGCACTATTAGAAAGTATTTCCTACATCTGGTGACCATGCTGTTCAGCAACAAATTACTCTATGGCTTCATGACCTCTGGTAGTTGGTTTTCCCCCTTCTTTTTGTAATTCTCTCCAAAATCCCCTAAAGGATATGGAATGTTACTGTTTACTGTTGAAGACCTGTCTCAATGCTGGTGAAACCAAGCAAAAGCAATGCAGTTTCCTTTTACCTACGCAGAACCCCACCCCCCCAAAAAACCCTTGAGAAATTCCAAAGCAATGAGAAAATGATGGTAATAACAATAAAAACAATATGTGGCCAAAAGTACATATGAAATTAGTTCCCAGAAAGGAAGGTCTGATTTTTTTTCATTGATGTCTGCTGTAATGTAGTGTTCTTCTAAAAATCTTCTGAAAGATTTTTTTTGTATCAGTCCCAATTCTAATGACATGGTAAATACAATAGCAGACCAGCTGTTGGATAAGCCAGCTCTGTATATTATGGATACTATACCATCCTTATAGTCAGGGATTTTTCTACCCGTATGCTACCCTAGTTTTAAAGACTAACCAATGATACAGTGGAGGCTGGCTGTCATACTGAAATGGTTGAACTTAGCATCCATTCATTTCACTGCCTTCAGCACTGAACCAAGGCACTGGTTTAGTTATTTGTGCTCGTAAGGTCTCTGACATGACTGCTCTTGGGAATCTGGAATCTTGAGCAAGTCATCTTCAAAGCCTGTCTTTATAAGCTCCACCTGCCCCTCAGCACTGGTCTTTTCCTCATCACAAAAAGACAAACCTCAGGAGGAAAAACTTCTAAGCGAAAAAAAAAAAAATGAAGTCATCTGCTCTCAAGGGCCCGTTTTATTACCTAGCTAGGCCTTTTCCCTTTCCACCTGGCAAGGAGTCAGTTTGGGGGAACTTAAACCTGCAGTGCTTCACACTGGACTCCTCTCACTTGTTTGCTTTCTTTTTCCTCTCCCTGGGAAACAGGCTGGTTTTCTAGGTGACAGTGATCTCTGTTAGGCTTTCTCAGGGCTGTTGGGTTTTTCTTAGGCGCTTGGAGGAGTCTACAGTTGGCTACCTTGCCAGGTAGGTATGTTCCTCAGTGGGAGGCTAGGGCTGGTTTTTCACTCTTCCCTGGGGCTGCAGGGTTTCTGGCACAACTACACACCTCAGTAGAGATTCACATCAGCTCTGCACCATCTTCTCCACCTTTGGCTGTGAGAGGCAACTTCAGGCCTATAAGCACTGGGGGAAGAGTAGAGATGAGAGAGACAGGATTGGAATTAGCAGTTGGCCTGCACAGGAAAGAAAGCAGTTTTCATTTTGGGAGGAAGGGGTAACCACAGTTTTAGTTCTAATGGGAACACATGTATGTCAGTAGCTTTCCTGGACTTGACACAGATGAATAAACCATCTGTGCTAATGCTTGACTTCTGTACCTTCTCTGCCCCATTCTCTTTGCCAATCTTGCACTCTCAATTCCTATTTACTGTATCACTGAAAAGACTCCATAAGGATTTGTAAATAGCATGGTTACAGAGGCTGCTTTTGGTATACTTCATTTTTTTAAAGGAATCTGTACAAATGTATTCCTAGTAAATGCATTAAACTCACCAGTCTTTATATTATATTTGAAATTCCTTTTCTTAAAAATTTAGGGAATATAGTTATTGTAGAGCTAATTAATAACAGTATTTTTTAAACATTTTAAAAGTAATATGAATACCTTTCCTTTATTCTCTTTTAATGTAATTATGTCCTTTCCCATCTCTATACTTTTCTTCTATACTTCAGTCTGGGTAAAACAAAACTACAAGTAGCAGGAGATCAGGGGTGATAGCAAGTCCTTTTTAAAATCTTTTGCTACACATTTTCCATGCTTCATCCCTTCGTGAAAGGTGAGTCACCTTAAGGCATTTGACATTTGGAAGAGAGCTGTGTTCCTTGTGCTTGACCATGCCAGATGACTTGGCCAGATGAGTGAGTTCTCTTAAAGTCCTCCTGTGTTCTTGGTGTTAACGTAGGCCACCAGTTTCTCATAATCCCCTGGGTAGTAGCGCTCAGTGGCTGTGCTAAGTCTAAAAGGAGGTCCTGCCCATTAGAGCACACGTGCATTTTGTGTGTGTGTGTTTTAAAGTTCATAATGAAACTCTAGCTACTTTCTCAGAAAATTCCTGAAAACTTCACTGATTCATGATTCAGTTCATTCTTGTTCAGTGTCTGTCAAACTGTAATACAGTTATGCCCTCTTAATATTACACTGTTTCTAATGCTGTGCACTTGAAACTTACATGTTATAAAACATTTAACATTTTAATTTTAAAAACAAGCTATGTGTGCTCCTCGTACATGAGTTGTGCCCACTGCTTCTTTCTAATGCTCTTTGGCTTGTATTTATTGTTCCCACAGCAGCACATAGACAAGAAAACCATATGCTGGATCATTCTTGATTACAAAATCAGAGCCAAACGTTCCTGCATTGCAAAGATTTTCAACTGTCATTTTCAAACATATCTCTCTATCAAGGTTTGGAAATCTATTCTCTCTCGACCTCAGACTTACTGCATTTTTTGTCGTTAAGATTTTTTTTTAAAATCCATTATGTTTTAATATCTTTATAGAGACCCTGTGAATCACACAGTGGTAATCATTCTTGAAAGTTCTAGGGACCATTGACAGGGTTTCAAGAAATATGTAAGTTTCAACAAATACACCGTATGTAGTGTTTTTAGACACATGGTGTTTTCCTCAATAAAGAGCCTGTTCCAGAAGGTGTAAACTATCTTGCATAGACATTGTAACTAATCCTTAAAATCTGAGATTGCTCTTATTTTGCCATGATTATTTATGTTATGCAGATAATTCTTGTCATCTCTTTAAGGTTTATGCCTTATGAGTCTAATTTTGAAAAAAGCTAAAATATAAGACATATTGTAGAACAGATTAGAAAGAAGTTTGCAATTGTAGCTTCCTATTAGTGATAAAATGTGTGACTGATTTGATGCTGCATTTAAACTACTATTAAAAGGCCTACTGTGTGAGAAGAATGCACGCACGTTTCCTCCCTCCCTCCCCACCATGCTATGTCTAGAACCGTGGCTCCCATTTTTGAGAGGTGGCTTATCTTTGAGTAAATACCAAAAGATCTACAATTTGACTATCAAGTCACCAGTTCTTAAATTCATTTTTTAAGGTTACATCAGTTTTAAAACACACGAAAACATGCATTAGATAGTCTTATCTTCCTTGAACTTATTTATTGTAGAAACAATATTGAAGCACTAAGCAGTAGTTTTAGAAGAGCAGAAATTTTGGCTAGAATTCCAGGTGGAGTGTTCTTATTTGTCTTTCTATTTCCTGCATATCTCTTGGATTATACGGTCTTATGCTCAGGAAATACTTGACTTTGTTTCATATAGTTTCAACAAATTGCTTGGAGGTAAAGGGATTTCCAAATGCGTATGGGGGAAGAAATCAGAAAGAGTAGAAAAGATTATTAGCTGCATGATATACCATGTTGTTAGATGACTGGGCCTCTCTTGGGGTTATTCTTTATGCTGTACTTTATAAAGAAGGTTCACCTTGTCCATAGCTTGTCAAGTACCCTGGGCAATAAGTCTTACCATCTTTCTAGTTCTGGAATGAAGACCTAGAAGATGCTAGGTAGAGACAAATACAAAACTTAGAATCTCCATTACTGTGCCCCTCTCTGTTTCTCAGAAGGTGCAGTTTGAAAGAAGAGGAACCTTCAAAACCTCTCATTTGTAAGTGAAATTAACCATTGCCTCCCTGCCTGCCCACCTAGCCAGGTGGGATTCCTGTTGGTATCCTGAGCCTCTAGGCTGCTTTAAAGCAAATCCGCACTCCACAGTTTAAAGCAGGGAGGCAGGAGGCCAAGTCTGATACCCAGCTGAGAGTTAGAACTTGTTTTGCTGTCACAATTCCAAATGTCTCTCTCTGCCCTGTTAAGTTTTCTTTAAGTCAACATTTTGAGAGAAAGGGGCGAGAAGGAAACATTGGAAGGCTGGTACTTTCTTTGTTGGCTTCAGTTAACGCTAACCAAACAGTTTCTGCTTGTGTGGAATGTGGTATGTTAAAAAGAGTTACCTACAGTGTTTAACAATGAAAAAATGCTACCTTACCTATTTGTCTTTATTTGTTTTGACTGCAGTAGAACTTGCTCTTCCACTGTTTTGAATTTTGTGTTCTTGTGGGTGGGGTAACTTAAGGACTTTTTAAACTGCTCAACTTGTCAGTAAGTGTAAACTCAGGAATAGCTACATAAATCTCACATACAGAATTTAACTGCACAGCTTTGTACTTTGTAGTAACACTTGGTTCTGTTGGGTCTAGAAAGAATTTGAAGGGAAAATGGGTCCGTGGAAAGAGGAGGTCTCTGTGATCCAATTGGCTGGTTATTTTAATAGTTGGAGCCAGAAGAACATTTGGTAGGGTTCTCTCAGTATTAGAACATAATATTTATACTGTGGATAGAATTGATATGACAGCATTTAAACTCTCCTCATCTGCTCTGCATTTTCTCTGAAATAGGGGTCAGGGTTTACTCTTTCCATTTAAAGGTGCGTGCATGTAGTGTATGCATACTCTTTTGTCATATTGGTATCTTTCCTTCTCTTGCTCAGGAAATGCAGACAGAAGGATATTGTTTTGTAGCATTGCACTTGACTGGCTTCCTAAAATATATAGTCACCAGCTCTAACCATCTTGATCCTGAGTCTAACTACCTTGATCCTGAGTGGGTTTTGTTGTTGTTTTAAATAAATCTGGAGACTTGAAATTGAACATAATAGTGACAAGAGTCTCAGTATATTGTGAAGACCTTCAAGCCCTTTTTCAATTTTAATCACCTCCCAAAACTGAAGAATGATCAAAGAGGCTGTGATTTCCTAATCCCCATCTGCTTAGAGAACAGCTGTGCTGAACCTGGGCTGAGAACATTTGTCAGAGGTCCCCCTAGGGCCTAGGGATCTGTGACCCTGCCCCCTCTCCCTTTGGAGGGCAATCCCTGAAGGCAAGGCCTGCAAGGATAGATTCCTGCCCCTAGCTAACCCTGAGTCTCACCTTTCAGAGTATTTTTCAGCTCTTGTCTGAAACACGGTGGCCACAGCCTGTAGTACTGCACACACGCCTAAAATGCCTAATTTCACATTTGCTGACCACCTCATAAAGCAAGGACTGAATACACCAAACAAATAAAAAATCTGAGTAACTGAACATTTAAAAGCAGAGACCTTTCTTCCTCTTGTTCTCCTCAGCATTACTCTGGTCTGTACCATAAAGCCAGCTCATTTCTCTGTCTCTGATTCTCTTGACTTTCAGCCTTCCAACCTTTTAGTCTTCCTTGTTTTATGTGTACAAAAATTACGCTCTGGAAGTGGACATTTTCATGCCTGTGTCTTCTCTAGTCCTTTTCGTTTTCATGCTCTTTCCAGCCACTGAACTTAATGTTTCTCCCCTGGATGGGCCACCCTATAGCATCCTCAGCTGAGGGTGTCCTTTTCCGATCTGGTTTGGTTTCTTCTTTCACTATCTGCTGCCAAGTACCTTCCAGCGGTCAAGGCAGCCGTTCCATCATGTATTTCCTAGGACAGCAGTGAAGAACAAATAAGTCTGATCCATTTCATTGCTCTGGAATTTTCTGAGTGCCCTTAAAACAGGGTTGTGTGGAAAGAGACTGAAAATAGACCTGTTTTGATATCTCTCTTGAAGGTGGTAGAGTCTTAGAGTCATCTGTTGCCCTCCTCTTTAAAACACAGACTGTCTTCCTTGGGCCTCCCTGCTAGCACAGGGGTTAAAGTCTCATGGCCATCAAGGTATCGTCAGTCACTGCAACAAGAGTTTGATCCCTGGTCAGGGAGCTGACCCACATGACCCAGCAGACCTCTCCTGTCTTGCCTGTTCTCCTCTCAGCAGTGTGTATCAGTAGATCTGCCTGTTCTGCTCCCCACTCTGTCTTTAGTGAGTCTTCTCAGTAAATCTTTTAAAAAAAAAAAAAAGGCTTTCTTCCTTATGTATTAATATCTGTTCTAGTCCACTAAAATTATTTAACAAAGTATATTTTTGTATGTGTTAAGTTGAGCCTTCATGGAGGTAAATATTTGATATACAAGCCAAGTAGTGATTGTAAAATTACATTCCAGTTCATTGAGTTCACATCCTCCTGATGTTATTTTTCTTAACTTATCAGGAAAGTTACCCGTTACATCCATTATTTTCCACACCAGCATTTTCTCTTAAATACGGTACATACAGATACTCTCTAGGGTTTTACAGGAAAATTTTCACAGAAAGTTCTACATGAGTAGTTCTTCTGCCCACCTGTGCTTATGCAGATGCCTCTCTTCTCCTAATAAACCTGTCCTTTTAAGATAAAAAAAAATCTAGATGAATGTGCTAATTCCCTGCTTATCAGAAAGCATAGGAAACTCAGTTCTAGCCAGCCTTAAGTAACCAAAGCACTTTCACCTTGGTGGAGATAGCTCTGCAGGAGTCAAGATCTACCCTTTGGGATGCCCCTGCTGGTTAGGGGTGTTAGGACCAGTAAGAGTGCCTTCAAAGACTTCTCTTTCTGTCAGTGTGTCACTGCTTCCTAGGCTCTGACTTCTCAACATTCAGAAATAAAATTTAGGGGGTTTAGAGCTAGGGAGAGCAAATTCATTTTAGCCTCCTTTAACACAAGGAGAATTTTAACTAGGCACATACCAAAATTGTGTTCTGTGGTTGATTCTAAGCTAATTTCTGTGTTTCAGTTTATTTTGTTGGTCTGTCTTAAGCCAAGAGATGTGTATTCCTTGATGTAAACATCCAGTCCTGGTATTTAAGAATTCCAGTAAGGTCCTACACGCCCTAGGAATGGACCTATTCCTTCCTAGGAAGATCTAGCTGTGTGTTGACCAGGCCGTACCCAAGCTTACCGCTTTGTTGGCTACCTCATTTTCTTTTAATGTATTTTCTTTCCTGGTAGAAAGGAGAGGCAAGTACCTCTACATTCTGACATTTCACAGCAAACCTTAAATCTTTATTGCCTTTCACGTGTGGAAAGGTTGATTTGTAGCTGCTATCTTTCCCCTCCTAATAGACCTTGTGGGTGGTAAAGATCTTAGGGAGTGAAACATTAAAAATGAATGAGGAGAACTGGAGTAGTTTGTCTGAGTGGGGGGTTGAAAGGGACTGGGTGGGGGAGGTTTAACAAAAGGCATTGATGTTTTAAATGCACAGAAATGCCATCCATCAATAATAAATGGTGTGGCATAGAACAGATGTGCCAAATTGAGTTATTACAGCATATGGATCAGATCATTGGAGGGAAAAGTAAGCAACATAGATGGTGTTTTTTAATTATCTATTTGAAAGACTTAAAATACAATTTTGAGTATCCTGTTTTTTCACACTCTGATAGCTACTGGTTGGTAATATAAAACACTTGGAATTAAGAAGAATGAGCAAATTTGGTTTTTTGAAGGTGCTGGATATAAGTGCATTTTTGGCCCTTCATGGCTGAGTGCTGGCTTTTTCAGAGCTGGTGCAGTAATTGGTATGAGGAATGAAATTACATTACAGAACTTAAGTCATGTGAAACTGTTACCTAGTGTTTTCTACATTTACATTGATTATATCTCTAGATGCCTCTTCAGTACATACTTAAAACTACAGAAGACCACTCAGGAAACGCCTCTCATGTTTGAAAATCAATTCATCACCCTCAGCATTTTGACTCACGGACTGTACGTAAGCTCTGTGAGAATTTCACCCAAAAAAGAAAGAAGTATCAACAACATTGTCTCATAAAAGATCACTCCTAGGAAATTAGACAAACAAAGGTCTCTTAGGTAAACTGAGAGCTATTTAAACATGTGTGCTAGTGCAGAGGTCAAGCTTTGGTTGTTTCAGAAGTGTGGGAGTTAGTATTCTTGTCACAGGCATAAATATATGTGTGTGGGATATTTGAAATATTTGAAATAACCACTGAATTGGAACTGGTTTGCTTACAGAAAGCAGGAGAGACTTGGTAAGATACGTGGAACCGTTCCAGTCATTCTCGTACTGACCTTTGCCTGCCTTTTGAGAAATTTTTGAAATTAGATCTCTGATTTGTTGCAACAAAACTTTGTTTTTCCAAAGATGAACAAAAAGTACCCAGTTCTTTGCAAATAGTGACAATTTGGTTTGAATTTGAGGTTTGTTACTCTAGAAAGACAAATTACTTCGTTGTTGGGAGAATATTTATTGAATCTTCGAGTGTGTATGTGCTAGTTTAAAGTGAGAATGGTGGTGTATGTTCATTACTGACTTGTTTTGCCATCTTTAATGTGCAGAATTTACTTGAATTCATCTTTCCACCTGCAAGGGATTCTAGCTTGCCTTAATAAAGCACTTGTCCAACTGACTGGTGAGCCACCAAATAAATCTATTTTACAGTCCCATTAGATATCTAGCTTAATATCCCATTCACTCTGGAAGGCCCTCTGGTTGGATGCACAACAAATTTCCTGAAATCATCTCTGGTACACCTCCTTTGGGTTGTTAAGAAAGTGTTGAAATGTGAGAGGTCTGGTAGTTAAATTAAATTGTGGCTCAGGGTAATTAGGAAGGGGGAAAATCCAAGTATTTTCATAGTACATTGTCTGGCTCTTAGTTGCAGCTGCAAACAACGGATATGAATTTAACCAGTTGCTACAGTGCAGCTGGTTCAGATCTGGCTTTATAACTGGCTGAAGTAAAATGAAATGGCTGGAAAATTCCAGTCAAGTAACACCAGTGGGAACATATGGAACTAAATAGTGTAAGCAAATGCTGGCTGAGTTAGGGGGAAAAAAATTCAGCCATAAACTTGAGGGTGGTGGGGACTTGTGGAACAAGGGGTGGGGAGGAGGGGTGGGCAGGGCATTTTCTGGCCTTTTAACAAGTGTCTATTGTTTTGATTAGTTCCCTTGCAGGAGGTGGAAGGTTTCCTGCATCCAGAGTAATTTGTAGAGTGTTTGGCCCACTACCTTCCTCCTTGACTGAAGTCGCCTGATACTTTTTTTTTTCCCCTTCTAGAAGTTTAAAAATAAGCTGTTACCTCAGTTACAATAATACAAATCTCAAAATATGGTCTCCCCCTCATCCTCAGTTTCCCCACCTTGTGTGACACAGAAGGCCATGTCTCCTACCACCTGTACCAGAGATAACTGAGTATGTTGGAGGTGAAGGTGCTTTTTTTATTTTTTAATAGTTCTAATTAAAGGGGGAAAATTAGGTTCTCTAAAGGGAAGATTTTGTATTACCAGTTTTTCTCCACAAATTGTCTGTTTAATTTGAAAAATTGAGAATTGGCTGAGGAAGTTTTTTCTGAGAAGTGAAAGAGCCACAGAAGTATTCAGCAAAAAGATTTGCCGTAACTGGGTTTAGTATATTTATTCTCTTCCAGTGCTTGGGAACTGTATTTACCAAGTGATTTCCCTGTCACAGGGATTAACCAGTCATGTGAAACATTTGATTAAGAGACTTAGAGAAATCTTTCCTGAGGCATGTGATTGGTAGCTGTTGCTGGGATGCAACCTCCTACCCCCATCCACACATTCACTCTGCTTTGTCTCTTGTGTTTAGAAGTTTAAATGTCATAGGTATGTTGCTATTTAAGCCCCGTAAAGTTTCCATATAATTTAGAAAGGACTTCTTTTTATTCCTCAGAACTATGCCCATGGCTTATTTATTTTTGGAAGGAGACAATAAAAATTGCCTTTATCCCAACAGTAACACTATTCTGTCTCAGGAAAATAAAGTTTTTTTCTTAGTATGCATTCTCTGGCAGTGTATCAGTTTTTCACTCTGAATACTCGGAATATTTTTATTCTCCCTAACAATAACACTTATTTGTGAGATGAAAGTCACTGAACTAAGTTTGAGTCCATCTCTAGCCATTGAATTCCAACGTGCAAGGGACCGTTGCTGTAGGGGGATGTGCTGTTCCCTTACCTTAAACTTTGTACGCGTCCTCCCCACAGATCACCATCATCTTCAAAGCCCATCGTGAGTGTACGGATCAGAAAGTATACCAAGCTGTGACAGATGACCTGCCAGCCGCCTTTGTAGATGGCAGCACCAGTGGTGGGGACGGTGATGCCAAGAGCTTGCGCATCGTGGAAAAGGAGAGTGGCCGCTACGTGGAGATGCATGCCCGCTACATCGGGACCACAGTGTTCGTGCGGCAGCTGGGCCGCTACCTGACCCTCGCCATCCGTATGCCCGAAGACCTGGCCATGTCCTATGAGGAAAGCCAAGACCTGCAGCTGTGTGTGAATGGCTGCCCCCTGAGTGAGCGCATTGATGATGGGGAGGGCCAGGTGTCGGCCATCCTGGGGCACACCCTGCCTCGCATGTCCTTGGCATGGACCTGGCCCGGTTACACACTGGAGACTGCCAATGCTCAGTGCCACGAGAAGATGCCAGTGAAGGACATCTACTTCCAGTCCTGTGTCTTTGACCTGCTCACCACTGGTGATGCCAACTTCACCGCCGCAGCCCACAGTGCCTTGGAAGATGTGGAGGCACTGCACCCAAGGAAGGAACGCTGGCACATCTTCCCTAGCAGTGGCCATGGGACCCCCGAGGGAGGCGGCCATTTGTCTGTCAGTCTAGGACTCACGTGCTTGATGCTCCTTGTGTTTTTGTAGGGGTTGTCTTTTGTTCTGTTTTTTTTTTTTTTTTTGTCTATAACAAATTTTAAAATATATATTGTCATAATATATTGAGTAAAAGAGTATATATATGTATATACCATGTATATGACAGGATGTTTGTCCTGGGACACCCACCATATTGTACATAATGTGTTTGATTGTTTTCACATACGTTGGATGTAGCGTTCTTTGATTGTATCGATTTTGTTTTGCAGTTTTGTGAAATGTTTTATAATGTCCCTGCCTGGGGACCTGTTAGAAAGCACTTTATTTTTTATATATTAAATATTTATGTGTGTACCTGGTTAGTATGTATAGTACATATACACAGACACCATCTGCAGTGTTCCTGTCGAAGATGACCGGGGATGATGTTTGTAGCTATTCTTACTGTTCCCTCCTGCCCTTTCCTGTGGCTACTGATTTGCCCCTTCCTGGAAGACCTGCCTTGTTCTTTTGAACTAGGTCCTTACCTTTCTTATGCCCTCACTGGATTTGAAGGACTAGTTAACTTCCCGCACAGGTGTGTTTGACTCTGTTAAACACTGATCTCTAGGAAATCCACTGCCTGTTTAACAGCTGTCACCTTTCAGAGGGTGGAGAGAGATTACGATTCTTACTAACTAGGATTGTTGTATTTGAGCACTTACAGTAGATTAGGTTGAACTGTATGAAACTGCTGTTTTTATAGGTCAAAAGGGGCTAGTGATGGCAATTTTATGGATAAAAAACTAAGCATTTTTTTTTGACCCCAGTAGCACTCAGACTTTCTCAACCCAAGTCCCTGTTTAAATCATATTTTTTCCTCTTTGAACACTATTCTACATAGAAAAACAAAATGTAAATTTAGTAATTGTGCCTCTCTTTATAATTTGTGACATCCGTGTTCTTAGTCTTTTTTTCCTTAATAGTTTGAAAACATTAAACACAAACACTGCTCCGTCTTCACCCCCATAGGCCTTTCTCATCCTTTCTGTGTGGACCCAGAAACTGGGGTTTATTGCATTTTTTTTTTTCAATATCAAGGCTCAGATACCTTCATTTAAGAGTTTTCATTCTTCCTTATCCTTCATAATATGGTCTTCACATCTTTCATGTTTCTGTATACATGCTGTAGGGACTAAGGTATCTGATTGGAAAAATTTTGTCACCTGACTGCAGCTAACTTGGTGCCTGTTAATCCAGAGATTCTCATTTAGCAGTGTGCTGCCCAGGAACACTCAGATACTCTCCCTCTGAATATCTGTAAGTGGCTATTGTTTAGTTGCTCATTATCTTGGTAAAATCCCTGTAAAGTAAAATACCTCTTTGTTGCATCCATTCCATTGTTAGCATCCCCCTGTAAAAGGAAAACAAGGAAAGTCAAGAACAATCACTAAGCAAATTAATTCCAGGGTAGCTAGCTTTGTATTGTTTATATAAATGTGAATGTTTGGTTCCAAGAAGAAGTGATAGCATTTGTACTTTACCTGAAGTTTCCATAAATGCAAACAACAATAATGAACTTTAAATATCATAGTAACTTAAGTCAGATTTGTGCTTTGTTTTAGTTGGGCAAGTTTCTTTTTGCCCAAATTTCTTTTTTCCCATGGGTTAATGGCACTGCCAGAGAGGAAAAGAGGATGTCATTTTGTGAACTTATATTTCTTAGTGAACTAGTGTGTCATCTAGTCATAGGATGAAGTTGTGAGTTCATCTCAACTTGGCAAACCTCCACGTTTTTCTGTATATGAGAATAATCTGAGTAGTATGGAAAAATAATAAAGTCATCTGTCTTTTTACTCAATAAAAATTCAACACCAAAAGAGTTGAAAACTAAACCTGTCTTCCTTTTTTAGAAGCTGGGCTACTCAGCTCTGAACTGTTTACCTAATGGAATTATGTGCCAGGTTCAGGGAGCTATAATTAGGTAGTGATTTTTAAAATTGAGTAGAATGGAGAAGGAAAAATAGGATACTTAAATGGTCATTTTTGTGCAAATAGTATAAAGGTAAGGTAAAGACCATAGTAGAATGTCTGCATTATCTGAATTTAGATTGTGTATGATTAATCTTTGCCCTTTTCAGTATAAACAATTATTACCTCTACTAATAGTTGGAAAAAGAAAATTGGGTTGTTTTGTCATATTATTTAGCTGGAAAGGATGGTTAAAAGCATCCTACACCACGATTAGAACCAGTGTATTTAGCTAGACTCCCTTTATAATCACTGTCCATATACAACATTTACAGTCCTCACAGATAACTTTTAGAATTACAGCTATTTTTCTCAAGAAGGGCCAGGCTTATGTTTCTTTTCTAGGACTTGTAGAGAAAATGCTTCTTGGACACTTTGTATTTAGAAATCCTTAGCTTGAAGTGTTTCAGGCCATACCAACACATGGACAGGCTATAGCTGTGCAAAGGACTCCTGGGGAAGACTGGAAGCAGTTTTGGGGGAGGGGGAAGGTTATTGTCCATCTTGTTATGCTTGGAACCACAAACCCAACCCCAGTGTGTCAAGTCTTTGCAAAGAAACCTATAGGTGTGGATCACAGGTGTATGAATAAGTATCTGTAAAACAGTGAGTGTGCAGTGTGTAAATACTTTTAAATTATTATGCTAGAAAAATAAAGTGACATACTATGCTGTGGAATGTTTGTTCTGTGATTATAGTGACACCTGCTGGGAGAACTGAGAAACAGGCGTGAGGGTGTTTGCACAAAATCCTTTGGTTACTGATAATAAGCTGTCACCACATGCTCACAAACCCATGTCTTTTCTTTCTTTTTTCGAAAGATTGATTTATATATACAAAAACTGGGGCACAGGCCAGAGGACTCACCAGAGACAGAGTGGTGAATAGAACAGGCAGATTAAACACATTGCTGAGGGGAGCAGCAGGCGAGACAGGAGAAGTCTGCTGCGCCATGTAGGTCAGCTTCCTGGCAATAGAACTCAACTCGTGCTGCAGTGGCTGTCAATGCGGTGCTTAACCCCCCTGTACCACCAGGGAGACCTGCAAACCCACTTATTTTCTAAACTGTGTCAACTGTATTGGGTTCTTTTAAAATTTTAAGCAATTGCTTCCAGAAAAACCAAGGGGAGAAAATTAAAATGTAAACAAATGCAAAGAAGCAAGTATCTGAGATTGACCCACAGGTATTATAAGTCTGTTTTTCAGTAATAGTTTTGATCCTCCACAGACACAGGGCCTGCATTTTGATTCTTTTAAAGCAGCATTGACTGTACCACATATGAACTGATCTGGTGGGAAATCTCGAGGGCAAGATTTTCTGACTTTAGAAATTTGCAAATCCTCACTTCTTGAGTGTTCTGTGAAGAGATACCACAAGTTCATCTTCGTCCAAGAAACATGCCAAAGGGTAGCAGCGCTTGAAAAGGAAATTCAAACAGAATGCATTGTTACTGGTAGAATACTAAGTGAAACAAAGTGTGACGGTATTTTATTTGAAATTACCGTTCTCCCAAGTACCTCTGATAAGCAAGATGTCTGATACTATTAACTAAAAGCAATAGCATGTGGTCCTTTTTGTCTGTACTTAGACTATCCTTGGGTTTCATCTCCCTGTGTGTAACATGCAGTTTACAAGGAAACTGGGCATCTGGACCCAGAAATAGCTGACATAAAACATGGGCCTTTAGTCCATTCGAATGGTGTTGAAGCTGACTGAGCAAACCGGTCCTGTCAACTACATTAAAACGGGTTCATCAAAACCACAGGAAGAAAGCAACAGTTCACTGTTTTCTAATTCGTGGGTGACAGTTTATGACCTGTTTTATTTCAGTAATGACTCTCCACCTCCTGAAGAAGAAAAAATTTAAGTTTCAGCCACCAGGTTGAATATATCAATACAAGACCAACCACAAACAAATGAGCCACATAAGATTTGCCATAAATGATATTTAAAAAGCCAGGAGTATCTCTATCAATAATGTAACCCTGCCAAGGGACATTGTGCTGTTTGATGGTACAAAGGGCTCCCAAAGCCTTGTAACAGGAAGCAGTGAGGTAAGAGTCAGTGAAAGGGGATGAGGAGGACAATAAATTTATCTTCATGTGAGACCTTCTTTTGAGCTGCCAAATAGCAATGCCATTAATGCACTGTTGGCCATTGGTGCAGTGAAGTCTGTGGGGAGAGCTATTGATTGGCTTGCTCTAAGTACAAGGAAAGGATTCTATTCTGTCCCCACAGGAATGTTCATCTTCTTGGGAAGAAAGAAGAAAGAGCTGTGAAATAATTTTAGATGGCACACAACCTCCACATCCTTCACTAGAAATTTCGATGACATCTAGAGGTTGGAAAGAGGAGATTTATCTGGGGAGCTGGGAGGAAGGGTAGTAACAGGACAGAAATTCCAGGATAATAAAAAGCAACTCACTGATTGCATTTGGAGACACCAGGCATTATTAAGGATCAGACATATAAAAAATTATTTATTTACATATCCTATCTTAAGGGGAGCAGCAGAACATGGTTCTAGGTTGCATGGTTTTGAGTTCAAGTCCATGCACTTCCCTAGTTGTGGGGTCTTAGACAGGCTGAGTCAGTTTCCTCATCTTTAAAATTAGGGGATCCTAATAGAATTTTGCATCACAAACATTCTTTGTAAGGGTTAAATGTATTACAACATCTGAAAATTTCTTAGCACATTACCTGGTATAGACTTAGCGCTCAACATACCTTACTTAGAAATGTACTGGGTTGGAGAGTTATATATTCACTTTTGGGAACTATCAAACCTGTGAGCTATTTGTATTAATGTCCCTATGAACATTCTGTAGTTTTGAGATGGGCCAAAATTCTACAGACCCCTTAGCTAAGACATACTCATGAGGAAGATAAGCTCTGTATCGTGTCTCCTAGATGAGTGGGTAAGACAGAATGCAAAATTATCTATCAGGTCCTGCCTGCTTGGCCTTCCTGCAGCCTCTTCAGAAATCTCAACATAAATACTTATAAGTCCCCACTAAAAAAGTAATACTGACTTGTGAGCAACCATTTCCTGAGAGAAAACTTCAGGGGTTAAGGGTAAACTGGGGCAGGAAGAACTCTGTTTAGATTCAACCAGCTATATAGCATTATTATGTAGCTAGCATGGCGACAGACAGACTTAGAGTCATCCAGGTCAGCAATGTCCTTTCATTCTCTGGTTTTAGGATTTTTTTTTTTCCAAATATAAAAGGTGAAAGGGAAACTGAAAAATTGCCCTCCCCACCCCACACACACTAAAAAGGCAACATGGAAAATAAGTTGATGGAAAGATATATAAAAGATTACAAAACAGGGGCCTCCCTGGTGGTGCAGCAGATTGAGTGCCTCACTGTGAAGCATCCGCAGCACAACAGCATCAGTTCAATCCCCAGCCAGGGAGGGGACCCACATGGTGCAGGGGACCTCTCCTGCCTCTCCCACTGCTCCCCTCAGTACTTCAGTCTGCCTGTTCTGCTCCCCACTCTGTCTCTGGTGAGTCCTCTCACCTCCCGTGCCTCTGGCCTGTACCCAGCTCTTGTATGCATAAATAAATAAATCTTTAGGAAAAAAAATTTCAAAATAATAAAAAATGGAAGGGAAATGGATTTTAGTTAAAGTGATGAGAGAAGGAAGGATGATGGAGTTAAACATAGAATACAAATACAAAATTTCAAGCCCTTCTTGATGTATTTCTGAAGAAAAGCAGTGGCAGGGGGAATCAGGCCTTCTCTGTAATATTAATCAGGAAAGGTGACTTTTTAATTGGAACTGGCTCATGTAATAGAAGTAAAAGAATCCTACAATCTGCTATCTATACGCTGGAGATCAGGGAAAATCAGTGGAGATCCTCAGTGTGAATCCAAAGGCATTGAGGGGTTGGTGAGGGTGGGAGTTGGTGTGGGTGGGAGAGTGTGGGGGAGTAGGGAGTGGAGGGGGTGGGGCAGTAGGAAAGTGGCTGGTATGAGTCTTAAGGCCTGAGATCTAAGAACTCCAAGTAAGGCAGGAGATGTCCAGTTCAAGAAGACAGATTTTTTTGCCTTTTTCCATAGCCTTTTTCCATTCCCGTGCTCTGGTGGGCTGGATGATGCCTCTGATGTTGTTTCACCTATTGAATCAAATGCTAATCTCTTCTGAATACATTCTCACCGGCAGACACAGAAATGATGTTTTACTAATTATCAGAGCATCACAGAGCCTGGTGAAGTTAACACACAAAACTAACCATCATATGCTCCTTTTATATATTTGCTTTTAGTTTTTATGTCCCTCAGCCATCTGAGAAGCTAATTATTGCCCAAGACTCTGATTTCATCAACAAAATTCAATTTGAATTTGAATTTTACCTAAAACACAAAGGGGAACCGGAAGGATTTAGTATAAAGTTATAGAGGTATTTTATGGAACCCAAGCACAACAATGGAGCCAGGCCTATAGGGTTGGAAACAGAGTTTGACAGGTTCTGAAACACTACTGGTTCTCATCTCTACTTCAGATTCTACTAACCCTTTCTTCTCTCTCACTTTGCAGACTGATTTCTCTCCCACAAAAGTATTCTTGGGGGAACATGGCTGCTTCACAGAGTTTTGGTCCCCTCTACCTACAGGGTTCACATTCCCAGGCAGGGGCTGGAGGAGGTATAGCTTTGGCCCAGCTTAGGCCAGACAAAACAGCACAAAGCAAAATGGGCAGCAAGCATCTGCCTCACTCCGCACAGCCCTCCTGGATGCTTTGGTACTCTCAACTCTGAGGCACTGGTGGTGTGACCTCTTTATTCAAGTTTTGATCATCCAACATGCCCACCCAATCTAAATGATAGCCCATCCTTCACCCTTTACCCCAAAGCCCTACTTTATTTTTTTCTCTACTATCTCACAATATGCTGTAATCCTAGTTTATATGTTTATTTTGCCTCCATACAAGGATGTAAACTCTATAAGGACAGAGATTTTTTTTCCAATCTATGTTTTGTCCCCAAAAAGACAATGGTGCCCACTATGTATAAACAGAATATTTGTGAAAGGGAGGGAGAGTGGAAGGAAGAAAACAAGCAGAAATTCAACTTAGTGATACCTCACTTGTGGAATTAGGACTGAAACTAAAAGAATGGAGGAGTCAATAGCAAACTGGTAGATGTGACTATTATAATCAGGATGACTTCAAGCTTCAGGTAATTGCTTTCTCAGACACTTACCTGTTAGAAATATCAAGGTGGAGGCTGTGTGAAAGTGAAGGAATTGATTCTAGAACTATACTGATCTTGCAACTAACAGAAGGGGAAAAAAAAGGATCTAACATTGTTTATCATCTATTATAGCCAAGGCACAATGCAGGCACCTTGCAAACTGCGAGCAGAGAGGTTGAGTAATTAGAGTGTGATCACTGGCAATGAGGGGTAGAGTTTACATTATATCCAGACTCACTGGTATCATAAAGCCCCTGTTTGCCACGTGAAACCTGCTCCAGTCCACTAGTGTTTTACTGGTGCCATATGGTTTGCATTAAATTATAGTATCTACTTGAAAGGAAATACTAACAGTCTGGATAAATAGCCCTATTAAACAGACTTTCTCTTATGAATAAGTGAATACTACAAATTACCATTTTAATTGTTTGGTGGCCGGGCACCTAAAATATTTGAGAATATTATCATGAGAAGGTAAATAGTATTTATATAAACTTACTTATCAAACATTTTGTTCAGCTATTATAAAAATGAAATTCTTACTTTAATTTTAAAAAAATTAATTTCATCATCTTTGTTTGGATCTGTTGGATCAGGAACCAAAGAATAGTTGACCTGTTGTCTGTGTAAATACCTGACACCTTACAAACATGTGGTGTGTGTGTGTGTGTGTGTGTGCGTGCATGTGTAATGTCAATAAAAGCTGATTACTAATCACTTTTCAAATATGTGCTGAAACTGGTCAACTCATCATAATCACACTTTTTGGCAATCACAGCAAACAGTTAAGAATTCAATTTTAAAAATAACTCACTGCAACTGAAAAAGGATTTCAATGAGTAAGAAAATTAGACTGAATATGGCAACAATGGGAGGAGTTATTCATTCAATAGGCATTTACCTTAAATTCAGTAAGTGCAAAATATTATTGAATGCTAGAGAGTCAAAGCTGAGTAGTCATATCTCCTTACCTAGAGGGACTCACAGTTTACAGAACTCATCCAAATTTGGCAGGAAATAAGAGCAGAGAGAAATAAACTCTACCTGTTGTTGAGGGGTAATCAAGATCACATTGTAGAAGATTATCTGGGATTAGTGTTATCTTTAGATATCTTCAGAAAACACTATTTGCTACAGAATATCTTTGTTTTGAGAATGTTTTATTTCAAATTATTTTAACCTAGTGTTCAAAGTTTGAAATGCAGTATATGCAGACAAGTTTATCCTAACTACAATTTCCTAAAGGAAAGAAGGAAATGCCTCCTCTCAAATGGTGAGACAAATACTAGTTCATACCTAACATGTACATCACATACACTCACACTCCATGTAATACATAAAGAAGCCCTAATAGACAATAAGTGCAAACACAGTTTTCAGTGATAATAAATGCTTCTCTTAGGGTGCCATGTATATTTTAGCTCTTCATCAGATCAAGAGCAATCATTCTAATGAAATCATCTATATGATACTGTTGTGTTTTAGGTTCTAAAAAGCTTATAATCCAGAAATCCCTGGATTTTACAGCTTTTGCTAAAGGGCAAAAAAATAGCATCCCTTCTTTAGCATTAGTCTCATCAGTGAATAATACATCTCTTATTATTGAGTGCTCTTGGTTTTGACTTTTTCCCCCAAGTGTTACCAGATTAAGTTGCATAAAATATAGAATTAACTTTGAGTTGATTGCCTTTTAACCTGCCTTCCTTTAGAAACAGGTTCAAGCAACTCTTGTTTACCCATCCATAGAGATAAGATCGTTGTAAATGCCTCAATATTTTGCCCTCCTGCTACATATAAACAAATTATGAATAATTTTCACAATAACTAAATAAATTAACTCAAGGTAGGTTGTTATCAACTCTTTATATTTGGATAGTGTTCATAGGTAGACTTGGAAAAACCTCAAATAGTCTCCCAATGTTTAAAGACTTTTAGCTCTGTCTATTTAATCTTCTATAAAATATTTTAAGTGGAGACTTAGAAAATCCCAGATGGTGAATATACAGGTTTGGCATGGGAGAAGATAAAGAAGTACATTAGAATGTTGCAGTATTCGTGCCAAGAGCCTTCTCCAGCCTCACCTTTGATCAAAGGAGAAGAGTTTCTCCTTTACCTCATTTTATCTGGGAACAAAAATTCAGTTCCCTTTCCTAACTTCCACCCCCATTTAGCAATATCGACAGTTCTGAGGGCTCCCAAGTTCCCTGAATGGTGAGGTTACGAAGAAGGTAGGAAGAGGCTGGTTCACTGGAAAATAATGTGACTCAACAGTGAACATGTATTTGGTACGAAGGTCCATGAATTCTGGGGGTGGGCAGCTGTGATTTGTTAAAGAAGGTTACTTCCTTGGGCTACCTTAGACCTCAACTTGAACAACTTATTTATAGTTAAGGATAATATAATTTTAACATGACCTTAAAGTAAATTAAAGGTACCAATTGACAATGCCACTATAAAGCCCATTTCTTATAGGAAAAAGATGCATTTTAGACCATGCATTTTAGACCTTTGGCAAGAACTTGATAGGGACCAAGATGAAGAAAATGTGGGAAGAAATTTCAGAAACAAAGATAAACGGTTTATTTTTTAGAGAAATAAATGGGCCAGTGTTCCAAACACTCCATTTCATCAATCAAGTTGGCAACAGCATCAACAAGTGCAATTGCTAGCAAAAGATTATCTGATTAAAATGGGAAAGACATGCCCAAGTAGGTAGAGTGTAGACTAAATTTTTTAAGATTTAAAAATACTCTTAACACATTCTTTTCTGGCTGTCAGTGGTGTGTTGAGTAACACTTTTCACCAGAAAAAAAAGCTCAAAGATTTACTTCTTTACAGACTACCCCTTGTTCTCTTAAGAATCTTACTCCACTTCTCAAGTTCACTGTAATACAGTGATCCACTTAAAAAATAAACTGACCTCAGTTATCCTTGTTCACACTGTCCGTGTCTTTTGTTATCCCATTTCCAAATATCTTCAGGTAGCTAAATACGAATCAGGGAAGCAATGAAATCACTGAACTGCAATCTTCTAATATACTTTGGATGCAACACTCCCAAATTTCAGAGACAAAAGGAGGAAATATCCTTTTCATTCCACCATGGAATATGAAAATGACTAACTCCAAAAGTCTTGCTCCAAGGATGGGCAGGCAAGGTTTAAGATGGGTATCTAGGACATTGGTGTTCCAAGCCCTGAGCCTTCAACGCCTGTCTCCAGCACCTGGATGACTCAATGCTACAGTCTGGTTATTCTGGTCCCCATTCACCTGGAACTCTTGCCTAACTGATCTATTATGCCTAACAAGATAACTTTCCCAACAACTTCTGCAATATCTTTCTCATGAAATATTTTGCAAGAAAGCTCTCTCTTTAATACCTTACTTGGCATAGAATTGTATCATGTGTATATTGATATTACACTTATTCCAAGATCAGTTATCTGGCAGATTCAACAATCCAGAAGACAGTCAAGAACAAATAGGAAGATAAAAGGCTGTCTGAGCCAACAAATGAAGCTTTCAGAATATAACGCATAAAATCTTGAACATTTTATTCACAGGAGACTCTCTGGCCATCACTCAGGGCTTGTTTACTTCTATTTTATATATAGTTTTAAGTGCTTAATCAGCCAACTTTTTATTCAACATCAGAAGGAAAGCTACAAATATGCACAGAGAAGAAAGAACAATGGTAGAATCAGACACACTGGCAATAACCAAAAATAACCTAACATCTGCTTAGAATGCAGAAACAGAAATTTCAAAGCATCCATCACCAGAGTAAACAGGCCAGGCTCTCCATATCCCCCGGGGTCATCCCTGATGTTCATTGCAATGGAACTGAGTCATCAAGAAAAGGTTCAAGTACATTTTGAATTCACCAAATAAGATGGCAAAATGTGTCTTGTCCCTTATATAAAGCTTTGCAATACAAAATAAAGGATGTCAAAAATTGGCTAAATAAAAGACTTCATGCATTCATTCATTAGACATCCAGGGCTTACCCATGCTGAGTTCAATCTCATCCTTTACCTTTGGCTTTTAATTCTACATAAAGGAGGCCTGGAATAAAATGATCTACTTATTGCTAATACATCCTCAAAGTTACTCCTAAATTCAGCCAGGCCATAAAGATAGTGTGTGACTGGCCCATGGTGTTCAGTCGTCAGCACATCCGCAGCAGCCCAGACTGCCTCTATGCCCTGTCCTTGGGGAGTGAAGGGATGAGACATGGCCCCATAAAACCTGTTACTTCATAACTATGAGAAACTTAGTGGAAACAATAGATATTACAACCTGGAAACACGTTTCTCTCTGTTCTTAATATCACGAGTAGGACAATTTCTTACTATGACTCATTTAACTGAATGCCTTTCCTATTCCCATTGTTGAAAACCAACATTGTGAATCAATGGAGACAACTTCTCTTTCTTGTAAAGGGCTTAGTGGGGGGATAGGGGGTGAACTGCCTTAGTGAATGGCCTTTTGTTTCTATACCTTTTGTTTTGCTTACATGTACTGAGATGATTTTTACATCATCCTTCTCACTTATTTTGAATTTATATCTTTTTGCTATATTGAGTTTCATTCTTTAAAACTTGTATGGAGGGCCTCCCTGGTGGCGCAGTGGGTTAAGCAATGCACTATGAAGCAAATCGCAGCCACTGTAGCACAAGTTTGATCCCTGCCCCCAGCCAGGGAGGGCACCCACATGGCTCAGCAGACCTCTCCTGCCTCACCCGCTGCTCCCCTCAGCAGTGTGTTTCAGTCAGTCTGCCTGTTCTGCTTCCCACTCTGCCTCTGGTGAATTCTCTCACCTCCCTGGACTCTGGCCTGTACCCCAGCTCTTGTATGTATAAATAAATAAATCTTTTTTAAAAAATTGTATGGAATTTGCCATGTGCTAGGCAGTGTTCTAAGCACTTAACAAAATATTAACTCATTTATTTCTCATAATTACCCTATGCAGTAGGTGCAATTATATTCATTTATAGATAATTAAAACTGAGACATCGAGAGATAAAGTCTTCTTGGAAAATAAGAAAATATCTAGCAATCCATATAAATAATTAATAAAGTTAACTGGAAATTTCACTTTTATTTATACCTTATTTCCCATCAGGGTCAAGTTTCGAATGTGTATTTTCAATTAAAGACATGTAATAAAAAAATTCTTAAAATGGGTGAATTGAGAGAAAATGGTAAATATGTAGAAATATGGAGGTAAATACCAGGGGAATAGAAGTTAAAACTTCAAAATGGTTTCTTTTGGTGAGAATCGGATATAGACAGGAGAGGAGCTTGAAAACTGTTGTGTGGGTTTAGGTTTTTTTTTTGACTTTTAGTGATTAAAAACATGTTTTCAAGCCAGGAGCATAATTATTCTGAAAAAATTTAAAATATGATTACAGTATTTACACAAACTTCTAAATCACAAAAACAACCATCCTTTGGTAAATATCTGTCGCTCACTGAAAGTATAGAGATAGTGTGATAACACGTGATGGGGGGTTTGCAGAGTGACAGCCATGTGTAAGGTAACTCATAGATATCAGAATCTGGATCTAGCTACATTTGAAGTTAGCATAACTATCTACTTGCCTGACATCAGACTGTTAAGTTTTACTTCTCTGAAACATAGCACAAAACTTTGAAATAAATGCTTAGGACATAGCTTTTTATTTTTTAAAATTTATTTATTTATGCATACAAGAGCTGGGCTATAGGCCAGAGGTGTGGGAGGAAGGGTGAGAGGATTCACCAGAGACAGAGTGAGGAGCAGAACAGGCAGATCAGCTAAAATACACTGCCAAGGGGAGCCATGCGTGAAGCAGGAGAGGTCTGCTGCTCCATGTGGGTCACCTCCTTGGCTGGGGATCGAGTGTATGCTGCAGTGGCTGCCAGTAGCTTCATAGTGCTGTGACTTAACCCATTGAGTCACCAGGGAGGACAGAGCTTTTTAAAGGTTTTTTTTTAGATCCTAAGAAGTTCCTCACATTCTATGAAGGATTCTCAATCTGCTTGTCAAAATATTTTTTAGAGCTTACTGTTCAAATATATTTCATAAATTTGAAATCTAAGATTCCTTATAGTTTTTGCTAAACTCTAATCTTTGTAAACTTTTATTGGTTGTACCTGGGAGATTTGGACTGTACTGCTCAAAAACTTTTTAAAATTTATTTATTTATGCATACAAGAACCAGAGTACAGGCCAGGAGTGTTGGGGGTGAGAAGATTCACCAGAGACAGAGTGGAGAACAGAACAGGCAGATCGCCCGAAGTACACTGCTGAGGGAAGTAGCAAGTGAGACAGGAGAGGTCTGCTGAGACCTGTGGGTCACCTCCCTGGCTGGTCACAGGGATCAAACTCATGCTGCTGTGACTGCATTTTGCCTCATAGTGCACTGCTTAACCCATTGTGCAACCAGGGAGGCCCTGCTCAGAAACTCTCATTTAACATTTAGCTGAATTGAAATATTATCTCTTTGCTTGTAGTGTTTTCAAGTCAATTGAATATGACCATTTGTTAAATTGTCATTGTTCATACTTAATTACACCTGATTATCAGCTTCATTATTATCATTCCTAATATAATTAAAGTATATCCAAAACTTAAAAGTAGCTCATTAAAAAATAACATCTCTCTGAAGAGGTGGGATCCTACATTTCTAAATTTTATATAGTATTATCAACAAATGCTACCTTAATAACATAATTATTTAAAAACAGATCAAAAGGATGATAAAATAGTAATGTAAAAACTGCATCGCATAGTAAGATTGGAAATATAGGTAGAGAACAGAGCTCTTGAGTGTATACAGAATATGTGCCTTGTTGAAGTACAGCAATGACATGTGAACATGCACCAGCAGCTGATAAAGAAAAGTGTGACTGGGCATGAAGATGAATAAAGGTAAATGAGTTTACTGGAAAATTAACCCACTGCCACCTGTCCCAATGAATATTTGTTTGTGGTGCACTGTTGTCCTGAGAATTTCATACATAGTGATATTTCTTGTAAAATCAGCTTTTAAAAAATAATGTTCTTAACAACATTGCTCACAATTTTTTTTCTGAAGATAAGTGATCAAGTTACAGACTGATTTTTTTCACATTATACAAACAGCTACCCTCTACTGCTATGAAACCTTTAAAATAAAAATATTCAAGTGGCACAGAAGTTAAAGTCTCAGCGCTATCAAGCGATCAACAGACACTGCTGCAGGAGTTTGATCACTGTCCAGGCAAGTGACCCACATAGCTCATCAGACCTCTCCTGCCTCACCTGCTGCTCCCTTCAGCAGTGTATTTCAGTAGATTTGTCTGTTCATCTCCCCACTCTGTCTCTGTAGAATCCTTTACCCACAGCATCTTTGGCATACACCCCAGTACTTGTGTGTATAAAGAAATAAAATAAATCTTTAAAAAATATTAAATAAAATAAAATCAGAATAGTCAATGTCATAAGTTATATGGGGGAGAAAGCAAAATAATTCTGAAGAATAACATATACAAACAACCTGTTTTGTCAGGTATCAATAACTGTTATAACACCCTAATAAAACAATTTGCTAGTGCTCCAGAATGAGAAAAATCAATGATTGTAATATACTACAGACCAGAAGTAGACCCAAGCATACATAGAAACTTGATATATGATGGACTTGATAATTCCAATCAGAGGGGAAAGAATGAAATACATAATAAAATGTGTTTGAAATATTGCTTATTCAGATGTAAAAATTAATGTATCCTTACCTCACTCTATATGAAAATAAATTCCAAATCCCAGATGGTTTGAAGTCTTAACTGTTAGAATTTTTAAATATTAGGGGAAATATATATACATACACACATACATACATATAGGTTGATTGATTGATTACTGGAATGATTTACTTATAGCCTTAAACTAACAATTTCATAAACAACATATTAAAACATACAAGCTAACTACATGAGCAAGAATATTGATAATCTGAAATATTTAATATGAATTTTAAACTATTTTAATATAATTATTATAATTATAAAATTAATATGATGTAAAATTTTAGAACATATTTATATACAAAAATATGAACACATGAGTCATTGTTAATTTGGAAAAGACAAGAAGAGAAACAGATTTCATGGGTAATATGGAGATTTCAATTATAACTATAATACTCTATCTCACAAAAATATGTATAACTTAAGCAGATGTGGCAATATGTGGTGGTTTAATGAAGATGACTTACTTTTGATAGTATAGGTAATATTATTCTCTATAATTCTCTATTTCATGCTTAAAATAGTTTAGAGTACAAAATAAAGGAATCTAAGAGACATGGATAGTAGAATCTGAGGCCCATCATTGTAGAGTGGGCGTTCTAGAAGGAAATGCTTGAATGAATTATATATAGTCTGTTCAAAGAGATAATGACTGTATATTTCCTAAAATCGATGAAAGATATGAATCAATATTTAAACACACACACTCTTGTGAATTCTCATGAACACACAATTTCTTAAGATCAATTAAGCTCTGAGAATTTTTTATAATTTGTACAAAAAGAATAAGTGTGTCTGGGCTACACTGGAATAAATTACAAAATTTGAACATTATAAATTAAATCGTCTCTGTCCACCATTGACCAAGTTAAAAGTAATCCACTGGTAAATATCTCTTCAAATGACACATTAGGTGTTATATTAAATATAAGGTATGCAATGTAGAATTCTGTGTGCTGAGCAGATAACTTACTTCACTGTGAATTACTGATTATCAAGGTGTGATTTAGGTTTTGGCATCTATATAATATATATATAATGTGAAAATATTTGAAGACTTATTGTTAGTTTTACTTATCACTGAAAATCACATGACGAGATCAAACTTTTCATTTTGTTAATTGTTAATTGGTTTTCTTCTTCTTTTTTTTTTTAAAGATTTATTTATTTATACATACAAGAGCTGGGGTACAGGCCAGAGTCCAGGGCAGTTAGAGGATTCACCAGAGACGGAGTGGGGAACAAAACAGGCAGACTGACTGATAGACACTGCTGAGAGGAGACACTGCTGAGGGAAAGGCAGGAGAAGTCTGCTGCTCTATGTGGGTCCCCTCCCTGGCCGGAGGCAGGGATCAAACTCATGCTGCAGTGAATGTAGTCTGCTTCATAGTGCATTGCTTAACCCACTGTGCCACAGGGGAGGCCTCTGGCTTTCTTCTTGATCCACAGTGTAGACCAAAAGTCAACAAACTGGCCTGCAGGCAAAATCTGACCCACTATTCATCCTTTAGCTAAATATAGCTTTGATGATTTCTTAAATGATTAAAAAATTAAATTTCCTGCTATGTGTAATATGTTACACAATTTAAAATTTCAGTGTTTCTAAATGAAGTTTTTTTAAAATACAAGTTATGTATTATTTATTGCTCTTCTGGTTCTGTGTGGGAAGAGTAGATTCAAGAATGACTATAGGGTCTACAAAGCCTCAAATAATAACTCTTTGTCATTTACAGACAAAGTGTGTAGACTTCTGGTATACACTACAAATGTGTGACTCAAGATGCTCCCATTGACGTGCAGGAAGTAAGAGAATAAATTGCAAATAAAATAATTTCTATATTAACACCAATTCATGCACCATTTTGTTTAATGATGTGTAACAGTTATGGAGGAAAACATGACAACCATGATTCAGCACTAAATGAAATGGTGAAAATTATTAATGCAATTAAATTATGGTGGCGACTAACTCCTTTCTTCATGGTATGTGAAGAAATAATTAAGTGACTCTCAAGTGGCTTTGGAAGGGAAGTTTATTCACATGTGCATTTCAAGGGAGAGATTAAATTAGATCTTGTGTTCCTGACATTGAAAATGCCAGAAAAGATAGTATTTCCAGTTTCATGTTGTGCTGCTCCAGTGAGTAGTCAAAATATAATACTTCAACACCAAAATCCCACAACTTTTAATGTTGGAAGTAAGATATACACTTTCCTAGGAAGATGAGGTTATGGATCAAATGATCACATTACATCTTGATTTTTTTCATTGACTGAGATCAATGATACATCATTGTGTAAACTTTTAAGTCTCCACGTAAACCAAAACATGGAGAAATATTCCAGAGCTAAATGAAACCTACAAACTCAGCCTTATAGGTTGACACAATCAGCTACTAAATTTTTATTGTTGCCACTGTTGTTTTTAATGTGGTAACTCAAAATGTCCAAAAAAGTGATGAAAGTCATGCTCGGTGGGCAGTATCTCTTCCAGGTTCATGTTCAAAACAAACATGGAAAATTGACAACAATTACTCCTTTTTCATGTGCACAAATGTGATTTTCTTAATTGATAGAGATCAAGATAAGAAATCCATCCAATATGGAATCTCACTGGGCCACCTTCATGAAAATTACAGTCATTCCACTCTACAGTTTGAAGCAAAGATCATGAATATTTTAAGTACTCTTTTTCTTTTTAAAATTGTGGTGAATTCTTAATTTTTGATCTGCCTAAAATCTGGTGGTAAACTTATAAAGCTTAAAAAGTGGCCCATAACCATTGAAAATTTCGATAAAAGTCTTCCAAAAAGTATTAAGTCTTTTTTAAGGAAGCAAATGGTGAAAATGTCAAAGGGAAATAGGAAAGCAAGTGGGTATTGGACAAGTAAGGCTTTTGTTTACAACTAGTCTAAAAAATTGTATAAACAAAGGTACAGACATGTGAGCACTGAGGGGTATTTGAGAAGGATAAGAGTAAACCAGTTCCTGAGAATGAAAAATTAGTATATGGGAGATGAAAATGATTGCAAAGGTAGCTCAAAGGGCATTTATTTCCTACAGTGATGACATCAAATTGCATTTATATTTCTTGGAGTTTTGTTGTTGTTGTTAATTACAAATCTCTCCCAAAGGTAGAGATGCTATTGACCTACAGCAGGCCTTTTATCTCTCATAAAGCCAAAAACTGAACCAAGAGGAATTTCCATAAAGGAAGTTTTATTCTGGTGCTGTCACCAGAGAGCTCAGTGGAGTTAACACTTTTCAGAAAGAGGAGCTTCGAACTTCTGTTTGTATGAGCCTTTTTCTCGGAGTTCTTAGTTCCCAGGTGGTCTGGGAGGTTAGCTCAGGGTTATTGATAAACCTGCAGTCTTGCTATGTTTGTAAAATTAGATTTAGGAAAATTTTTTGGTTTTTTTTCTCCTTTTGTGCAATCAGGGTTTAAAAACAGTTTAACACTTTGGGCTTGTTCTCAGTTCCAAAGATGATGAGTTTATGTTGTATATCAGGATCTTTTGGTTACCTTCCATGGAAAACTATCATGCCTTGCTTGCAGTTGAGGGGTCCCTTGGAACTGAACTAGCACACAGAAAACTAAGTAAATGGAAAAAAAAAAATAAGACACAAATTCTAAATGAAACAAAGTACCGTGCAGGCTGGACAGTAATCATAGCAGGTGGCACAGCCGTGTCTAGTACTCCTCCTAATGTGAAAACAATAATGTTCCTACTGAAGTCATATTTACACAGGAAAGATCTGGGCATGGGAACTCTGTGAGGCAGAGTGGAGGAAAATTGAGCTAAATGTTCATCTTTCAAAATTGATAGTCTCTGCCTAAAACTGTACACTTAAGAAGTAGCAACACACGTTTTTGTTTTTGTTTTTGTTTTTTAAGCCATAAAACATTTTATTATCTGTAGCGCTCTGGTACATGCGCATGCGTGCAATCATAGTCAAGACTACGCACAAGGCCCTATCACTAGGATACAGCTCTAAGGCCAGTCAGGGAGGTCCAGAGAATGATGGTACCATGGAAAGGCCAAAAGTCTGTCAGCTCATCAGCTATGCACAACACACGTTTTATTTAGTGAGTTACTACCATAAGATCAGCAAGAGAAGGCAGACAACTCTAGTAAGATGTGTGAGACAAGGAATGCTTTTCTTTAAGAATAAAATCTTTCTTGAGGTACCTGTTTTTATATTGTGTTTTCAGTTTCAGTAAAAACCCACAAAGTTTATTTCAACTGCTAAAGCTCAGAATGCAAAATGGTACGTGCGATGATATGAACAAGAATTAGAAGACATGCACTAATAAATACATGGATTTGCAGGAAGAAATGTCTTCCCTGTTCTTTAAAAATAGTGATTATTTAGGGCCTCCCTGGTGTCGCAGTGGGTTAAGCAACACACTATGAGGCAAACTGCAGCCACTGCAGCACGAGTTCGATCCCTGACCCCCCCAACCCCCACCAGGGAGGGGACCCACATGGTACAGCAGACCTCTCCTGCCTTTCCCACTGCTCCCCTCAGCAGTGTGTTTCGTTCGGTCAGTCTGCCTGTTCTGCTCCCCACTCTGTCTGGTGAATTCTCTCACCATCCTGGACTCTGGCCTATACCCCAGCTATGTATGCATAAATAAATAAAATCTTTAAAAAAACATAGTGATTATTTAAATAAAATTGAAATGTTGGCCCTACATACTTGTGCTCAGTTTTTATCATAATCTCATTTCAATTAATTTCAAAGGTCCAGGGGTGAGAAAAGTCTTGCATTTTGTAGCTGTTGTTAGGACAATGATATTCCTACTGACATGCAGGAAGATTGATTTCTAGATCCTCGTGTTTCATAGATAGTAGTTCTTAAACTTGTTCTGCCTATTCCCTAGGGTTGAACTTCCTTGCGCCCTTTTCAAAATCGCCCTGCTCCTAAAGTACAAAGGAAAGGTATATCCCGTAAGTCCCTAGACTTACCTGTGGAGCCTTATCCATCTTACCCTGCATTTAGAGCAACAAGCCATGGTACAATTAAAAATAGCCATTAATTTGCCTCCCTGGTGGTACAAGAGGTTTAAGTCACATCACTGTGAAGCTATCCACAGACACGAGTTCCATCCCAGCCTGGGAGGGGACCCTCATGGCACAGCAGACTTCTCCTGCCTTGCCTGCTGCTCTCCTCCCAGTATATTCAGTTAATCTGCTTGTTCTGTTCCCCACTCTATCTCTGGTGAATCCTCTCACTTTCCACACCTCTGGCCTGTACCCCAGCTCTTGTATGCATATATAAATAAATCTTTTAAAAATTTTCGTTAAGCAAGTAAATGGCTTCAATGAGTGTATGACAATCATTTTAAAAATCAAGTTGGTTTCAGAAAATTCTTCCTTACCATAAAATAGTCGGATTTAATCCACTTGTCAACTAAAAGAACAATAACACAATTCTAATGATCAAACATGATGTGACATGTGTTGTATAACAATGGAAGACAAGAGTTCAAGAAATTATAAATTGCTTGAACAAAAATCATAAATTGCCTTGTTCTATCATCTGTTTATGTGATCAGCTTGTTAGAATAATAGAAATAAAACTGATGTTGAATCATGTCTCATTCTAAAATAAATAAATCTTCATCCATCTACATAATATCTACTTTTCAAATTTAGTTTTGTATTTTGGGCTTAGTAATTATTTGTCAACATTTATAATAAATTTATACTGTTGTGATTATATTTTACTAGTGATTAATAATTATGTTATTTGAAATATTTTTTTTAAAATATATATTGTATCAGAGAATGAGGATGACCAAGTAATATAGTATATATGTTGTGATGAAAATGGAATTTATATACAATAAGTAATATAGTATATATGTTGTGATGAAAATGGAATTTATATACAATAAGCAGAAAAATGCAACTTTTCCAAATGCTAAAGAAAGCATGTCCACATAGTTTTTTTAAGTGTCAAAATTAAATTTTAATTAAATACAATGATGTGGCCAGACAGGGGATGGGTACTGGAGAACTACCCAGGGAAAGCACAAATCCATTGGGGTCTTCCCTCACCTGAATCCTAACATATAATTTGGGTATCAAATTATCATGTATTTAGTTAGATTCCTTTGGACATGTGGAAAAGCTGACAATTTCTTTTTAAAATGTCAGTATTCAAAATATACCAGCAATGTTACCTTACTATACAAAAAGTATATTGAAAATATTTAGATATCCACTTAAATTGGTGATGTTAATATTTTTTGGAATTATTTTTGGAAGTCTAGAGGGAAAATTTTGCAAAACATCTGTCAAAAGTAGCAATATTTTCTTTGGTTTAGTTTAATGGGTAGATTAACATTGCCCTCTGGTGGTTACAGTGGTTGAAACACATGAAATACAAATTTGGAGGAGTGGCCTTTTGGAAACACAGGAATTCCTTTCCCTTTTTATTGCAATGAATAAATAACAACTTGTAGAGATGTAGTCACATCTCACACATTCTCACAAGTATTTAAAAATGTGGATATAGAAGTATTTTGAAAATTATTACTTGAAAATCTAAGGGATGTCTGACTTTAGTAATTGAGACTTCGTACTGACCAGGCAAGTTTTTGCTTTCCCAAGACATCTAAACAGCATTTAAGAGTCCAGAGACATAATGCAGACATTCTATTATTTGAATCCAAGTTGTTACCTTCATGTGAGTCTCCTTGTGGTGTCTCTATCCAAAAATGAGGGTCATGTGAGAACAAAGCAATGTGAAAAAGAATTGCTTAAAATCTGAAAAAATACTTTGCCAAACATGTTTTCCTATGTTGTAACTGGGGGAAAAAAGATTCAGCAGCAAATAAGCCATAGATATGTCCAGAACTACATAATAAAGGCAAAGTTAAGAAACATTTGTTTGAATTCACCAGTAATTAATCTAAATTCACTTGGGAAGTTCAGTTCATATTTTTGTGCTTTAATTTCTTATTTATTAGGTGAAATAACAAGTAATTTTTAAGACTAATTTCTATTTCTGTATGAATAAAAATCTCTAAACATATCCGTGTATCTCATTCCGAAATATTTATGGAGTATAAAACAAAACAGTTTAAAATACAAAATACTTCTACTAACTATATTGATATTGGCATCAATGTACTGTAAACACAGCATTAAAACAGAAAAATTAACTATTTTAAAATTATATAAATCAAAAACCATAAATCCAGAGAAATTTTTCACCAAATGTCACTTTTTCTATATACATTTTAAATGTGTACAAATTAATTAGAAAATATAGAGCCAAGTAAATAGTCAGTGAATAGAAAAAAATACATTTGCCTAAAGATACATACATATCCATATCAGCTTTGAGAACAGCAAAGAGGGTCTATTTGCTCTACTACCTAGTAACACTCTTACAATCTAAGAGTAAAGTGACAGTAGTAAAGGATGGGATGAGTTGTCAAACAAAATAGAAACCACACACTGGACTCATGTGTAGAGAGGAGGCTGACATATGTCAAAGGTTATGACACAAGTCACTGGAAATAGGAACAATGTTGTCAGATAAAGAACTGGTTCACAATAAACCTATATTCTCACTTAGAACTATGAAAAAAAATAGCTTGCAAATGAATTAAAAACATAAAAGTGACTGTAAGATTATAAATAGTGAATGGGTAATATAATATATTGTGATCTATGTGAAGAGAAAGGACTGACTACTTAACCCAAATCCAAAGCAAGACAAGGGAAAGACAATGGATTTGATTATCATGAAGAATTTCTGTTCAGTAAAAAGTACCACAAAAGTGTTAATGATAGATTAATTTGAAAGAGATTGGGAGGAGTTATTAATGTTTTCAGCCAACAAAGCAATCCCAAAAAGCAATCAAGAATCAAGATGGAAAAAAAGAAGAGCATATAGACAAACTGTATGAAGGGGTAATTCACTAAAGAAACTCAGATGAATGAGATGTATGAAGAGGTGTTGAAATGGATTGCTAATCCTGAGGAATGAGAAAAGGCAAAATAGAATAAAAAAATAACATATAAAGGTGTTTATCAGGGGAGACAAATTAAAATAATATATGTCCCTATCCATCTCTCAGAGTGGACGGAATCCAAAACACTAACACAAAAAATGGTATAGAAGATATAAAGCAAATTCATTGCTGATGGGAATACAAAAAGCACAGCCACTTTGAAAGACAATTTGGCAGTTTCTTACAAAACTAAATATACTCTCACCATAGACTCTCTTTGGTATTTGCCCAAATGGATTGAAAACGTTATGTCCACATAGCAACTTTCACATGAATGTTTATCTGAATGATGCATACATAACTGCCCAAATTTGGAGGCAACCAAAATGTCCTTCATCAAGAAGTAAACTGTTTAAGCTAGTCAGTGAATTATTCTTCATTACTATAAGGAAATTACATATCAAGCCATGAAAAGCTATGGAGGAATCTTAAATGCATACTACTTCAGTGAATGAAACTAGTCTTAAAAGGTTACATATTAATGATTCCAATTATATGACATTCTGGTGAAGGCAGAGATATGGAGAGAGTACGAGGGTCAATGGTTGCCAGAGGTTGGGAGAAGAATGGATGTATAGGTAGAGCATAGAGAAATTCTAGGGCAGGATTATCTTCTGTATGTTACTATGGTAGATGCATTTCATTGTTTATTTGCAAAAAAACACATGGGATGTACATAACCAGTAGTGAACCATAACGTGGTGATGATAAATGTAAATGCATGTTTGTTGATTTTAAAGGATGTATATACCTCTAGTAAGGGATTTTAGTAGTGGAACAACTGTACTTTTACCCAGTTTTGCTGTGAAACTAAAATGGCTGTAAAAATTAAAATTCTTTTAATACAAAACTAAAGCAGATTTTTAAAAGATCATTGTAGTTTATATAATTAATAAGAATATATCCCAGTAGATATTTAAATTTCTAGAATAAAATGCCAAGCCAAATAAAAGTTTCCTGTAAAACACTTACAGCTAATATACAGTTTTCTTTCTTTGCAGTCGATAAACTTTTTCTTGTCCTACTGCATTAAGGACCCCTAGGACAGAGTTCATGTATGGGAGGGATTCAGAATGGACATCCTTAACTTACCCTTATTTCAGGTGAAAGCACTCACCTTTCTCTATTAAGTATGATCTTAGGCTGTACTGCCTCAGTATCTCTACAGAGTTCAATTTCAGATTCTCCTACGCCTTTCTGCCAGACCATTGTTCCTTTGGATGCTACAGTTGTCTGTCTTGTGGGGGTTATTAACTTTGTTTTGCTGCAGTGACACTGTGGCTATTTGGAGGAGTGAAGCCAACATCTTCCCCTCACTACCACATTGCTGGATACTAAGCTGCAGGAAATTTGAAATGTTCAAAGGAAACAGTGATAATGCTGATCTGTAAAAACAAACTACCAGATGGTGAGTCCAGTTACATCAGTAGATTTTACCACATTACAAAACTGTTTTTTTGGTAGCTTCTTTGATTTAAAAAAAAAAACAAAACACCCAAATTACTATGAGTAAATCAACGTGAAACAGGTAATAGGAATGGCGGGCTACAATCTGATTTCACAATTTAGTTTTACAACAGGTGCATATATCCTGTGAATAAGTATTTAGGGTTATTTTGAGAATAGAAAGCAAGTGTAATTTTCTTTTAAAATGTAAAATCTAAGATTAGAAGGGGACTTCCTTAAAGAGATATAGAAAATCTACAAAAAAGTTATAGCTAATACCATACTCAGTGGTGAAAAATTGAATTCTTAACACCTGTCACCCCAGAGAGGAATAAGGTAGACTCCCATTGTTACTAACATATATATATATATATATATATAAATCTACATTAACACAAGAAGGCAAAAAGATTCAAAGACACAAATAAAACTTTTTCATAGACGGTACATATAGAAAATGTTAAAATAGGGGCCTCCCTGATGGCGCAGTGGATTAAGCAACGCACTATGAAGCAAACCGCAGTCACTGCAGCACGAGTTCGATACCTGTTGCCAGCCAGAGGGGGGACCCACATGGTGCGGCAGACCTCTCCTGCTGTGCCCGCTGCTCCCCTCAGCAGTGTACTTCTGTTGATCTGCCTGTTCTGCTCCCCGCTCTCTGTGGTGAATCTTCTCACCCCCCCACGCCTCTGGCCTATACCCCAGTGCTTGTATGCATAAATAGATAAATCTTTAAAAAAAAAAAAAGAAAATGTTAAAATATCTGCAACAAACAATTAAAACTAAGCAATGGCTTTATCAGGGTCACAGGATAAAGATCAAATCCAAAAATCATAGAACATTTAAAAACTGAAATAAAAAATCATTTACAATGAAGAATAATATTCAATATAATTTCAATAAAAATCCAAAAGACTTTATGGTAGACACTGGAAGAGGAAAGGAAATTTCAAAACAATTTTGAAAAAGAGTGAAACTTAGAACTCACATTACCTGATTTCAATATTTACTGTATGTTACAGTAATTAAGGTAGTGTGGTATTGGCATAAGGACAAAAATATAAAAAGAAAAAGGAGGCCAGAAACAGACCCACAAATATATACTGATAATTGATTTCCAAAAAGGTGAAATAAATTCAGTGGAAAAAGAATATTATATTCAATAGATGGTGCTGAAAATATTTGATACAGAATAACCAAAACCCAAACAACCAAAAACCCCAACTGCTGCCTCCTCAACTTTGATTCATCCCTCACAATATTCACAAAAATTGATTTAAAAATAATCATAGACAAGAGAATTCCAAAAAGTACAATACTTATAAGAAAAAAACCCTCAAGCAAAATCTTTTTGACCTGAAGTTAAAAATTTCTACATACAGCATCTTTCCTGCCCACCTGTGCCTATACATGTGCCTTTTTCTTCTGTCCCTTAGAAGTGTAGAAGAAAATTCTATATACAAATAACCTCAAGAAAATGGCTTATAAGTTGACAGAATTATAAAATTCTGCATTTTAAAAGACTTTGTTAAGACTATGAAGACAAGTCACAGACTAGGAGAAAAAATTTGCATTTTATCTAATAGATGTCTTGCATTAACAACTGTATTTTCCAAAGTTGGAAAACACTTGAACAGATAACTTATCAAAGAGATGAGGATGGCAAACAATATTAAAATATATTGAATATCATTACTCAATAGGGAAATGCAAATTAACTTACTACACACCTATCAGAATGGCTCACATGAAAAATACAATATAAAATGCTCATGTTTATAGTGGATGTCTGATGGAAATAGTTTGTTCCACCCACTTCATAAAAAGTTGGCAGTTTTTATGCATAAAACATATTACTGTGTAAACCAGCAATCCCCCTACAAGGTTATTTATCAAAGGGGGGAAAACAGATTATTCTTACACAGACTTGTATATAAATATGTTTAAAATCATAACAGCCATAAAACAATAAACTCAATAGGAAGGATAAACAAACTGTACTACAGCTAATATAATGTATCAACCAGTAAGAAGAAATGAAGTAGTGATAAATACAGCATTATACTAAAAGGCAGGCTCAAAATCCTAGTTTGTATGGTCCCATTTATGTAAAAACATGGAAAAGGTAAATCTATAGGGACAAACCAGTGGCTTCCAGGGATTATGTGTGGGGAAAAGAGCATGGAATAACTTTTGGACATGGAAATGTTTATATCTTGAAAAAATTGGTGGTTCTTAGTATCAGGGAAATCAAAATCAAAAAGAATGAGAAACCAGCTCACACCTATGGAAATAGCCTATGTCAAAAAGACCAGAAACAGGTGCTGACAAGTATGTAAAGAAAAAGGAACCCTCATGCACTGTTGGCTGGAAACATAGACTAGTCTAGCCCCTTTGGAAAATAGTATGGAGGTTCATCAAAACATTAAAGATAGATCTACCGTGTAATCCATTGATCTGAAAAGTATTACTTTGAAAGCATATATGCACTCCTAAATTCACTGCAGCACTACTTACAAGAGCCAAGGTAAACCTAAGTACCCAAGGACAGATGACTGGTATTGAGTTGTGGTATTTTTTACTACTCGGGCATAGAATAAAGATGAAACCTTGGCATTTGCAACATGGATGGAACTGGAGGAGATTATGCTAAGTGAAATAAGTCAGGGCAAGGACAAGTACTGAATTATTTCACTCATGTGAAATAATAACAAAATAAAGGAACAGGCAAAAATCAAAATAAAATAAACCCTTGAAATATGTCTGCAGAAGTGAGGCTACCAGCCCAAGAGCAGAAGTGGGTGGAGACAGGAAGGAGGAGTACCAATGAACTGTGATGGATAATTGGTGCTTTAGTGAGGAGCTTGGTGATAACATACATCTGTAGAGGTGTGAACCTATGCCCCTGAAACTTAGTGCTGTAAACCAAAGTCACCTCAATAGTGTTTTAAAAAGTAGAATAGACACAGAGACGATGGAACATACAGAAAGAATTGTATGATGACAAAGGGTGGAATGATGTGTCTATAAACCAAGAGAAGCCAAAGATTGCTGACAGCACTAGAAGCTCCAAGGGGTAGTGAAAATTCGAGAACATTCATGGGGAGGATGGCCCCGCTAAAACCTTGATTTTCAATTTAAGGCTTCTGAAACTGAGACAATAAACTTCTAATTTTAAACCACACACACAACTGCGGTTACACAACTATACATGTGAAAGATTACACTGTACATCTAAAAAGGGTGAATTTGTATAACCATAACCTACATATTTAAAGAATACCAAATGGGAAGATTTTGCTATTTCACTTTTAAAAAATCATTGGAAATGCAATGGATTTCCTTTATTGTAGTGTCTTTAGAAGTTGCGTTCTTGTGAATAGGAAAAGTATATATATATCTTACCATGTAAAAGTATATTTCCTCTCAAAATAGACAAAATGTTTTATTTTCCTATTATATCTCACCATGTTTATATCATTGTAGTACTCGCTTTGTATCATTACATAATGTACTGTTACAGAAATTATTTTTCATTTATATGTTAAGTATAACACTGGAATTAAGTTTTCTATTACCTGTCAATATTAAAATCTCTAAAATCTTATCAACTGGGAGTGTCTTTCTCTGACAATTTTAACTCCCAGAACTGAGTTAGATGTTTCCATATTTATCAGTCAAGCTTAAAAACTACATGATAGGAAGTAGATATAGTATCTACTGATCAGGCATACTAAAGTTCCCAGTAATGCTAATAGTAACAATACAGTAAAAAGTTGGGTAATACGATTTACAGAACATTTTACTTCTGAGAAAAAAAAAAACAAATAATGAAATAAACATAACTGATATGTAATAGAGCTTTAGCTCTTGCTAATACATCAGTGAACAAAATAAACTTCCTGCCGTAATGGAACTTACATTCTACTGAGGAGGCAGTAAATGACAAATGGAAATTAAAGAAGGTAAGGGATATAAAAAATAACAAAGGCTACTGATCTGGAAACATGACATTTGAGCTAAGACCTAAATTTAATCAAAGAAAAAGTTTGTTCAAACCAGGCATGAAAGAATTCAGAAGTATTTGTTGGCGTATATAGTCTTAGACCTAGAATTATTCTTTGGTATCTATTCTAAGAAAAGCAATGGGAGTAGTGTGTGTGAGTCAAGAAACAGATACAGCAAAGTGAGAAATGCCATAGATAGGTTAAAGAGCTGTGAATGGGAGACTCATTTATTTATCAAAGATTATGGAACAATGGAAGTTTTCTTAAAAAAACTTAAAAGACAGTAGAGAAGGGCTTCGTATTATTTTACATATCTTAAGATCATACCTATTAAATATCTAAGTAGACATGAGTTAAGAGGCGTGGATGAAGCTGAAGATAGGCAGTCCAGAAATGCAAGAGAAATACCAAAACTGCTGAGATAGAAATAAAATTATCATGTAATAGCAACACAGGAAACTAGAAAGATAATTGGGCAAGAGGGAAGACCAGAGCAAAGAAAATAAATAAAACCACAAAGAGACTTAAACAGTGAAACTATAGTACATGAGACAAAGTTTTGAAAAGAGTAAAAAATAAGTGAGACTAACATATCACAGTTCATGAATCTGCACATACAGGTTAGAAATCTGTAATAGCGATCTGCCATAATGTAATTATGAGGCAATCCACATTTCTGCTATATAAGTATACCATCAAAGTAATCAGTATCTTTATTTAATAGAATCATTGAGTTGGATTTTTGAGACCAGTCAAATAGTACTGTGGGGTATGGAATTAAAAACATCTCATTCATTTAGTAGTTTGAGTTACCAATCAATCCTATTTTAAATAAAAGGTAATTATTTTTAAATAAAGGACAAGTTGTCTAATGGTCTTTGAACATAAAAATCTGGCATACAAATTGTATAATTACAAAATTAAAAAGGATAAATTAGCATAAAGTGTTCCATATATTAGTCATTGTCAGAAAATGTAATTTCAATTGAATTTTCTCTTCAACATCTAAAATTAGATGCCTGAAGAATTTTAACAGAAGTTGACATTGTTTCAGATTTGTTCTTGTACTTTATCTAGTTGCCCCCTTAAAACACACCCACTCATCACAAATCTTACATGAAATGCTGTAATACTGTTATAAGTCTTACAGTCTTGAATTTAATCTGTTTAATATGTATATTAATATGCTTAAATTTATTCAGAAATATTTTAAAATATTGTTTGCATTATGCTAAGTATTGAACTATTCAAACTTTAACCAGCCCCAAGTAGCAGTTCACATTAGTTTCAGATGAAGCTAGGAGTCTGAAAAAAAAAATTCATGTTTAAATATTAGTTGCATTTCTAAGATCCCACCCATTAAAAACTGTCAATTATAAAGTTCTAACAGCCATTATTTTTTGGTTAGAAACAAAGTAATGGGATGGCGGTAAGAATGTCATTTATCCTGACTACAGAAACATGATCAAGGAAATAAGTGTGTAAATCAGTGCATGATCTTCACAACCCTTTCATTATTTAACTACAAAAACAGATTACAAAAGGGCAACAATCATATATAATTGTTTTATACAATTGTAACGGTTCCCATTTATTAAGCCATTCACAAATTAATGAATGAGTCATTCACACTCCAGTTTTCCACAGCTTTCCAATATGAAAATTTCCAATATGGAAATATCCTAAACAAAGAATATTTTCTTTATAAGCAAACAGGCCACTGCTTTTAGTAAGAATCATTTATTGTATATTGTTAAAGTGGAGTTAAATTGGTACAGTACTATGCATAATCTCTCATCCTTGAAAAATTAAACACAAATGGATAAAAATACCAAAGCAGAATGACCATGTAAAAGACAAAAATTAAGCATATTTTGTAGAGAATGTTCCCTGTTATATCTATGTACTAATGCTGTTCTCCATTGTCTTAATTATTTATGGCTTCTTTTCTACATAATTATTGACTTCTTACAAATAATGAACATATTTTCCATCAACTGTTACATACAGTTCTAGATTTTTCATTCAACTCAACTAGTTGACTGAAATATGAAACTAAATAGAGCATTAAGAAATTAGAGCCCATTCCATTGTCTCAAAAAATGTATTATTGTTCTATGAAATTTGTACAATAGGATATAATGCAAATGTCCCAGCTACAAAGTGATAAATTAAAAATGCCAACCCTCTTCATTTATTGTATTAATATTATGACTCCAATAAGCATAACTTTTGTTAAATGCTATCTTGTGAAATAAAATCATTTACTGAATGTGGAGAAAATGAAAAACCTTAAAAAGGCATACTGGCACTAAATTTGCTTTATCACTTATAATTATAAATTAATATTTAAAAATTGAGTTATTTCTCATGTTACTTATATACCAGGAAAAAACATATCCTTCTTCTGCAGGGTAGCTCTATCTAAAAGAGGAATCAACTTTTAAAAAAGGGGAACACTTTATTTTGTACACATAGTATACATTTTAGACCTAAATTGGATAAAAAGGAGATATTTAAAAGTATATATATGGAAAATTTCTGTAGATTGCTCCCACTGCTAATCAATAGGAACACATTTAAGAATATTACAGGAATACACCAATATATGTCAAAGTAAGATTCAAATTTGTTACATTAGAGCACACATCCAAGAATGTATGCAGTCTGTCAAAAATTCCCACTGAATATAACAAAATAAAAATCTGTGAATAAATATAAGGCATTCTAAAATCTGCAGAAAATAAGAGTAAAACAAATATTTCCATAACCTAAATTTTACTTCATAGATTCATAAAATTTTCAAAATAGATTTTGTAGTGCTACACATTAATAATATTTAACTGCTTACCAAAATATCCTTTTCTGGCAGCTATGTCATTATTTAAAAAAAAAAAAAGAAAAGTTAAGTGCTTATGGGAATAAGAATGCAGCAGAAAATTACAAGAGCCCACATATCCTTTTTTCTTAAATTTAATTTGTCATATATAAGGTTTTTATATACAATCAGTGTGCATTGTAACAGTTTATATTAAAAGTCAATCAAGTTTATCTAAAATGTTATCTGGCTGCATAGCACATTTGACATTATTGCCCACATGAAAAAGGAAAACAAATGGATTTACAATAACTTTTGGCCATTTTGGATTCTGAAAGTGTTCATACACTTACCCTTTTAAACCAAATGCATCTGAAAAAATGTTTCCAGAGCATGCAGTTTAGATTTTTACATATTATCTCATTTTGATACTACAAACACAATATCGACTGAAAAAGAAAAGGGAAGAAGTAACATTTATCTAATAAAATAGTCAATATAAAAAGAGGACTAATGGAATTAAGAGGCCCCTTTCCCCATTTTTTACATTCTAAACAATGATTCCATCAAGACAAATCATTAAAAAGTGTTATTACACTGATTTTTTTTTTTTATGATAAGAAGGCCTGAGTTGGTAGGGAAAGGAACAGTCAAAAAAAGCCTGAGAAGGGGAAGGAAGTAAGGAAAGCTCATTTAATCCATTTACAATAATTTACAGCCATATTTTTTTTGTGTGTGTGTAAAAAGGCATAATAATAGATCACAAACAGGAAATTCCTGGCTATTTTACAGATATAAGTACAGAATTTAAATATTCAAGCTTGTGATGAAAAGCGGCAAGGTGGTCGCAGTGTACAATGTAAACAAGTAGCTTTGGAAAGTGAACAAAGTCCTTGAGTGTTTTTTTCTTTATTAAGAAAAGAACTCTCTTTCATTCCTTCCTGAAACATGATCAACAGGTCAGAGTAAAGTTCATATACAAACATAATTTAAATGAAGGTCAGTCTAAAATCACTGACTTAAAAAACAGTTTTATCCAGCCTATATGGAAGGGCAGTGTTGAGGTCCCTATAATAGTAAACATTTTCCATTTCTTTAAAAAAGAAAAAAGTACCACAATATTTGTAGTACAGTGCAGCATAATCCTTAAATATAAAAATATTTTCTCTTCTGGTGGGATAATAGACCTTGCATCCTGGAAAGAAGTAACAATACTGCTACTGATAGAAGATCTGTTTATATCTTTCAAGTCATGTAAGGCAATTACTGTGGTGGTTTATGATATATGGCTAAAAGAAAAGTCCAAAGACAAAATATCAGTTTTTGTTATGTTTTCCGACTACTCCAGGTATGCTCAGGTGTACTTTTGTGTTCAACTGAATGTTCAAATGGAGATCTGGAGCCATAAGGAGACCTTTGATCTAGTGGTGATCTAGGGCCACTACTGGAAGCTCTATGGTCCATTTGCCAATCTGAGTGATACCTATAATCCCTGGAAGATTTATGGTGTGTATATTCAGAACTTGATCGATGGTCTGAATGTAATCGATGATCTGAATGAGAACGATGATCAGAATGAGATCTATCTTTTAAACTTCCTTCCAAATTGGATCTATGATCTCTACTTCTGTGGTCGTCCAGTTTTCTATGTTTCTCTCTATCACTGTAATATCTAATGAAATAAATTAAGAACTTCAGTTAATAATGCAAATTAAACATTTCCAAATAAAATCTTATTAAAAGACAAAACAAAATATACTTTGACATACTTTTAATTGTATGTAAGCTCAGTGTTTCATTACAAAATTTCATATAAAGAAAATTTCTTGAGCTTAAAAAAACTGGAAATATTTTCCCATGCCTTTGGAAAACCAATAAATTCATAAATCTAAAACAATCCACAAAGAGCACCTCAGGATCACATCTAATTTCACATGTCTATTTTATATTGCTACTTTTTAGTCTATGTATATCTAATATGGATGTATCTTAATTATCTGGAAATTGAAATTTAATGTAGCAACTATCTACAACACCTTCAAACTCAAGTCTTTCATAAACCTCTAAGGAGAAAGATTAAAACCTCTGAAATGTAGTTTTAAAAAAACAAAAACAAAAACAAAACTAGAAAACTTTTATCCTAGACTGCTGTAATTACATCTAACCATAATGAGCTTTTTCACATAATAAAATAAAAAAAAAAATCTAACAAAAAATAAAAAAAATAAATTTTTCCCTCAATAACTTTTTTTATTTTGAGAAGGGAATTAGTTTGTTGACAAACTCATGTAAAGACCACTAACCTCTGTTTTGTTTTTTTGATGGGACAGGATAAGGGATTCCCTCACCAAATTTCAGATATATCCTTATGTCATTTTCAGACATAAGCTTTTATCTTTTATAGTCTATACTATATTTTGAAGAGTATTGAGTCAATATTCTCTAAAGCCAGTAATAATCCCATGAGTTATAATATATCTCTATATATTTATTATACTCTTTTCATATTTAATTTATAATTAAAAAAATTTTTTTTGAGAAATTCAGGTCTTATTAACAAAAATGTACTATGTCTCAGTTATTCTTATTTAGAGATGATCATCTTTATTTCATTATGACTTACTTTGATTACTTGAAAAATGAACTGGCTGATGTCAAATACAGTAAATAAAATCAAAAGAAAAACATGAATAAAGAAAATTTAAAAATTGTCAGGTTTACCTGCTATCTTGCTTGTAGTGATCCCAATCACGATGATCTTTACCATTACTAAAGGAAGAATAGGGTCTTTTCCTAGAGTCACTCTTTTTATAAGAATCTCCCTGATGTCGGTCTTTATGATGATCATGATACTGAGATAAGTGTCTATCAGATGAATAACTGTCCCTGCTACTATCATCATGATTGGTATTCTCTTTTAATCTTTCCACATCTGTTAGATAAAAGAGTTCACCTTTTGTTAATGACTTAAAAAACATTCATGATAAACAAAGCAAACTTGGCTACCAAGTAACAGTAACTCCTTTTTCAATTCCTGCCAAAACACAATCAGTTCCCACATATTAGCAAGTTAAAGCAATACCTAATGCCTACAAGAAATTTCTATAAATGCCTACAAAAAAATTCTGAAATGTAAAAAAAAACTAAAAGCCCCACAAAGTACAAGGCCCATTTCCTTCTCAAACACGCTATACTTTTGTGATTCTCTATATACAAATATTCCATTATTTTTCCAACTAATATTTTTTTTAAAAAATGTTCATTTAAACAATTATTCTATAATTTCTGAAAACTTGCAAAGTTTGACTTTGGGAAAGGTTATTAAAGTTAAAAGGATTGTTTAAGATTACCCATTTGATATAGCAATGTAGTTATGTGTTGAACATCTCTCTCTATAAAGGCACTTTAAGAAAAATTTAAGGACCCTCTTTACAATTTAATAAAACCCAATAAAGGAAAAACAATTTATTTTCCAAAACAATTATTAAGGCTTCCTTACCTGGGTTCCTAATCATGTGAGTATTCAAATTGCTGTTCTGGTCATTATTTTGCTAAAATAAATGCACACAGTTAAGTATTTTTTCAGTAGTTTCAAATATCTTTACAAACAAGGGTATATGCTCAAAAAGAAAAAGTACTCATAAGGTATTAGAATGCATTAATGTAATACTTGCAAATATACATATATTGGGTTATCAGAAAAGTCATGACACCTTTTTTTCTGATTTTCAATGAAATACATCATAACTTTTCCAGCAACACAATATATTGCATATGTATTTCTAAGCATAAAAATGTAAACTTGACTTTCAAATAATTTTAGACTGTAAAAAGTCTCTATATGCCCTTCACCTAGCTTTTTCAAATGTTAATTGTTATATAACTATAATATAATAACTAAAACTAAGTAATCAAAAAACTGGTACAATTCTGTTACTGAAGCACAGACTACATTTAGAGTTCACATTTTTTTAAAGGTCCCTTTTCTGATGTAATGTACCCTTTGAAACTTCATAAACCACTTAGTTTTCATGTCTTCTTAAAAGTTTCCTCCAACCTGGGCATTCCTGCTTTTTCTTGTCTTCTGCTACCTTGACATTTTGACAAGCACTATCCTCTCAATTGGGGTGTGTCTGATATTTTCTCAAGATCTGATTAAGGTTATGGATTGTTGTCAAAAATTCCACAGAATTGATGTACTAATTTCCCAGTGCATCATTATTTGGTGTTCACAATGTTAAATATATCTTATATACTGGTGAAGATAACATTAATTGCATGTTTATGGTGATGTCAGGAACACTTCTCCTCTAAAATTTATTTTCTCTCTGTAATTAAACATCTTCGAGGAGATAACACTCAGATTATGCTAATATTGTGTTTTATTGCTAATTTCTCACTAATTTTAGTTTCCTTCAGTGGATCTTACCTGAAAAAATTTTTATTCTGGAATTCTAAAGGTGATTTTCTATCCCCTTCATTATTAATGAATTTCTCCATAAGGGAAAGTGTTTCACTGTTTTAATGACATAAATTAAGGTTAAAATTATGTTGTATTAACTTACTTGCAATTCCTGCCGTTTTTTAATAGCATGCTTATATAACTTATGTAATTTTCTTGCATCAAACTCAGTAAACTTAGATACAAAAATCCACAGGTTTCTGAAAAGCGAAAGGGCAAATTAGATGGAAAGTAATTTTTTCATGGAAGCCCTTCCCTCTAGACAGAACACACACAATATATATATACTTAGTCTTTCTAAGGAATAAAGTCTAAGGAGATTATTTCTAACATTTTTTAAAACTTCATTTTTGGATAAGATTGCAAAGGAAACTAAACATCATTAAAATGTACTTCTCTTTAAAACCCTTCATTTTATAACCTTTGGAATGGAAAAAGAGGTGTAAACTTAGAAATTAGGAAGGCAGTCACACTGTTATTCAAATCATGAATAAAAACATACCAGCTATGTTAGTAGTTTAAGTAAAGAAAGATATCATTAGATAATATGGATTAAGTTTGTGAAATAATCTTAAATAATGCATTAAGAGGCAACTGTATTTTAGAATGGTGGTATAGTGGTCACGAGAGTAACATGACCAGAAACCATAAACATGAGGCAACACTGTGTCTTTAGACCTCTCTTCCTGTCCCAAGGCAAGAATCAATAACTGATCATATGATAAATTCAGATGCAGCCTAAGAATCCCTCTTAAGACAGAAGCAGCCACTGATTAATCAATTACAGGAGTTGAAATCTATCTACTATATCAAAAGAGTAATGGTTTCATGTATTTATAATTTTCTCTTAAACTACTTGTTTTTCACGTAAAATGTGATTTTTACTCAGAGTTCAGAAATTACTAATTACTCAATGATGAAGTTTAGTGAATTACCCAACATCAAAATTTTTAATGGGTCAAATGACAGATTAAAAAAATAATAAATTTGTGTATAAATAATGACTACTCAAGGAAAGAAGCCATTTTTCCAGCGACATTGATGGAAAGTCAATTTCATTCTATTTTATGGAAGGAATAACATAAAAATAAATAAGGTATTGTCAATAAGTGATTCACCTATAAATTCATACAAACTAAGTCAGTCTAGAAGACAGAACTAATTATCTTTCCTAAGCAATTTCCAGTCTTTTCATTTTGGATACCAATATGCTGAAGAGCTGCTGATTCTTTAAGCTATTAAACTGCTAAATCCTGGTAAATTTCAGAGTACATAATCTAAGTCACAATTTAACTGTAAAAAATCTAGAATATGTGTATACAGAGATAGATATATGGTAATCAGATAGAAGAATTCTAATCGGCATTGTCAGTTATCCTTCCTCAAATGCTTTCTTTCCTTACTGTTTTCACTAAATTACCAATTTACTATTATTGGTATTATCAATTCAGTTTGTGAGCGTTTTAGTTGCTTAATTACAGAATATGCCTCCTACTGTTGAACAATATTTTGGTTATTTTAGAAAAACTGCAAAATGTATTGGAGCAGTTACCTATACCCTCATATTTAACGCACACATATGCATGATACTCTCAAAATCTGCTTCTGTTGTGCTATTTCACAGCCTATAAAGTCAGGCTATTTAAATAAAGTTATCAAAGCCTATCAAGGTATTAATACTATTAGGCTTTTAAATGAATGGGACATTTTCATTTTACATATATGCATAGGATATTTCAATTTTCATCATGAAAATTTTCAAACTTACATCAAAGATGAAAGAATTTTAAAACCACCCATATATCCACTATATTCTTGTATGAGTCTAAGTGATTACTTTATCATATATCATTCCATATATATATCCCTGTGTCAATCCCTCTAATTTTTTGTTGATTCATTTCAAAAACAAATGCAGTATTAATGTGTTTTCCCTTAAAGACTACAGAATGCATTATCATTACCTAGCATCTGTTTTTTCTTTTAAAAAATAGATACAAAGAAATGAACAATTTTTACATTGACTGAATTTAAGTTTGCTTAATTTTGCAATTTTAACATGCAATCATTTTATATAATTTAACATTAATGTAAATCAAGGTATACTGAAATACAATGTTTCACCTCTTCACAAAGTCATTCTTTTACACCAATGCAAAGTTTTAAAATGGATAATGGTCAAAAAATTGCGAAACCTTCTCTACACTAATCTATGTAATCAATTATCAATGGAATTAAAGAATAACATTAAATTAAAAATATATTTTAAAATTAAAACAATGCCTATAAAGTTCCTTGGGTTCTACCATATAAAACAATTGAAAAGTTAGTAGAGATAAAAATATGTACTAAACCTTAGAATTAGCATATGTCTAAATTATTAAAAATACTATAGAATACTTATTACCAGAGAACATATATACTTTAAGTATATCAATACTGAAATAAAACTTGAAAGCAAACTTAGTTGAGTAAATATGAAATGATACCTAAATGAAATACACAGCAGCTCAGAAAACTCATCTACCATTTAAATGCATTTAAGATACTCTAATATATTTACATTCTACAGTTAACTCCTTAGAGTAAGAAGCAGGAAAAACTGTTTTCCCCTAACTTTTAACAAAACACATCTTTTTCCTAGAATATCCAGTATGAAACTAGACTTTGGTCCTAATTATATCAACCTCTGAACTGTGTGGCCTTAGGATAAACATGAGAGCTGGGACTAGCATTGGCATTTACACAAATATTAAATTTTAAGTGCATTTCTCTAAAGGGGTACCCTAGATGCTTTCATTTGTCATAGCCCAGTCTCAGCCTACGAAAGCTGTTCATTTAAGTCTATATTTTTTTCTGTAAACTAGAAGTGATACCATTCAGATTTCCTAGATGTTGTTAAAAGAATGAGGCATATGAAAGTATTTTCATTACTGACACACAAATATACATCATTACAGTCATTACTTGATTACAAGTGATCTTTAAACAATGTTTCATTTCAGCACCAAATATTTAGTCAACATACATGTATAGAAATATCTATGAGCAAAAAATAAAACATAATTATGGTTATAACTAGATTAATGTCAACTGCTTTATAATTACAACTGCTTTGTATTATACAATCAGTAATTGTAGCTATATTCTTGGGATGGGGTGGAGAGACCAGGGTCAGCAGTTCAGTTAGAAGAACTCCTTTCCTTACTTTCACATCCAATTCCCCCAATCTTTCTCCAAGATAACACTCAAACCAGAGCAAAAACTAATTTACTTTCTAAAACATTTCTCAATTATTTTTTCAGTTCTCCCTTCTCCCTTAAAGGGAATATGGTATAACCAGAGACAGTTGCAGCAGGAATGAGTACCAAGGAACAAGTCAAGATATCTGGGGGTAAAAAAATAAAGGGATAACTTGTTTAACTGGGTAAAAAATGTGCCAAATTTTATGAGTTAAAGATGAACATGAAGAAATATGTTTTGTAGCTATGAGTCTTTTTTCTTTTAGGGGTTTCTTTTCCCCTTTCCTAATAACAAACTAAATCTGAAATAACATCTATTTATATTCAATGTATATATTTTCAATGTTGCTTATTTCTAATCTACATAACCAAGAAAAATAAAATTCTGCTTTCTCTATAACCTCAAAAATTTAGTAAAGTCTAGCCCCACCCCCCCACCCCCCGGTGGCACAGTGGGTTAAGCAACACACTATGAAGCAAACCACAGCCAATGCAGCACTAGTTCGATCCCTGCCTCCGGCTGAGGAGGTAACCCACATGGTGCAGTCAGATCTGTCCTGCCTCGCCCGCTGCTCCCCTCATCAGTGTATTTCAGTAGATCTGCCTATTCTGTTCCCCACTCTACCTGGTGGATTCTCTCCCCTTCACACACACACCTCTGGCCTGTACCCCAGTGCTTGTATGCATAAATAAATCTTTAAAAATTTAGTAAAGTCTAAAAATTAGTATCTAGTACACAACTATTTTTAGATAGACACCAAACTTTTTTCTACTAAAAAGTAGGAAAGAATTTTAGTATTTTGACTAAATTTAGATTTAAATGACTTCTACATTCTTTTTATTTTCCTAGTTTTATCACACAAACAATCAAGAATATTTGAAAGCCACTGACAAAGAAAACTTAACTTTGGAAATTAAATATACAAATTTGATTACATTCCCACTTAAACCTTAAAATACAGGACTGAATGTTACTCTATATTTGTCCTGTGGTTCCATGCTTTGGGTTTTATCATATAAACTGAAATAGCTTACAAAAGACGTACTTATGTCTTATAATAGTTAAAGAAAACATTAAAACTCCAGTGTACATATTCCAGACACAAGTAAAAGATAAAGAATACAGTACCTGAAGGGATTACTGCTGCTCGTCTTCATATACAAACTTATTCAATAACCAAAAAATTTTTAGTGCCTTACAGTATATAAAGTTCAGGTACAGATGTTCTAATATTACAGATAAAAACATCGGGGGTTCAGAGATGTTACTGTCCAATGTCACTAAATTAAAAATTAGTCAAAATGGGCCCTGAGCATGTCTTCTGATGTCTGTTTTTTTTTTTTTTTTTAAAGATTTGCCGTTCTTTTTCCTTTTCTTTTTTTTATGTTTACAAGAACTGGGGTACCGGCTAGAGGTGCTGGGGAGCAAGAGGATTCACCAGAGACAGAGTGAGGAACAGAACAGACAGATCTTCTGAAGTACACTGCTGAACTTGTGCTGCAATAGCTGTAGATGCTTCACAGTGCAGTGCTTAACCCCCTCACCACCAGGGAGGCCCCTGATACCAACTCTCAATCATTCTATGGAACATGAGGAGACAGTTATTATCCAAGCATAGTTTCAGTTTCTTTGAACAAGATAACTCAGTTTCACTTGTTTTGAAAAGCTTAGCGATCATGATTTAGAGTCTCCTCTCTCTGGATCTTGGTTGAATGTAAGGAGAATGGGAACAAGGAAGAGTAATTTTTTGATATAAAAAGCATAGGTATAATCATCACTATTCTAGAAATGTCATTACTTTTTTTGGTTTTGATAGTTAGCTGCCCTGAATGTAGCAACCAGTAACTAACAAGCTGACATCAATGACTAGTTTGTGTTCATTTTATTTTTTTCCTAAGTTGTCTAGCAGTTTGGCTTAAAACTGACGTATATTTTATAATCATTATGTAAAATAATATAGTAGCTCAGACTTACAATTTAACATCAACTATATTATTGCTTATAAAAACACAGGGTGGAAATACAAGTCTGCTGTATATACTGTGTGAGGACATAAAGGCTGTGGTTTATTATGATGCATAATTAAGCAATCATTCGTGAATAAAAAGTTTTAAAGTTAAAGGAAAAAAAAAACTATCCTGAGGTTACTTTTATAAATAACATTTTGTTACCTAAACTTCAAATGTTTAAGAATAAATTGAAATATAGGTGATATATGATTAGATAATTATAAATTTTATTCTGCACATCACTTACTTTCTCCACTGCTTAATTTGTTCAGGATTTGTGTATTCTTTCAGACATTCAGTGATATGGTCTCCAATTTTTATTAAACATTGTCTAGTATGCTCCAACTGTTCTCTTTCTGAAAGGCCTTTCTCAGGCCTATCAAGTTGTTTCAAAGCTGCTTTGACAGGCCTCATTCTTTCTTTACACTTTAAAATTGGAAAATAAGAACATAAATACACTTATTAAAAACATGAATTTAACTAACATCTATCTTCATTGACATTTACATGAGAAAATACATTGCACTTTTCCAAGACACATTAAGCATTCACACCCCTGAAATGTCAGGGCTTTTTCAACACAGATTTTTTTCAGAAAGCAAAATCAGTCTTTCTGTAGTAAAAACTTGACTTTACTTAACTTTCTGTCCAATGGTTACTTTTTACACTATAGCACACCGTTTTGTGCAATCAAACACAGAATATTAAAAATGACATAGCCTATATTCACTGTAAGAATAAAAGGTAAAACACAAAGTTCTTTATATAATAAAATATACTGACAAAGTGATTAAAATACAGCAAGAATATAATCTGTGTGTTTTAAACTTTGGTACAAAATAAAGTAGGTAGTAACTTTTGCTACTATTATATTCTGGATGGTCAGGAAGCGGAAGGAGGTTGATAGAGAACAACCTATTCCTTGTCCTATGTATCTCTGGCACACTAATGATGACATGCCCAAAATTGTACAATTCAGCTGATATTTAATTTATTACAACTACCAAAACTAGAATCAAAATACTAAAACTGTAAACAAATTTTATTTACTTAAGTGTATGAATAAAAAGAAAAATGAAAATTAGTAATAAGTATCTATGGTAGCAAGTAGTGTCAGAAATGTAAGGATATCCCTCTGTGTGTTTAACAAGAACTATTATTTAAAGAGCATGAAAATTATTTGTAACTATATTTCGACACATCATGAAATCAGTGGGAAATTAACAAATGAGTTCATTAATCAAAATTCTCCAAAGTATAAAATGTCTTTTCTTTGTACAAAAAAGGACAAGAGAGGAGCTGGAGATCTAAATAGCATACTGAGTAAGACACGAATGTAATTCTATAAGGTAAAAATTTCTACTTTCAAGTATAGCATTCTTTTTTCTTTAAAATTACTCTTCCTTCTTGATTTTCCCCTATACTGGACTTTTCAGTCATTAATCTGTTGGCATGTATGAATTCAGTAACAACTGCTATCACGACCAGTATCAACTTCTCATTTTTCTACATACAACAGTTTTGAAGCTTTTACACATATTAACTCATCAAACTTTAATCCTTACTTTCTTCAGAGAAAGTTGTACTCTGGCTGTAAAGCGAATATAGTACATTCAGCCAATATCCTTACTGTTTCCCCACACTGCAAACTCATTATAAAGTTTTTCTTAAAATTTATACCACAGTTAATTTCATAGTTGAAACCACTCTGGATTCCTGGTTATATTAGTAAATAAACTTTGGAAAAAAGCCATGATAGAGTCTTTCCTACTCTGATAAGCACAAAGCATGATAACATATAAAACCAATATATTTTAGATCAGTGTTACCTAAAGTGTGGTCCGTGAACCTATGGTAGTCCACAATAAGTACAGAAATTTTAGAAACCTCTTAACAGGCTTAATTTAGAAACAATTTGATCTAGTAATAAAACACATCATGGCTTTGTTTTTTCAACCCTTATTTTCTAAAAATATTTATCTGTAAAAGATGAGAAAATAAATTAGTCTACTGTAGATGAAAGGCAGTATCAAATAGATAATTGGTGCAGGAACTAAAGTTTAAAGTCCTAAAGTTGGAGAAAAAAGCTACTTATACATCTCTCCCTACGGTCTTTCTAGTAAATTTTTTCAAGTTGATTCTCAATATAAAATAACCTTTCAAAATTTAAATCCATTGCATTTATCAATCTGAACTGCAGTACTACGAAATTAAAATACATTACTGAATAAAAAGCACAATTTAAACGTTATGTGAATCATTATTAAAAACCAGAAATGCTAAATACTTACAATGCTAAATGTCTTCTGATCTAGTTCTTCAGATTCTTCAGATATGGGAACTGGTTCACCACTTGCAGTGATATGAACGGGGGCATCTGATACTGAGGACTTCTTGGATCTTTCCCTGCTGTCAGACTTAGATTCACTCAACTGAAGAAAGGAAAATAAAACAAATACAAAACAAAGGCAAAATGATTAACATTTTTGAAAAACATATGGTCTCACTTTATTATGTAACTGCTTACTCACTTATATTTGTATGCATTTCCCCCCCAAATTTACTTGGGGAAACCAAAAATAAAACTACTCTGTAATGTTATCCTACATCACGCAGTTAGAAAATATTCAAACCTATTTTTCTCCTCTGATACCCATATATATTTTTAAAAATTGAGACTAACTTGTGTTTATAGTCAATTTATTGTCCTGATATGTGATGATTCACTTGCTAAATTTTACATTATGGTTTGCATACCTTTTCTTCCTTTATGTCTTTTTCTTTCTGCATAGCTTCTTTTACTTTGTTTTCTCTTTTTTCTTTAAAATCTTTTTCTTTTATATCTTTCTTATCCTCTTTTTCTTTTATATCCCTTTTAAGTTCTCTTTTATTTTCCTTTTCTTTTGCTTCCCTCTTTTCTTCTGGCTCCTTCTTTATACAAACATCTGGCTCAGGTTTTTCTTCACTGTCTCTTTCTGTTTTAATTTTTTTATTTGGATGTTTCACAGAAGTGATCTCATCCTAGAAAGTGCAATATGGCCAATGTATTACTAACCAAATTCTAACAAAGACTAATTTCTTTATTTTGCATGAATATGGATTACATGTATGTGGATTCTGAAAGAAAGAATACAGAATCCCTTTAATAATAATACATGCAATGTTTACCTTAGGATAAAAACAAAGGTAAACCAGCTCTCTTAAAAATTCATAATTAAATTAAAGGAGACAGAATTTCATTTAATTGGCAAATGTTTGAAAAGGAAGGACCTTGCTCTATCCTTCTAGTGATACATAATATTCTACTGGATTGGTAAAACTACTCTATAAGTGAGACTATAATGTATTATTTAAAAAAAAAAAAAAAGAATTTTAGTACCTAAAAGTAACATTTTAAATTTGAATTTTAAATGTAAATACTAATATAATTCATGTTCCCTTTATCTACATAAAAGGCTGAAATATAGTTTTACCTTATCGTCATCTTCATCAGACTTTTCTGAAGGCAGGGGAGAAGAATCACTCTTTATTTCTTCTTTCATTTTTATAGACTTCATTCCTTTATTCTTCTTAGCTCTCGCTTTTCTCCTCTTTGAACCTCCCTAAAAATAATTACTTTTATTCTAATTAACTGCATAAATTTAAAAACCCACTTAAATGCTGCATCTAAACAGCTAAAAGAACATAGTCCAAATCCTTAGCCTTTTGGTAATAAGCTACACTAATCTTAGAAAGGCAACAAAAAAGTTATAATTTAATGAATTATATATACTATTTATTAATGTGAATAGTAAATATTAACCAACTATAATTAATTATTCTTTTAAAAAAAGAAGAGAAGTAGCTATAGGCTTTCATACTCCTAAATTTTTTCAACTGCATTTGATTGCTACCAGAGAGAGCATTAAATATGGTTTTTAATGGTACACTGGTAAATAAGACTGTTAACAGGTAAACTTTTAAAGGTTGCTTTAGCTTTCAAATCTTTTTTTAAGTGTCTTTTTTCTCACATTTTCAAGTCCTCTCATAATCAAGTTCAACGATCTTTAAAACTGTCCCTGATGTTTAAAACAGCAAAGATGCTTGACCTCTCAAAAGTACTCATACTCTAACAAGTTGTCTCAGAATACCAAAAAGACAAAAAATGAAAAACATTTTTCAGATGCCACATTTAAAAATGAGTCACCAATTTAAGATGAATGCTGAGATAATTTAAAGTAAAATATTATCATATATAAATAAAGCCACTAAATTACAAAAAAATTATACTTAGAAGGCCGTATTGACCACAGATCTCTGGATGGTCAGTAAACTAGGTTTATCTAAAATAAAACTACTCTTAAGCGTCCAAATTTTAACTTACTGCACTAGAAAGTCTCTGAGCTTCTTTTTTTGCAAGATCTTTACTAAGTAATTTGATGAGGTAGTCTGCACGAGTCTGCAACTGTTTTGCTTGTGGCTTTTTATCAGGATCATCAGGAAGAATCTGAAAAACAATTATTTTCAGTAATAAATGTGAGAAATTTACTGGCTAAAATGCTTTCCCTTTTTAAAAAATATGTAATTCATTAACAAGTTACAATTCTCAAAATCTGTAGGAATAAATAACTCAGAATGCAAAATACATTACATTTTTTTAAATTCCTATATCATGCCCAAAGATTTCATTTCCCTGGGAATGAATTCTAAATAAGTATGTGGGGAAAAAAAATCCTCCATTTAAATGAAAACAGAAAGTGTGAGGTTATATTTTAAAAAAAATCTACCAGACTATATTTAATATCTGTTATTAAACATTAAAATAGTCTTAGATTTTCTTCCTTTATCAGTAACAGTGTATTTACCTAAGAAGTATATAAAAATCCTAGAATCTAAGGTATCATATATCTAGATTACCCAAAGCATGCACTGTGAGAAAACTTTCACAGTGGGAATTCACACTATTTTGCTTCAGTGTAGCAAATGACAGAGCACAACAGCTGAAATTTTCTATTTGTTCATAAAAATATAAAATATTCAAAATAAAAATAAGGCAATACTTTCAGTGTTTTTTGTTCTAGGCAAAGAAATAATTTAGGCTAATGTGATAGCATCAAATTAGCAAAGAAACCCTAAACACTGTTTGATATTTAAAAAAGAAATTAAATGGAAAAATACATCTAATTCCTTTTAACAAAAATATATTTCAGAGTATAACAAAAATATACTTCAGAATATAGCAAAATCTCAAAGATGATTTAAATTCAATTTCTTTGTGAAATCAGCTTCTAAAGAAATCAAGATCACACAGATAATGCCTGTTTCCTGACTTCCATTTCCAATATAAAGGCAAAAATTAAAATAAATTAGATTCAGCATTATAATGGTCAAAAGAATCAAGAAATGAACTTAAGTACCTACCTTGTGTGTTAGACTGAGGTCAGGATCCATTTTAATCATTTCCCAACTTCCATATCCATATTCGTAGATACCAATTAACAAATTGGAGTCATCTTCTTTGCCCCAGTCTATATCAAAATGAGCTGCCTTTGTGTGGCATGGTATTGTATACCTAGCAGTAAAACACCATTGTCAAATTTATAGTTACCTTACTAAACATTTATTTTGCAGTCATGCAAGTCTAATGACATGAGTCATTAGAACTTCAGTATATTAACCTTTATTTCTAAAAACATCATTCATATTAGCCAATGACAAAAAAAACCCACATTTTTGCAAATCCAAATTACTGAGTAACAACAAATATTTTACAATGAAGAAAGTAAGTAACTCACTGCTTTCTTTCTTCTGGATCTGAAGGAATGGATTTGTGCAATGGTATTAATTCTTCTTCATGGGAAATGACTAGCTTAGCATTCACCTGTACTCCTGAAATTCGGAATGTTGGACCCTTCACTTTGCCAAGTCTACCACCTTAGTTTAAAAAAAAAAAAAAAAAAAGAAAAGAGCATAAAATATGTAATTCCACAAGTACAAAGTACAAAACTATTGCTTATATTAGTATTTCTTTTTCCGACTACGGGGAGGCCACTGGCAAACCTTAAATTTTACTGAAAATTTTCCATCACTATATAACAGATATGGAGTCACAAAAAATATTTCATGTAACTTTTTCCACTTTCACAACATAAATCAATTTGATAACACCATTAGCCTCTAAATAAGAATCCTAATAAGTTTCTTTGGGCACTTTTATTATTAAATTTTATCTAAATATTTTTATTTGGACATAAATAATGAAGTAACTATGTTCAGAAAGCCAGTATCACACATGCCTACTTATGTATCTTTTCCCAGTTCTACTCAAAACTTTGTATAACAGTAATTCTTAATGTGCACTTCATAGCCAAAATATACGAGGTAAACAGGTTCTATTGCCATCAATAATATAACTATTACCCATTTCCTTTCACCCATGTATGGATTTACTTCATTTGTAAAGCATTTTTTAAGATTGATGAATAGATAACTTAAAATAGAGTACACGTCCAACTCAATAAAAGCTTATTTTGCAATTTCCATTTACCTCTTTTTCAAATCATTTTCATTTTAACGTTACCTGTTCGTTCTGTTCCTGAAGAATTATCCTTTAAAGCTTTAATGCAACCATTATGTACTAATTCTCCTAGTCGTCTGAGGTCTGTCTCTGATTTATCAACTAATTCGGCATCTCGAGCAATTGCATCTAATCTGCAACAAAGTAAAACACAATTTTCAGTTCAATTAAACAATACTGCAGAATAAAATGGTGCCATAAAAGACAGAACAAGTTTCACTCTATCTCAAGCTCTACAAGTAATTCTATTAAATACACTACAAATTCTAGTTTCTATAACTGGGATAACAAGTAAAAACCAGAAAATCTGACAAGGAAACAATTCACTTACATATTTAAGGATAATAATAAAGTCAATCAATTCATTACAAATGTTATGTTTCAAATCTGAACATCATGTAATATAATTTTATAAAAACTTACCAAAACTGATCAAATTTCAAATTTAAAAGGTAGCTAAATATTAAATTGTGATAACTATATATGAAAAAGATAAAAGTTCCTTATTTTCTTTTTCACCAGGCAATGAGTTAAAATATGAAGTGAATAATATTCAAAATATTTTCTCATCTAAAATAATTATACAACCATTTCACTGTACTTTATACAATTCATCTCAAATAAAAAACTCATCTCAAAATAAGAAGGATTTGGAGAATAGTTATAATAATTTAAGCTTATGTCATTCTATATTCAGACATAGTTGACCAGAACAAAGGGAAAAGAATATGCAAATCACCAACAATTAAGAGTAACCAATAATTTTTTAAAAACTACGTTGGCAATTTAGATTTTAATACAGTTTATATGTAAAAAAGGGAAGAGCAACTAGGAAAACTTAGGAACACTTTACTAATAAGGGAAAACAGAACTGGTCATTAAGTCAGAAGGTAGGTTAGCAGCTCTATTTCTCTAAGAATGAATCTATTTTGTGTTTTCTTTAAAAAAAAAGACAGGATAAACCATATGAAAAGTATCTCATAATCATAAAAATGTAAAGAATTCATAAAAATTATAGAAAATTTTACTTTAGATAAAATTTTAGAAAGAATGAAGGATAGTACAAAATTAGAATGATTAATTGTAAATACCTATTAAGTAAATTTAACAGAGTAACTAAACTATTAGTATATATAAAGATGATAGCATGTAACATTCTCTTAAAATTTTATGAGAATGACAAAACTATTTACCTTTCCAGAGGGCCACCAAATTTCTTGTAACTCTTGATAAACCTAACGGAAAATAATTGCTTGGTTTAAATGTGGGTCCCATTATACATAAATAAAGATATATTTATAAATATATAGAAACAAGAAAATACTATTAGTTCACATATTAATTCAAAGCCCTATTACTAACAAAAATGAATAAACTATGCTAGAAAAAAATGTACAATATACCATGTAAGACATTTCATAACACCCAGATGATGTTTACAAACCAAAATAAATAAAACAAAAGAAGCTAAATTTTATTTTAGAAATTACTTTATTATTTTCACAAGACAAAAAAGAGTTCAAGGCTATCACAGGAAGTGTCTTCATAATTCTCAATCATGTTATACACCTCCTCACATTCCAAGTGCTGATAAAAGTTTACTAAATATAGCTTCAATTCAAATGTATGGTAGTATACCAACAATGGAAAATAAAAATTTAACTTAAGAACAAAGCTACCTAAGTGGTTGATGGATGAGGGGAAATATCCAGGAAAAGTGGAAGCTGAAATGCATCTTCAACTAAAGACAGAAAGTCCAGTAAATCAGGTGATCATAAAAGTACCCTTAACAAAATCTAACAATATATTTAGTCTCCTGGTAGAAAGAATGAGGAAGAACTTTATCAGTCAGTTCTATGATTTAAAAGAAAAGAGTTACAATGGTTTGAAAGAAATAACAAAACTCTCAAAATACAACAATGAACAACCTTTTTACAAATATCACATGCAAAAATATAACAGACAAAACTAAATTGTTATCCCATTTAATTTATATATGCAAAAAACCATATTTTGGAAGAAAACTACAATTTATTCTGCATGGCCAATCTTACCTCAGTTCCTAATTGGACATAACAGAAATGCTTTTAACGTGGTTACTTTCAAAAAGCAAATCACTTCAAAGTTAAAAAAACTCAAAAATCATGGAACTAAATTATTCCCACATAAAAATAGTAATGTTGGGAGTCATAGATGCAGTTAAAAAATTTTAATAAATCTAATGTATTGAAAGATACATCATTATTCAAAAGGCCCACTTTTCTGAATCACATTAACAAACCAAGAAACTAGCAGTCTAAACAGGCTAACAATAAATAAACAGCAGCAAACTTTTCCCCCATAGTTATAAAAAAATAGAACTACCCAAACCCTACTCAATTATATATTTGCTTCTTCTTAAACTGTAATCTTAAACTTGAAAATTATGGGATTTCCACATTTTAGTTTTACCCTCTCACAAGTAGGCAAACTGAAGTAAAATGGTCTTGTCATCTTACCGCCGAATTTCTGCATCACTAAATCCTTTAATATTCTCTCGAGGAATAGTCCGTGGTCTTCCACGTTTCTTTGGTCTTTTCCTTTCTGAGACTGAATCACTATCAGATCCAGAGTATCTTCTACTTCTACTGCGCCTCCCTTCACTTCCATTGAAACTAATCTGGAATTTGGAAAGAAAAAAAAAAATTTGCACAAGCTTAAAGAAAGTTTCAGTTATAAGAGTAAAGAAAACACTAGATAAAGATTGACAGAATTAAATTCTATTTACAAAATTAAAAAGCAAATAAAATAGAAAAATATAGCATGTTAAATATAGTGAATAGCCTTAATACCTAAAAAAATTCTTAAAAATCATAAAGGGAAATAACCATTGTTCTTTTATAATAATGAGAAAGATTATTAACAAACAAGCAATTAATTAGATAAAATAAATATAAAGCACAATCTCACTGGGAAATGCTTTAAATATAAGTTAAAGAAACAATGAAATACAATTCTTTTTTTCAACCATCAATTTGACCAATTTTAACTAAGTAATAATAGCCAATATTATTGATGGTACAGAAAATGTTTTATCTCTGGTGGGTGTCTAAAATGGGACAGAGGACCATTTGACAATATAATTCCAAAAGCCTTAAATATTATCATACTCATTTAGTAACATCACTTCTAAACATTATAATGAGATCACAGATGTGAAAGAATGAAGTTACATTGTAAATGTAAAAGAGGGTGCAAACAATGTAATCATACATAAAAGAGAGACAATAAATAATTTCTACAATGGAAAGTTGAGATGCTATTAAATATCATGGTGAATAATTAACATTCATTATATCCTGTGAAAGAGAAGAAAACAAGTTCCAAATTGGTATGAGTCCAATTAAATTTAACAAATAATATTTGCTAAAATATTTTAGTAATTAAAGTATTTTAAAGTATTAGCGGTATTTATAATCTTAACACTACTGCTATCTCCAAGTAGACTGCCTTTTTATTTCTGTTCACCTTAGAAATCCATTTACTAGTATTTTAGTTAAGCTGATCAGATATTCAAAAGAAAAAATGCCAGTTGAAGCCATGTAAAAGCCTACAGGAAACATCCATTAGATTTTTTTTTAACAGATACAGCAGAACATTTTCTGTAAGTATTTGGAGTTTTTCCAAATTCTCAGTGCATATTCTGAATCCCTAATATACTGAAAACAGTATTTGGTTCTTTCTTGTTCTCACCTCCATTCATACTTTCACAAAATCTAATGTAACATTGTGAATCTATGTACTATAAAAGGAAACCACTTCAGGATTTGCAGAAATAAATACTATTAAAAAACATTCTTGATCACTTTCAAACCAAGAACACATTACTGGGCTTTATTTTTGACAGGTTGTTCCACACGGACTTATAAATCCAGAGCTTTTATTAAAAGCATCAGACTCATAGGGCAATCTAGTAACATGAGTATAAAGAAACAGAGCAGATTCCAAGAAAAGATGGGACTTGAAAAGATGGGACATTGCAACCAGGAAGGGAAGCTAGTATTTGCTATGAGTTATAAGGATTCCTGGGAACCAAAGACGGGGAGATCTTTCACCATTTTTAGGAGCTTCTTCCCACAAACCTCCACCAGGTGTTCATGACAGCCTGGAAGCAGGCTGGTCTATTTAGAGAAAACTTTCTTTCTCAGTACAAACAAGCCTGTAGAAAGGAGCACTCACCTTTGAGAGGACAGGCAGAGAGAGCCTAATCAGACCCTTTTCATATACAGAAATGAGAAGATCTACTATGTAGGAAAACAAACAAAAAAACTACTCTCGGGAGAGGGATAGCAAGACTAAGTAGGTGAAGACTAGGGTAAGGCAGATAGTACCTCACCTGCCTTAGACTCAAATTGTGAGGACCAAAAAAAAAAAAAAAAAAAAAAAAACCCTCAGTAACTAGATGAAGAATCTTGAAATAAAAACAATTTTTTTTTCCTTTTGCAGTAGGATCCAGTATTGCTTCCAATGCACTTACTTTTTATTTTTAATCTTATGCTTTGTTCATTTGATCATGAAACAAACATCAACAAATTTGTAAAACTTCAGGTCATGCAAGATGTGTTATCATGGTGATCATGATAAACTAGAAGTCAACAAGAAAATTCTTGGAAAATCTCCAGAGTATTTGAAAATTAAATAATTAACACAATTCTAAAAACCAAAAATAACTATGGGTCAAAGAGGAAGTCACAAAGGAAAGCAGAAAATATTTTCAAATGAATGAAAAAGAAAACACAACAGCTATCAAATTTAGGAGCTCCTGAAGCAGCAGTGCAGGGCTAAAAGAGAAATTTGTAGGATTAAATGCTATCATTAGAAAAGGAAAGTCTTGATGTATCAGCGCTCTAAGCTTGTATCTTAAGATACACACAGATAAACGAAAAAGAGCAACAAACTGAAATAAAAGCAAGAAGGAAGAAACAATAAAGAGCAAAAATCAATGAAGTTTAAAACAGAAAAAAAGAAAAACGAAACCAAAAAGGTGGGTTTTTTTTTTGAAAAATGAAAAAATTGACTTCTAGCTGGAGTGATCAAGAAAAAATATTACCACCATTAGGAATGAGGACTCATTAAATATTCTAACACTAACAGAGTATAAGGAATTATTGTGTATAACTTTATACCCGTACATGCAACAACTTAGATCAAATGAAGTAATTCCTTGACAGAAACTATCAAACTCACAAAACAGACATTCTAAATAATACCATATTTATAAAAGAAATTGAAGTGTCAAATCTTCTAACAAAGAGAACTACAGGCTTGACTGATTTTCCTCACAAACACTGCCAAACTATACTGAAAAAATGCCAATTCTACAAAAACTCTTCCCAAAATTAGAAGTGGAGTTTCATGAAGCAAATATTTTAAAATCAGATAGACATTATTAGAAAGTTACGAACCAGTAACTCAACAACAATAAAAAAGTTCAGTTCAAGTGCAAAAGTTCTTATTATTACTAAAGTATTTTTTAAATTATAAAGTCACCTGTTTTGCACAGTTTCTCATTCTTGGGAGCATATAAATTTCTTCAAGTTCTTTTTGTCTTTCTTCCTCTTCTAATCGTCTTCTTTGATCTTCTGGGATGATTTCTTCCCAATTCTTTGAATTTCTTTCAGGTTCTAACTCAATGTCATCCTCATCCATATTTGAAAAGTTAGCAACCTGAAAAATTCAAGAATTTTAAATGGAAAGGCATTAAAGAAAAACTCATCTTCAAATTATGTCTTTTTTTTTTTTGGAAGAAAGTTAAGTGGCAACTAGACTAATATAATCAAATATCTTTAGTAAAATAAATATGACTACAGACTAAACCATGCATGACTAATAAACTTAAGTTCATTTTTCTGTTAAGTCAAAATAGAAAAACCAAATGACTTCTAAGAATTTGCTTCCAAGAATAATTCTCTCTTGTCCTTTTTCTCATCATATTGCTCGCTACAATAGAACTAGAGGAAGTTAATACAAGAACAAAGTATGTTATAGTAGCAACATACTGAAGTCATTTTCTATAGGCTTTACACCAACCCACTAATTATCAAGTACTGAATAATTTTCAGTATTTTTTTGTATGATCACAGAAACCGTGCCTAAAAACCTGACATAAGAAATTTTGAGATCACAGGTAAATGATCTAGATTTCCTAATTTTGTATTTGAAAGAAAAAAAAAAAAAGGACAGTAACAGTATATCATAGTTTATGAATAAAATATTGTATTTAAATTAAGGAAGCGTGAAGTCTTACATATAGAAAGCATTCATTAAAGTCAACTTCCAACACTGGTATATTAAAACTTATGAAGATAAATCTTTATAAGTATTTATAAATATTTATAAATAAAGAAAACTGCTTAATAAGGGTCAGAGTTAAAAATAATCTATTCTCTCACTGTCTGTTATTTAAATGTAATGAGTCCTTTAAAGTCAACAGTATATGATTGTCAACTCACTGGTATAAAAACAACCTATATCAGTAAGTTAGTTTATGACTCTTTCAAATTGCATAAGAAATGGAGGGAGTGAGGAAGGTTGGGAGGAAACTGAATCATACCCAGACAGCCTACTATTTCAAGAAATCTTAGCTTCTCACCAGGAAAAGTGAAATTGTCTTTTAACTTATCTCCCTATTTTAATCCTTGGCTATATGGATACCTCTCCCATTGCAGCCAGATTGACTTATTAAATTTCAAAAGTTGTTATTCACTGATGCATCCCTATCCAAGGTACATTCCAGGGGCTCAATAACTACTTGTTCAATGAACAAATGGCAAAATTTAACTAATCCTTAAAAACCTTGATTCATGGAAAATGGCTAGTTTATAGAGGAACCTGCTTCTTTATAGTAATAACAAGCACACAATTTAGTTATGAGGTTGGCTGATTAATGGTGCTTCAGGTGCTTTTAACAGTTTTACCCTTATCAAACCAGGTAAACCAGGTACTGTTTACTTTGTACTGTTTACTTTGACTGCTTTGAGTTCTCTTAGTTATGTTAAGTTAATCTAATGTCAAAAAGTACTCCAGTAAAAATCAGCTAAAAGCTTTCAATCATGGAAATCTAAATTAAATATTATATTCATTCATTTAACCAAATTATTTGAGGACATGCCATTGGCCAAGCACTAATTTAGTTGCTAATTAGGAAGTAACAACTTTCCTTATCCAACTAAATGTAATTATTCATAGAGGTTATGGACAATTTATCAGAATAAAGGAAAAATAGTCTTACATACCATAGAAAACTTAAAGACAAAAAATTATGTTGCTGTTTGTGCTTTAAAAATTGAAAAATTAATAAAAACTCAGTCTCTTTCAGTTTATAACATTTATTTTAAAAAATTATAAAGAGGAAGAAAACCTACCTTGAACTGGGAAAGCAGTTCATCTCCTACAGTTAGAGGGCCTGGTTCATTTTCATGAGTTTCAGCCCTCTTCAAGATTTCATCTATATCCATCTCCTGTAATTAGAAAGAAACCATGTAAATAAATATATATCAATATGTTTTAAGGTAAATATACCTTATACTTATACAGAGTTTAAAAGGTAATACACTCTGTGACAAATTTTATGTTGTTGTTTTTTGGTTGTTTTTTATACCTGAGGCTCCTGTTCTTCTCCTTCAGGTTCCTTAAAAAGTTCCTCAGCACCAAACTTTAAAATCGCTGATAACTCTTCCTTATTGAAAGGAGTAGAACTAAAATCAGGAAAAACAAAAATACTTAACACTAACAGTTAAAAATCTTTTATGTAGCGCTTTTACCAATTATTAACATTGGCTACTTCACAAAAGCTGTATGACATAGTTAAAAGGTGAATTACTATTAGAATACTATTTTAAAGCTAATAAATGTAAAATCTAAAAATTAAGTGGATTTCCCCTCAAGATTACAAATTTAGAGTGGTGAAACTAGGAACCAAATATATGCATTTGATGAGAAATTAGTTCAATACTTTAAAAATAAAAATAATTATAACACAAAATATAGCACATTTTAATAATCTATAGTTTGCAATTTTTTCAGTGAAATGAATACAGTATGATTTGAAAATTACTTTAAGTAACTACCTTGATGGGGCAGAACCTGTGTGTAGTACTGTCTTCCCAGTGGTATCCATTCTCTGAATCACAAGATGATCTAAAACCATTTTCTTTTTGGCTCTTTCAAGAATATCTTCTTCAACTGATCCCTTTGTAACCAGACGATAAATATTTACCTGTAAAGACAGCATGATTGAACATAAACTGCAGTAAAAAGGAGTTGTTGTTAATCTGAAACGTCCTATATCAGTATATAAAATGAAGTTCATACTATATAAAATTTTCACTAGCTAAAACAAAATTAAAAATACATGTAGCAATAACATGCTGAAAGCTGTTTCTTCAATTTAATATTTTGAAAGTACGTCTTCCTCACATTTTGACTAGATTTAATTGCTTCTTTTTCTTTTTTTTAAAGGCTAATTTTAAAATTACTTTTAACTGGGAAAAAAGGACAAACTTAAGAACCTTTTGAGGGGCCCCCCTGGTGGCACAACAGGTTGAGTACCACACTACAGGACTTCCACAGTCACTGGAATGAGAATTGGATCCCTGGCCAGGGAGGGGACCCACATGGCACGGCAGACCTCTCCTGCCTTGCTGGCTGATCCCCTCAGCAGTGTATTTTGGGAGATCTGCCTGTTCTGCTACCGGTTCTGTGCCTTCGGCCTGTACTACAGCTCTTGTATGTATAAATAAAAAATCTTTTAAAAAAAGAACTCTTTGAGAGAATTAAGTTCTCTCAATTCCAATTCCTCAAAACCCAAAATTCTAAGAACCATTTTCCAAGTTAATGAATTCCTGCCGTAAGACCAAACTTTGCAAAATAGACAGGAATTGATGTGTAATCATTTTGCCATACTTCTTAAGGCCAGTTTGCTTTATCAAACAGTACCACCGTATAGGAATGTTTTGAAAATGTATAGAAATATATTAAGTTTTCACAATGTTCAGATAGGTTTGATATTTAGAGCATAAAACCTTAGATATTAAACATTCTGCATTAAACTGGACATTCTGATACACTGAAAAATGATCTTGCATGTAAACTCTAACTCTTAATAGAAACACAAAGTATATTTGTAAGGTTGAAATATACACCATTTTTGCAGGATTACAACTGTTTTATTTCCAGTTTTTTCAAGTTATTTTCAATTCTCATAGTGTTGGTGTCCTCGATAAAACTCATCTGCATTAGTCATCAACTACTCACTGTAGTTACTGCCATTCAAATATTTAACTCCTTTAGATTTGAGAATTAATGAACCTGTATAATTAAAATATCAGGTCCATGATTTTATTATATTTTTGTCAACAATAATTAGGAATCTATCTTATAAATACTATTTACTATATATTGTAACAATCAATACTATTTTACTAATAGTTAAAAAGCACTTTGTATTAATACCATATCTGTTTTAAAATTTGTAACATAATAACAACAAATCCGTACTGCCATTGTCTTGCAGTCAAATTCAGGTAACTATTAACAAAGTATCGCGTAACTTTCTGTCTTACTTATTCTTTTCCTAATAATACCCCCTCTTTTTTTGCATCACCTATTCTAAATGTGGTAGGCACAGTAAATGAAATTTAAGTATAGCCATGTTTGAGGACTTCAATATAATAACCTGTTCAGTTCAATTAATTACTTTTCCCCTTCTCACATAACAGAGATATCCTGACTCTTCACATTTGCATTACCCCTCACACCTGTAAGAATATCCTGTTTTCTCACTTTCTACTCTCCAAGTGTCTATAGTTTGTCTTGGAGTGGTGCTATCTCTACACTTCACGTTTCCCCTTCTTTTTATGTTCAAATATGTCTCTTATTATCTAAATAGTCATTATATTCTTTTATGCACCAGTATACTTCCTGGCTCTTACCTTCTTCTGTACTCCTTATGTATAGTAGATCTCTCTAAACATATTTTGTACATGCTAGCATGGCATTTTTTCACGAATAAAATACAAATTAACTACATTGTACTAGTAGGCAAAATTCAATTCAATATTAAAATAAACAAATGGAAACATTTTAAAGTTTATGATTGAATGAAAAATATTTTCTCCACAACTGTGAACAGAATCATCATAAGAGAGTAAATGCTCCTATTTAGCAGTAAGTATCTATTTTGTCAGACTTTTCAGGGGACTTTGGTAAATTACTCATTATCCTATCTGCTTAAAGTAGTAATATCACTAGTCCAATGAGCTCACAGGAGGATGATACAAAATAATTTTCAAACACTAGTCATGAAAAAAAGATTCTCAATAGTGAAATAAAAGGAAAAAATACCTGTTTCTTCTGCCCAATTCGATGAGCTCTAGCCTGTGCCTGAAGATCATTTTGTGGATTCCAATCAGAATCAAATATAACAACAGTATCAGCAGAGGCTAAATTAATTCCTAGACCTCCAGCTCTTGTGGAAAGCAAAAAGCAGAAATCCTATAAGGAATTATAAATAGGCACAACTTTAAATTCTTCTACACTGTAACTGAATAATCAATGAGAAATTCTTTAACTCATGAATTTAAAAAATATTTTACCAACAAAATTGAAAGATGGTTTTAAAAAATATTAATAGATATATAAACCTCTAACAAAACTAACCAGTAAGATTTCAAAATACAAATATACACAGGAATAATAAGCACCAAATTCAAAATGAATTCTAAACAAAGTGGGTTAACTTATTCTGAAGTGACTATCCTATGTTGACACAATGTTGATGAGAAAGGATAAAATTCTTCAGCTTTTACATAAAATACTGACTTTAAAACCACACTTGCAAATCAAAACTGGTTACCACCAGACTTTTAAAAACAAACTACCAATTACTAAAATAAAACATCTGAATTTTTAAAGCAATCATACCTCTGATCCTTCAGCATTAAAATGATCTAGAGCTTGTTTCCTCAGCTCTCCCTTTATTGATCCATCCAATCTCTAGAATGAAACACATTAAAATACTGTATTAATATAAACAAAATATTTAAAATTAAAATCAACTATAAAATTAAGATGTAAGCACAGCATTACACTCTCTAAGACTATGAGAATATAAGATATTAATTAGGCAGTAAAAAAAATGTCTCCAGAACCTGTGCTATAATCACTGTCTGCTTCCCTTAAATAAACAATAAATGATAGCACCAACTATGTATTTATCTGTCTGAAACACACTGTTAAAAATAATTTTACATGTGAACAATTACAAAGCAATATATCCAAAGCAAGTTTCATTACATGACACACTATGATACACATTCATATTTAAAAATCTATTTTAAAAAAACATGGTAGGTACAATCCATTGATTCCCAGATTAACAGGTAATAATAGTCAGTTTAAAATATGTTGATTAAGTCCACTATGGTTAACTATTAGAAATTTAATTAGAAAATCAGAAACTCTAGGAAAAGCCCTCCAAAGTTTGACAATATTGCTTTTGGGTATCAAGGGCTCTAGTCAAATAAGTCACATTTGAGAATTTTGAATATTTATAGGTACTTGATGTGACTTTTCTCCTCAGTAAGTGAACATAATAGTAGTACCTCCACAAAACACACAGAATTCAGTGAGAGAACATAATAAAACATTTAGCACAGTGCCAGACATATACCAAATACTAAATAGGAACATGACCTAAACAGATGTCTAAAGTAAAATAAAATCTCTTTCCTTTTCACTAAAAACTACGATAAGTAAAAACTTTAAAAGGGGAGATGGGGAGGGAGGGCAGCCTCCCTGGTGGCGCAATGGGTTAAGCAACACACTGTGAAGCAAACCATAGTCACTGCAGCAAGAGTTCAATCACTGCCACTGGCAGTGGAGGTTACCACATGGAGCTGAAGACCTCTCCTGCCTCACCCACTGCTCCCCTCAGCAGTGTTTTTCAGTTAATCTGTCTGTTCTGTTCCCCACTCTATCTCTGGTGGATCCATACCCTCCTCATCTCTGGCCTATACCCCAGTTCTTATATGCATCAATAAATAAATATAAAAAAAAAAAAAAAAGAATGGCATATGATTATTTTGTGTGTGTGTGGCATGACCTTAACCAAAAAATATTAAAAATTTAGTCTCTCCAAAAAGTGATCTGGGAACAAAAAGGAGTAGGGACAGAAAACTACTGTTTATAATTACTTGTATACTATTATTTTTGTTTGTTTGACCAGGTACACATAATAGTTTGTCTCAAAGCAAACTAACATAGGGCTGGGGCTGAGGGGAGGACAATGATACATACGGGGTACAGTCTTTTTTCTGAGGTGATTATAGTGCTCTAAAATTACTATGGTAATGGCTGCCTGTATCAATGAATATATATTAAAAAAAACCTACCAGACTGTACACTTTAAATGGGTGAATTGTATGGAATGTAAATAATATCTCAACAAAGTGGTTTAAAAACAAAAAAATTAAACAGTACTCTTATTTTTTTCTCTCCAGTACTACATATATCTTATTCATGTTCATATCAGCAAACATCTGTCCTTCACAGAATTTACCAGTGTAATGTTATGTTTATTTTTTTAATTATCTGCTTAATGTTTATCTCCCCCACACGAATGTTGGCTCCAAGGGAGCAAAGATTATGTGTATTGAGATTCATCATAATTCTACTATTTTTACTGCCTGCACTAAATTTACTAGTTGCATACTGAGCACCTGCTATGTTCTAGGTATTATTTATTGAATTGCTATACAGATTAAGTAAATCATTAAAATACTGTGACTACCACTTCACTCTAAAACATACATTAATATTAGCTTTAATTATACTGAATTAATTTCAAAATAAATGCTGAATAGATTATAAAAGCATTTTGATCTTCATTATCTTCCCTAAAGTAATCTAGTTTTACTCTGCAAACTATGCATAGGAATAATCATGTATGTATTGAATAGAATTTGCAACAGTCCTGGTCACATTCACAAGGCCTGCTCTCTACTTTTCTTCCTCAGACTAAAGCCTGTATTTTGTAGGCTAACAACATAAAGCTGCCCCCTTTAGATCTAAGCAGAGACGAAAAACCCAGAGTTAAAAGTATAAGCAACTTACTGCTAAATGTGTAAAGTCAAAAGAAAAAAGGGAATAATGATAAACTGAATTTTTAAACACATTTTCTTAACAATACAACTTACATAAAAATATTTTATTTACAATAGAATTTTAAACAAAATCCTATAGAATATGCTCAGGAATTAGATGAAACTTACACCAATAAAAAAGACAAACTGAAAATGCTTACTTGAAATGGGAACTGACGATATTTCAAATATTCTGCAAGTATATCTAACATCCGCACCATTTGAGAAAAAATAAGAACTCTATTGCCCCGTTCTCTTAGGCGAATTAACAGCTTGTCAAGAAGAATCAATTTTCCGCTACTACGGATTAAGTGCTAAGGAAACAATAAATTACAATTGTTACATTAAGGATCTAATGAGATGAAACAAATGTTCCACTTAACATTTCAGTTTAATTATTTTAAACTGAGATTTAAAATTTCACTAATGGTAGAAAATAAGTTTATTTTGGTTTTCAAAAATCTCTAGGAACATTACTTTTGCTTTATTAAACTAAATTCACTTGCTATTTAACATTTACATTTTTATATTTTCAGGGGAACAAAGGCACTATCTCACTCTATTTGTAAGTCACTAAGCTATTTCTCTAAAATTCTTAGCTAAAATACACTGTAAGAAGCAGGAACTAAGCAACCAAAGATTTTAGAGAGTAAGAAAATGTGTTCTAATTTACAGATTATTAGTCACTAATTCTAGAACTTCAGAGCACTACTATGGTTGGATGACAACTGTACCTTCTTCACACTTAATGTCTTCAAAGTGACTGGAACTGTACTGTCTGAGGTCAAGGTGTCCTTAGACTATCATTTGCTACATAACTATTTTAGCATGATCACTACTAGTGATTTTTATTCACAATTAACACACTAAGGAATTCTCGCTGGATAAATTACAATATCCCATGGTTAGATTTATTTTTTGAAAACGGAACAAATTAGTTAAGCAAATTATGATTTGAAAGCTTTCTAAAGAGGTAAAAAATAATAAGCACCATTATTTAAATTATCATTAACCAAACAGTGCATCTAACCAAGATATTAAAACACTGTACCACTTTTACTTGTAAATATTTCAAGAGCTTTGCTTCATCACAAAATAACAATATTTTAAGTTCTTACTTGTAAGGCCTCCTGTTTATTATAGAATTCATTATTATCTGGTGGTTTAATGAGGTAGCAATGGTTACAACATTTCTTTAGCTCCATCATAATGTTCAAAAAGCCTGAGGTACTGCCCTTGGAACCTTTGCTGAGGGCTTTGTAATTCCTAGTTAATATCCACCTGATAAAAAAAAAAAATCAGGAAAATTATATTAATATTTAAAAAATCTAGCACCAAAGCAAAACTCCATCAGTATGAAGTTCACAACTAAAAAACCATGTTCAAAAGACTAATGAAAAAATGTAAGAAGCAGGAACTAAGCAACCAAAGGTTTTAGAGAGTAAGAAAATGTATTCTAATTTACAGATTATTAGTCACTAATATTATCTGAACCATTAACTGTATGAAGTATAGGTTTAATGTAATACAAGGAGTATAGTTTATTAATGCATACCCTGGCCCAAAATTTATTTTAAAAATGGTAAGCCCTATTATTTATCTTAACCTTCCTACAAATTCACTATATTAAAAAAAAGATAATGCAAGACCAAGAAGCCTCAAGAGGATATCTGTTTTAGCCACATTGCCTTTTATAAATTACAGTTACACAACACATATGTAGCTTACAAAAAAATTATGGGTGGTTATTTTATTACTCCAAACCAAATATACCATTTCCTCACCCATAATCTACATTCCCTTCTACCACCTTTATTTCCCAAAGAGACTTGTAACTATTTTATCTCTTGATCTGCTTCAAAATGAAAGGGGTAGGGAAGTGGGATCACTAGAGATAAAGTTAACTGCTGGTTGAAAACTGAATAATGGGAGTTTTATCATCTTTTATGCATGTCTGAAATTTTCCACAAGAATAAAATTTATGCAATATATATAATTTTTAAATGTATGGCATTTACAGATTTTACTATATATTGGGTTTTCAGAAAAGTCTTAACATATTTTTGCTTGAAAACTATAGAAAAAAATATGTCATGACTTTTCCACACCCAATAATTTGTGGTTTTTTTTTTTAGAATTCAAGTGCATGTAGTAGTGCACTTTATCCAATTAAAGGTCTCAGTTTTGGGATAGATTTTTCTTTTAGGTTTCCTGAAGTATTACTATATATACTTGACAAGCATAATTTAAACAAAATATGATTAATATTCTTCAAAAGGCAGACACAGGCCTGAAATTTTGTTCCAAGTTTTTCTGGCATCTACTTCTCTAAGTCAGCTATATAATTATCATAGTTTTACAATAATGTCTTACTATTATGTAACTCCTAATACTTAAAGAAATGCTCATTAAGGTATTAGTATAAAATAAGAAAGTGCAATTAATGATGCATTCAAAGACAGGTTAACTTTATGTCACTCACAGTATAGGACAAGCTATTAAGTCTCTTTGCCCCACTGTCATAGAATAAACCTATTCTAAAACTCAAGAATTGTTATTGCTGTAATAGATACTAGAGAGAAGAAGGCACCTTGATGAGACAAGGATGGGGGAGTTATTCAGAACTAAATAAATTCAGAACATATGTGTTGTGTTGACTTGCTTACTTGTAATATTGTTTCTGTAAAGCACTCATTTCCATTCTTAAAATCTGTTCAACCTTGGCAGGAAGAGATTTTTCCACATCTTTCTTAACTCTGCGTAATAGAAATGGCTCCAGCTCCTTGTGGAGACTTGCATAACCATATTCTCTGCCTTTGCCATGTTCTTCTTCAAAATCTTCCCAGGAAGAAAACCTTAAAATTTAAGAAAATTGAAGAACTGCTGAAAAAATGTCAAACTAGATGAGACTTTCAAATTTACTTTTCAAAATTACAAATTTTCAGGAAAAGATTAGCTAAAATTAGTCACATCTAACTAACACTGATCTAAAATCCACCATATAATACCAAAATATAAACAGTTGTTCTATAAAAATAAAAATTCTCCATCAGTTAAAGATTTTTAAGCATGAGATTAATTACCACTAATATTTCACCAAGAATATAATTTTAAAGTTCTAAAATCTACTAAAAGAGAAGTTACTTATCCTTATCTAGCCTAATTTTCTCATTTAGAACACAGAGCTGCCAGCATGTTTTTCTTGGTACTATTAAGTATTAATACACTTTTTCAAACCAGGTATATTTTGAACATGAGGAAACTACAGGGCTTAAACTTATTTACAAAATTAAAAAAATAAACTTATTTACAAAATTAAACTGTCTATTAAAAAAATAGACCCCAGTCTATTTCCTTTCTTTCCCCTTCTTAACAATCTGTAGTCCACTATTTTAGAGAAACAAAACTTCACTGACCTTCTTACTCATACTATTTCCCTAAATTTACCATTAAAAACTAATATTAAAATCAATTTTCTCAAACTCATCTTACTTTTCTGGCATAATGAAATGTAGCAAAGACCAGAGCTCTTTTAGGGAGTTTTGTAGAGGAGTTCCAGTGATAAGGAGACGGTGATTGGACTTAAAGTCTATTAAAGTTTTATACAGAAGAGAATCATCATTCTTTAACCTGTGTGCTTCATCTACTCCTATGAACGCCCAATTTAGACCTCCAAGGAATGCCTTTAAATAAACAGAACGCAGTTAATATGTTGAACAAAAATCAGAATTCAAATTATTAAAATGAGGCAAATTCAAATCAAACAAACGTCTACTTTTCAAATAAAAACTATTTCTGTTGGTCTCTGCAAACCAAGTAATTCAACATGCAAAATAGTTTCTTCCATGACTAACTCAGCTATTAAAAAACAGAGCATAATACAAAGTGAAGGCTTTTATTAGTTTACATATTGAAAGTAAAGGAAAAAATGTACCATTTAAATTTACAAAACAATTAAGCCCAAAAAAAGCCTCTATTAGTCAATGTGGAGAAAATATGATACAAAATTAGAACAGTGTCTTACTCTAAATGTAAGTATAACTCATTGCATGATGTTTATGACCTGCTTATCTCTAACAAAAACTTAGCTCTCAGACTTTAAGTCAGGTGTAATTCTGCTTGCAACTTAATAGCTGTGTGACCTTATACCTTTGAGACTTGACTTTTTCTTTGATAGCACATCTTATACAAGAATTGAGACATTAACTGTTAAGAATTAAGTAAGACAACAGCTACAAAGCACTTAGCACAACACTTAATCCTACTAGATCTCTTCCTCCTTTTTAAAGGTCTTACAAATCAATGGGCACTATCCCAAACAGGTTTAAGTCAGAAATTAGCAAACATTTTCCTGTAAAGAACCAAAAGTATTTAGACTTTACAGAAAAATGTGTGGTGGTTTCTAATACATTTTATTTTGTTCTTATAAGCCTTTAAAAATATTAAAATTATTCTTAGTTCAAGGTCATTAAAAAATAAGCCAGATTTGTAGTTTGCAGACCTTCATTTTAAATTATCTTTTCATCCTGTCCACAATGTAGGGTAATGGGAAAACAAACAGAAAAACATAGATAATACACACCTTATCCTTCAATAAAATTTCATAAGTTGTTAACAGTATATTAAATTTTAACCGTTTGGTCTGTGGGTGCATCCATTCATGAGTTCTTATCTATTAAGAAATTTTAAAGATAAGTTTTAAGGAACATCAGGAAATGTATACTTTTTTTCTTGAACATCTAAAAAAAAAACTCCATTAAAAATACACATCTATGTGTTTATGCAATAAAATAATCGTCATCTTTATATATTCCAACAAGCTATACTGATCTTATCATAAATAAAGGCTTTTAATACACACCTTTCATTAAAAGAAACTCTTATTTAACGAAATACTAGTAATTTATTCAACAACATAACATTCATGGATGAAATATTCTATATGGGAGATGTATTAATTGGAAGAACAGCATTTAGACACACAGGTGAAAGGTAAGTGACAATGAGTGTTAAAATTGTGAAGCTGGAGCTGGGCACATGGAAATTTAGTTTACTTTCCTGTCTTTGTTTATGTATATTTGAAACTTTCTATTAAAAAAAAAAAAAAAAGCTAAGAAATATAAAGTGACACTAAACCAAAAATTGATTTTTATTATAACATTGAACATTTTACTTCATGTTTACATGCTAAACCTGTTTTGAGCACTTTGTGACAAGTCCTATGCCAGAAATAGAAACTAAAACTAAAAAGGTAAATAAAACACTTGTCCTCAAAGTATGTCTACATTTCTAAATCTGTAGAGACAGCTTACCATGTTTCTGCTGTTAATGTCACCTAAATAAACCACAGCATTCATTTGAGAAGCCCAGGTCTGAATTTCCCTCTGCCAGGAAGTGAGAGTAGACAGTGGTACAACTAATAGAAAAGGTCCATATAATTGATGTTCATGAAACAAATAGTTCAGAAATGAGATCGTCTGTATTGTTTTTCCAAGGCCCATTTCATCAGCAAGTATGCAACTATTTCCTCTGTGAAATTAAAAATCAGAAAACGAAGATTAGTTCAAAGAGATATATACACTCCGTGTTCACCGCAGCATTATTTACAATGGCCAAAATATGGAAACAACTTAAGTATTAATCAATATATGAATGGATAAAGATGTGGTATACATGCATTGTGGAATACTACAGTTATAGAAAAGAATGAAATCATCATTTGAAACAACATGGAAGGACTTTAAGGTATTATGCTAAATGAAATACACCACTGAGAAAAAGACAACATGATTTCTCTTATTTATGGAATCTTAAAAAAAAAAACAAAAAACAACCAATCTTGTAAATAGAACAGACTGGTAGTTACCAGATAGGGGGGTTGGCGGTAGGTAAAATGGGTGAATAATATCAAGTATAAATTTCCAGTAATAAAGTAAGTCACAGCAATGTAGTGTATAGCATGGGGTCCATAGACAATAAATTGAAAAACTGCTAATAGAGGGGAAATACTTTACTTTACATTGTATACAAATTCCAAATTATGTTGTACACATAAAACTGTTAATACCACATGTCAATTACACTTAAATTTTTTAAAGTTCAAAAATCTTATATGCTATAGATTTGACAATTTAATTTTCATATAACCCATATATAAGTTTTTATGAAGCTAAAATTAATCTGATAGGTATTATATACAATATAGCACATTTATTAACTATGATAAACACATGTAAGAGGAAGTTTATCATTTTAGATCGATTGATTGTATTAGCTTTAATCAATATATTATGTAGCTAAGAACATAATCCAGATATATTAAAGAAATAAAAAGTAAGCAGGAAAAACAAATAGCAGGAAAACCACACCTAGAGTCACCTACATTGACAAGAACAGAGTGGGGAACATAAGCAAAAGGAAAAATACTACAGGTATAAGTGGGTATTAGAAGTAATGAGGAGGAAAGAGAAATAGTGAGAACTAACATGGGCTAAGACTGTATATACAATCTGATTTTTAAGTTCAACAAACTTATTTAAATAGGGCAAACAGGTTAATCTCATGGAGTTTCTCATTAGTATATAATAAAAATATTTACATAATATCAAATATTAAAAGTATTATGCTTTGTTAATGGAAATCTTTTCTAAATCCTGAATTTGTAAATGTCCTACTTTCTCAAATTAAATACATAATTCAAAATACACTTACTTGCACCAAGAGTGAGCAAGCCAATTTAAACCATTTAGTTGATAATCTCTTAATTCTAAACCTTCATGTCCTCCAATATAAGATGGCTGCTTCTTCAGAGCTACAAATCTGGGCCTCTGTTTTAATACCTTTAGGAAAATAAATGTTAATGTTAATATGCTGGAATACTGAATGTAAGAAATTATATTAAAAAATGAATACCTCAGTTTTTACCATGTTTTGAATTTTTACTTAAATCATCAATCTCAGCCATTCCATGACTCAAAATGTATGAGAATTCAAATACTATTTTCTATTTCTATAAAATGTACAGTAAAATACTTGGTGCTCAATTGTGAGCAAGAAATGACAGAACAATAAATACCTGTTGAAATACATGGATCTCATATATTTCATAAGCAAAAGGCATGTTAAATTCATCCATTGAAGCACTGCTCTAAAAACTAAATCATAAAACTAACTTATCATCCCATTTGATATTTGATTTCTACATTATCATTATGAATTTAATTCAATCTTCTAATAAGAAAAGAAATGCTAAGTATAACGACTCCCATTACTCCAGTAACTTTTAAATACGAAGATCTCAGGTAGTCCTGGATATTTTCTTATGGGTACATTCTTTTCCTCTTCTATGTTCAAAGAAAAACCAAAAATATACATCTAGGGGTCTCCCTGGTGGCGCAGTGGGTTAAGCAATGCACTATGAAGCAAACAGCAGCCACCGCAGCACGAGTTCGATCCCTGCTGCCGGCCAGGGAGGGGACCCACATGGCACAGTAGACCTCTCCTGCTGTGCCCGCTGCTGCCCTCAGCAGTGTGCTTCTGTTGATCTGCCTGTTCTGTTCCCCGTTCTCTGTGGTGAATCCTCTCACCCCCCACCTCTGGCCTGTACCCCAGTGCTTGTATGCATAAATAAATAAATCTTTAAAAAAATATATATATACATCTAGATTCCAAGGAATTGTCCTTATTTGGTCTTACTCATTCCCCACAATGCCACCATCAACTTATCATCTTTCTGATAGTTTCACTCACCAAGGCTAAAAGAAAATGCCACATCTAAGATCACATAGTAATTACAAGAATACAATTCTTCCAATGTACCCACCAAGCAGCTCTCTCCCAGATCCCTGAGAGGGAAATCAAGATCCAGCTCTCTATTGAGGCTTATAATATTTATAAAACATATATTTCAATAATTAAAAATGTTAAACAATACTCACTTTGCAATCTTTAAAAGGAGTGGTTTTTGACTGATTCCTGCTAAAATACTCATCTATGCATGCCTGAAACTTTTTGGAAATAAGAGCCCCATCTTCCCAGCTGCATTCCGAGTATGGAAGGCCCTGCCATTTGCAGTAATAATCAGGATAACCAGCTGCTGACTTTTGATTGGAATGAGCTGCAACATAAATCAGATATTCATTTTACATTTAACTTTCTCTGATGCATGATTCTTATCATTCAAGTAAAAACAGTCTGGTATACAATATTCAAGTAAAAACAGTCTGGTATACAATATTATACAGAGCAAGAGCAAGTCATGGTATCTGTTGTGTAAGAAGTTTCAAGTTTTTTCTTTTCCTTAATCCTATCAAATGAAAAAAGGTAAAAATTTAATTAAAATTGTTTATTACTAACCAATTATTCGCTCCACTATTTGATACTGTTTATGTAGATCATCTGTAAGTTCTTGCTGACAATTATAATATTCCACATCTTCCGGAGAAGCATTTTTTAACCTGAAAGATAATTAATTCAAATAGACTTCAAAATCTTCCTGAAACAACCCAATGCTTCCTAACAATATTTGTAGCACAAAATTTCCCACTTTCAAACTTATCAAGTAAGTCAAGTCTGAAAAATGTAGTTACCAGAAGGGAAAAGAAGTGCTTAAATAGAAAAAAGGTAACAGTATGGTGAAGTATTGATTTGGAATGTTAGCAGTGAGCTTAATGTAGTATAGATGCATGATGATTCTCAACAATGAACATCTGGAATTTATCTAATGTTACGATATGTTATTCCAAATATTAAAAAATGAAGAAAGCATCATTAATCCTGAACCTCAAAATCCATAATTTATAAAGACATTCTAACAATGTCTTTAATACAAGAACTGGGGTATAGACCAGAGGTGGAGAGAGTGAGAGAATTCATGAGAGATGCTATGGGGAGCAGCAGGCGAGACAAGAGAGAAGTCTGCTGCAGCATGTGGGTTAGTCCTTGGCTGGGAATCGAACTCAAGCCACAGATACTGCTCAGACTTTAACCCATGCACCACACCAGGGAAGCACTCTAAATGACTTGTTATTATAAAAAAAAGTTAGATATAGCTATTCCTATAAGTTTTACTTGGAGGTGAAAATCAAAGAAGTCTATATAGCTGGTTATGGTTATCATTTCATTCTTAATTATGTATCCCTTAATAAAAAAGCATTGTAATAAGCTCAAAACTATAATAAAAAACATATTTACCATCTTTTTGTTTCCTGGTCTTTTTTCTTATAATTATCCAATTTTTTCATTCCTCTAACATTCTGTTGTTTAAGGGTTTCTTCTGTCTCCCAAGTGTTGTGAATATGGGACCATCCTTTCCATTTAATTAAATACTGGATCTCTCCAGGTTCTTTGTTTTTTTCAAATCCTGAATTAGGGTCACCATCAGCTTCAACTGCATAGATGGTTGTAGTAGCACCAGTAGCTAGAAAATAAAGTACAAAAAATTTCATGTAATTTTGTCATTTTCTTTCAACTAAAAAAAAGTCAAGAATATGGACAGAAATACATATGCTCTCTTAAATAAGTATCAAGATACAAAAACTTATGAGTATATTATGTATTCATACAAGAAACTCAATTTTAGAATAGTAAGAATACCTAATTTAACTCTCTCAGTTTTAAAAAAAATAGGGGAATAAAATCAAAAGACAGGCAGCACAATTAATTTATAGTAACTGATGCTTAGGAGATAAGTAATTGAAAACTAATTAAAAATATTTTTTAAAAAACTGTATGACCAAAAAAGCTGCATGGACTACTATTCAGTGATCAAAAAATGATAAACTCATGCCAAATGCAGCAACATGGATGGAGCTAAAAGGGATCATTCTAAATGAAATGAGCCAGGAGAAGAAAAATAAATATTGGAACGTTTCACTTATATGTGGACTCTAGAGAAACCAAACAAAAGATCTGACAAAGACTGACCCTTAAAAGCAGACAATAGATTTGAGGCATTTAAGAGGGAAGGGGGAAGGAGAAAGAGAGTAGAAAGTAGAAAAGGGACTTGAAGAGGGAAGCCCGGTGGACTGTGGGCACCTTGGTGGAGGAGCTCAGGATTTCTTCCCTCAGGAGAAATTGCAAAAAAATAAACAAGGATATTTAAAACATAGATCGATAGACAGACGTATACACAATTTTTTTTTCAATATTTATAACAATAAAAATTAAGAAAAAAATTGCATGGTCAAAATCACAATGTTAAAGAGACAGATAACCACATGTTCACTGTAACATTATTTACAAGAGCTGAAGACATGGAAACATCTTAGAAGTGTCCCTCAATAGCTAAATGGATAAAGAAAACAAGGTTGTGTTTGTGAGAGAAAAAAATATATATATGATGAAATAGTATTCTATTCACCAAAACAAAGGAAGAAAATATTATCATTTGTGATAACATGGATCATCAGTGAGTGCATTATGCTAAATGAAGCAAAAAAAAAAAAAAGAATTAAAAAGACCACATCACTACACTCACAGAAATGGAGAGCTAGATTTGTAGTTAGAGGGGTGGGGAGAATTAGATAAAGGTGGTTATGAAAATCTGCAAATGCACATTAGAAGATATGCAAATGCAAATGTAATGAGCAACATAATGACAATAGTTAACACTGTCTTATGGAAATATTTAAAAGATGCTAAAAGACATTGAATTCCCAAAGTTCTCATCACAAGGGAAAACCATTTTTTTTATTGTATCCGTAGGAGATTATGGGCATAAATTGAACTTACTGTGGTAAAGTATAGCTTAAACTTATATAAAATTCTGTAAGTCAATTATATCTCAATAAAAACAGAAACCACGGGGCCTCCCTGGTGGCACAGTGGGTTAAGCAATGCACTATGAAGCAGACTGCAGCCACTGCAGCACGAGTTCGATCCCTGCCGCTGGCCGGGGAGGGGACCCACATGGCGCAGCAGACCTCTCCTGCTGTGCCTGCTGCTCCCCTCAGCAGTGTACTTCTGTTGATCTGCCTGTTCTGCTCCCCGCTCTGTCTGTGGTGAATTCTCTCACCCCCCCACACCTCTGGCCTGTACCCCAGTGCTTGTATGCATAAATAAATAAATCTTAAAAAAAAAAAAAACACAAGATAAATGAAAATAATCTACATATTTATTTGAAATGAAAAGAATTTGTTTTTTAAAAAAATCAAACTACTAGTAACAATAAAGTGCCTAATTTCAGCTATTATTTATGCAAGGCAACTAAAAATTTCAAATACAAAAATTAAAATTTTTGCAATTAAAACGTGAAGTGATGTCATGTAGATACTTTCTAGGAAGAAAATACTAAGGCTAAGGAAAGCACTCTGTTACAGAAATGAAATAGCAGAAAGATCTACCTTCTCTGGTCAAAATTTTAAAAAATCTTAATATACTTTTTTTACCTTAGTAGTGAAAAAACAAAGTGATTTAAAAATAAAATACCTCCTTTTCTCCCAATCCGACAATCCATAAACCGTTCTATTGTTTCAAATTCCTCTTCTTCAGGTTGAGGAACATCCTCTCCACAGACTTCCAACAGGTCATCAGAATCTGTTTTCATTTCTTCATCTTCTTTATAGCTAACATTGACAGTTGCTTGCCGACGAGAACTTCTTTTATCATTATCATAATCTTCATCATCATCATCTTCAGATGAATCAATTTGTCTCTTTTTTTGTCCAAGAATCTTCTTTCCATTTTTTGACTTAGATCTAGAGAAGATCAGAGGGAAACACTGGCTAACATTAAGGGCTCAGAAACCACATACAAAAAGAAGGAATACCTTCTGTAAGCAACCATTTTCAGCAACAGAGAACACAGTACCCTTACCTATTTTGAGGTTTTCTGCTTTTAACTTTATTTTTTGGCTCATAATCTGATTCTGTCTCATCACAACTGCTTTTCTCTCTTTCTTCTTCAGATTCTGAGTCTGAACCAGATTGAGATGGGGATCCTGACCCAGACATCTGCCAATCTTCACTGTATATAAAATATAGAAAGTATCTTTATTTACATTTACACTGTATATAGCAAATGTGTTTATTTATATTTAAAAATACAAAAATAAATAAAAACTAAATTACATTCCAGGTAATGTCAAAACACTATTGCTTTCATCCAAACTAAAAACAATTAAATGTCTGTAGAATAAAAAAGGCTAAAAATATCCTTCATAGATTTGGTATAATTCAAGTTTTGTTAATATTTTAGTTATGACTCAATTGATGAAAATTAGTAAGTACTAATTTTATGTTCACTATGGATGAAAACATAGCATGCTACAGGTGACAGGATTTAATTTTAGAAAACTTGCAATTATATTTGCTATCAAAAGTTTCTAAATTTCTTTCGTTTTAATTTTCTAGAGACTGATCTTTAAAAAACATTTCCTTCAAAACTGATTTTTAAATATATACTTATTAGGAAACTTAAACTACAGTAAAAAACATGAAAAAATTCAGTCCATCTAATCCAACACTCAGTGATTACCATTATTATTATTTTAGCCTAATTCCAATCAAATTGTAGGCAAAAAATCATGGATGCAATATAATCTGGTTATAACAACATTATAGGAAAGCAATTTATAATTTTGAAGTATTTTTCATTATGCGCATATTAAAAGTACCAACAGGCAGAGTATAAGAAAAGTCTCCACTTGAAATCTTTATAACATAAATTAAAATTTTTATACCCAAGAAGCCTATCCATCACTTCAAGTTATTTATTTTTAAAAATGCTCTTTGCTTACATACATATTAAGTACAGAAACTGCTAACACAATGAAGTATTAAATAACTAATAAGACATGGTAAATGAAAATGCACATAAACAAAAAGACTGAAGAAATTAGCCAGAAGGTAGTATTATAGCCATAAATGGTTGAAAAACAATAGTAAAATTCATGGAGGATGTAAACAATGATGAAACACAGAGAGATTTAGTAGATAACTGCTAGTAGCAACACCACACTACAGAATGAGAAACTGTAGATACAATAACTAAATTATCAGAAACTAACAAAAGATATGAATATACATATTAAAGATGCATAAAATAAAATGCAGTGAGATAAATGACTTATCAAAGTCTAAGAACAGAATATCAAAGACAAGTAAATAGAAGAATGACATAAGACAACGCAACAATGTTTTTGAAGAAATTGTAGTTTAAAAACTGAGACCATTCACATGAATTGAAAATTTGTGATCCTCAACAATTTTTGAGTCAAGATCTTTAGAAAATTACTATAGTGAGTTTTGACATGAGCTCTACAAGAAAATTTTATTGATCAACATTAAGGTTAGTTACATACTAAGAGAATTACCCAGGGTTATTCTTTGGTCTATATACTTCTGTTTCCAAAGTTACAAAAATTTTCTGATATTATCACTAAAAGTTGATCTTTGAAATAAAAAATATACAGGAAGATAAACAAGTGGCACAGAAACCTCAGGTGATTACTAAGACAAAAATGTTAAGGACTACCAGGTTGAAATTAACCTAGTAAAATGCCATAGACCAAGAATTTACAAAAGTCTACTTTTAGCAAAAGGTTTTCATAAAAGAAAAAATACAAAAGCATTAAGATTGTCCTTATATGAAAATAATCAGTTGAACAAAATGACATACTCCTTATGCTTTTTCCTTTTGACCTCATTTGATGAGTCATCAGAGTCTTCACTGCTAGATGAATCCTATAAAGAAAAATAAAATCAGCATTACTATGATGAGAATTTAACCACAATATATCAAATTTATGTTTTCTATACTATTTAGCATTCACTCTGCTGTAAAAGTAACTGTAAACCACTTTTTTTCTATGTTGTTATATTATCATTAATTAGCACACATCAACAATTCTGTCAAATCAGTAAGTCAGTGAAATCAGATAAATACTACGGCTGGCATTTTATATAAAACCTTAATTAAGTCAACCTTTTTTGTAGGCTAATACTGTTAGCTACTAGGCCTCAAAAAGGAATCTTAACTATTACTATGTCAAAATTTAATGTTTTTGTTCTTCATTGGAGATTTGGTATAGTTAGTCCTGAATATTTTTGTGCTAAAACATATGTAGCATATGTGCTCATATACACAGAGGAAAAAAAGATGCTGCCTATTATTTTAAGAATATGTAGAGAATTCTATTAATATTTTTCACAAAAAGTATTTTAATGCTGCAGTAATTCTTTAGTAATGTATGTTCTCAAGTACATTTACCTAGTATTCGTGTTTTTAGCTTTGCTGAAATGAGCAACTGTGCACAAACTTTCACTGCTTATTTTGTATTAATCTCTGAAAAGAACTATTATTGGATAAAAGTTATGTCTACATTTCAGAACTGATAAAAACTTAAACATATAGTCATTCTTATACATTCTTGCAAAACACTATTCCTAGTAATTTCAAAAATACCACCTGGTTAAATGATCAGGCTTATCTACTTTTAAAGTTATAATAATAAAACCTCACCTCTTCTGATACACTATTAGATGAAGCTTGATGTTGCTGCTGCTGCTGCTTCTTGAGCATTGCAGATCTCTGAACAGCCAGAATACTAGGGTTTGATTTCCAAAACTATAAGAGAAATATAAACCAGAGAATGAAGTGTTGAGAAAACTGAAAAAATGTTATTAAAAAGCATATATTTTTCACTACCTGCAAGTAAAACTATTCTCTTTATTCTCATATATAATACAATGTTATTATAATCTAAATAAAATGCTGAGCTTAGATGTATATAAAGAAGTAATAATGAGTTAAGTTTCACAGGCAGACAGTATTAATTATCTTGACTGGTATTAAGAATGTTTTAAAAAAATAAAGCGTTAAGATGCAACACCAGTGCGACTCAAAATGATATTTATCCAGTATTTTATACTGGATACTGGTATGAAATGAAGTGCTTGAGTCAGAATGCAAATCAACAATGTCACAAAGCAGTTTTAGTTCAGCTCTTTTTTGGTAGCAAGATTTTCTCTGTGAAGGAACGTGTATGTGGATTTCTTTTCTGGACCAACCATCTTATCATAACTGGTACTCTAACACTATTGTATTCTATTACGAGGAACAGACAAGTTTTGTATATCTTGCAGTAGTTCTGTTCAAACAAAATGGTCATTAGTCTATTCTATAAGTAACTTCAAGGAAGCTTTTTAAATTTTTCTGTTAAAAAAAAATCTTTTAAAATCTCGAAAGATCATACTCTTGTAAGGTTATCAAAAAGGCCACACAAAACCTTTACTTTTTATCCATGAGACACTGAATATGACACTTCACTTCTGCCTCAGAAACAGGAAGAAAAAGGTTCGGTTATTTTATAGTCACTGTTTTATAGTTAAAAACTGCACCTCAATCAAGTTATCCATCCAAAGATATCTAAATTCAAGTTTGAGAATTGTTAAAAATATATCTTAATGTTTATAAAAGGTTTTTTTCTTAAAGTTAGATTAAGAATCTTATAAAATAATGTTACAAATTTTCCCAGTGCAATACAAGAAATCTACTTTTCATTGGATACTTTATTCATTACCTCAGCTCCATCAACTTTCGGTGGTTTTGCTTGAACTTTGTTCTCTCGAGAAGTATCTGACTCAGATTCCGTCTGACTTCCTGATTCAGATCCAGAGTCGGAGTCACTGCTACCTGACTGGCTACTGCTTCCATCACTACTGCTTCCAGAACTCGAACCAGATCCAGAGCCTGAAGCTGACCCAGAATCATCATCCGACTGGCTATAATTTGAAAATAAACACATTTCAAACAAAATCCATTAGGAAATTTTTTTAAGCCATCAGAAATATCCAAAGTACTAAAGCATCTTTATTTCATATTTCAACTGTCTATGGCAAAACAAAGTGAAAAGCAATTAATGTTAATCTACAGTAATAAACGACACTTAGTACAGCTTTGGCAGAAGAAAACATAAGTAATAAGATCACACTCTTCCTCCAAGACAATGGCAAAACTGACCAAGCACATAATCCTGGTCTAGGAACTTGGGAAGACAAGAAGTATAAGCCACTTTCCTTGTTCTTAAAGTAATCTTAAAGTAGGAATTGTGTGAAGAAAAGGTAAATGTGTTCAAAACCCTCAAAGTTAGAGGTAAAACATGAATTTGTAGCTTTTATTTGCTGTAAAGTTCATATCTATGTTCTATCATTTCAGGGGAATGTAATTTATTCTATTTACAGAACCACTGAAATTTCATAAATATGTAATAAATCTGAAATAGCAAATTCTCATAATCTTTCTTAACAACCTCTGTGAAACCAATTAAGAGTTCACTGAGAAACTACCTACGTCCCCATTTAGCCTAAAATGGTCTAAAATGGATCGAAACAGCTGATTGTATAAATGATATAATCCCCAAGGTCATTAGCTCACCTGGTATTTAATTTTGATTAAAAGTAAGGGCATTAAATATGATACACTGAGCCTTTGATGTAATTTCATCTGGCTTTATAAGGAACAATAGGTAACAATACAGCATATATAAAACAAAATCAAGCTTAATGTCCTCTTCTGTAATTTTCAGAAATACCAGAAGATGGCAGCATTACTCTAATAGACCGTAATAATAGTAATTCCTTTCTAAAAATAATCTCTCCTTTTCTAGTTTAAGACTTCAGTGATAGCTACTACCTAGAACAGACAAAAAAGTTTGCTAGAAGTTTTTTTATTTTAAAAGTTATATATGAGTTAAAATGGTTGAAAGTGTGAACAATATGTTAAAACCTGGAATCTAGTGTAATGATTTTCTTCATAGAAACCATAAACAGATATTTGCCTCTTAAAAAGGCTAAGCTATCAAAATCATTTTTTACCATGATTTCTACCTTCTGGTCACATGGCTCTGAAGTGTAATTTCTTTTAATTGGAGGGGAAAAAGCGTATCATATTTTACTTTGATCGCTAAGATAAATTGCAGCAATATGAAATATTTCTCCTTTAAACTGCACTGAGCACTATCATCGTATGTTAAGACACTGGGAGGGCTGTCCAACCACTAAAAAAAAAAAAAAAATCTAACCTAGTATGAAGTGTTAGTAATGTAAACCAATAAATACCATTATATGCTGGTGTTTAAGTTAAATGATCTACATGTATAGGGTACACTTAAGATATAACAAAGCCTGGTGCAGTAATTGTGGAACACTTAGGAAAAATGTGAGATTGTACCAACTCTCCAGGAAAGAATTAAACCGAAGGGGTGTCACATTAATTGCTAATTAGAATCTTGAAGGTACTGTTTTTTTTTCTACATTACCTAACAAAGCACCTGACATAGGTGAGAGACTGTAAAAATACTTGCTAAGTGGATAGAATAATTAAATTTGGGGGTAGTAGCTATCATGGACCTATATGCTTAATATATCTTAATCAGTCATTCCAAATGAACAGTCAAAATTCCTTGTTAACTCAAAACTCTTTAAGAAATTCAATGTCTCATTCAATAGGCAGAACTATTCCAGCAATAGATAAAAGCAAATAGACTGACTCTAGGCTACCTTAATGGCCTATCTTATCAGAATATCTTTTTACCTTAGCTACTAAATGTATATATTATCTATTTAATTTAGTTGTTCTCAGGATAAAAAACAGAGAAAGGAATACCTTATATATTTTGCAGAATTATCTACAGGATATACAGTTCAGCAAAAAAAAAAAAATCAAGATACGACGTTTGCATAAACTTCCAATATATATAAAAAGGGGGATGTATTTCTATACATTTGTTATACTTTAAAAAAAAAAAGCAAGGATGGCAACATAAAAAAAATTAAAAATAGTTACCACAGAGGGGAGAGAAGAGAGGGAACAGGGATTAAGATGAGTCTTCAGTTTTTAGACCATGTAAATATTTTACATGATTTACAAGAAAATCATAACACAATGAAAGAAAAATAGGACCAGGAAATAAATCTATATTCAGACAAATTTTAAGCTAAAATATTTTTTCTCCATAATAAAGAAATTCCTTTCCAGCCCACTGGTATGCTCTTTCTAGAGTAAAAATCTGATTATAGCCTTTTTTTTTTTTTTTAAAGTCTTCACTATTTTTATAGCAAAGTTTAAACACCTATGAGCCCTTTCAGGAATTTGTCTCTACCCACCTATCTCCATTCAGTGTCCTACTTAAAGAAAGCTCTAGACCCTGACATGGCGAATTACTTGGAAGTTCTGAGTCAATTTCTCTTTCACTTCTTGCTTTTGTACAATTTCTGCTCTTTTTATCCCACTATGTAAGTCCTACTTGAGTCTCACCTCCAAGGTACTTTAACAAGTGTCTTCTGACTTGATTTTCAACAATAAATCAGGTATCCTTCCTCAGCACTCCCAAAACATTTTGTACATATTACCATACTATTTAGTTGTAAGCACATCATGCAATAATCACTACAGTTTAGTTTTCTTTTTTGGAATCCTTTATATTCTACTGTATTTCCTAGTGTGTTGAGATTTTTACTTGTTGCCCCTTGTATGAATACGAAATAAAAAGCTTGATGGGTAAATGGGTAGACAAATCAAAGCTCTTGCTATATATACACATATCACATATATATTCCATATATATGGATACAAGTTCTATAAAATTCACAAACAAATTTGGCTAAGAATAAAATGTCTGAGATCCAACTTTAAAAAAATTTTTATTTATGTAGGTAATAACAAATACCACTGATTATTTATAAAATTTAACTATAAATCACTTGAATTACCCTCAATTTTATTAACTCTTACTATAATAGTAATATGGTAGTATATTATGAAAAATACTAAGTTCTTCACTTTTCTCAGAGACTCAAGTAGGACTTACATAGTGGGATAAAAAGAGCAGAAATTGTACAAAACACACCATTTAGGTTTATGTGTACACTTTGATAAGGTAAAATGCCAATACATATCAGTTTCTTTTCAAGCTTATTTTTATTCAATTTCAAATATAAATGAGAGCAATAAAATGAGTTAACATGTACCGATTTGGTTTCAAATCATGTAGTTTCTCCTCCACAGAATCTCAGACATTGTAATATTTCATCCATAAATACTCCAGTACTCATGAAAAATAAAACATAAAAAACTGCATTTCTAAGCATTCATAATACCAGTACACCTCTACAAAACTATTTTTTCTTTAATATTAAGTAAGGAATTAAATGTTAAACTTAATTATATTTAATAAGATTAAATGCCAAGTTTAATTTACCTCTTTAATCATACAGTAGTCTTTTCTATTTATTGAACAGGAATCCACACAAGGTTTATATATATACCACTTGATCTGTTTTTAAGAATCTGACAGTTCCCTCTCCTCTTCCCCCCCCCCACTCTGCAATTTATTTTGTGAATTAGGTAGCTTTTTCTGACTTTTTAAGACTTTCTTGCCTTACAGAATTTGCTGACTGAATCCCTGTGATATTTAACATTTTTTTTGTTCCTGTATTTCCTGTAAATTGTTAGATCTAGAAGTTCAAATTCAAGTTGAGCTTTTTTGGGCAAGAATATATTTTAAGAGCTTTGGCCTTCTACCAGAAGGGACTTAATGGTTTCAGCTTTATCCATTTATTACCAAGTTCTCTATCAGTAACATGTCTAATGCAGTTTTAGCAATCACTGATAATCATACAGCTTCTGGGATTACATTATTCTTCATTTACTCATCAATCTTTCTTCACTATAATGGGAATAATTTTATAAAGAGAAATATTCCTTGAACATATTTGTTAACCCTGATGTACTATTCATACAAGAAAGGCATTTATATTTCTTTTCCTTACTTGCTATTTTTCACAATGAGTTAAGACTGCTTGATATGCTTCAAAGCAAGTCAATTTTAAATTTCATTGAACTCTTGGACTTGAAATTTTTTGATTGGTTTTAATTCATTGTCAGTATCATTGTCAATGTCCAAAGTGTCCCAAATTCAGACAACAAGAAACAATCTATTACCTCTGAGTCCTTCTGATGAGACTTCAAGTCATCTTTGATAGGCACGGTAAGTCCCCTCAGTCACTTTTTGGTATGACAAGTGAATCTAGTTTATATCAAACTAATTCAGCGCTTTCATTAAAAAGCAATGCTTCTAGTTAAAATTAAACTGCAATCCAGAGTGCATACTACTGCTGGATTGGTCATTGTTTTTAAGATTTTTTTTTAATGGAATGAGCTCTAATTTCTACCTTTTTAAAGGAAAGACATCAAAAGAATGTATGGTAGTACTTGAATTCAAGTCCTTAAGTTATTTTACTTCTCTGATTATATATTTAAGTATCATTTGGATTGAGTTTCTTGATTCCAAATCACATTAATACAATTATTTGCTTTACATTAGATCACACTGTGGATGTTTCAAAATAATACCACTTCTATTAACGATATGACCAATAAATGTTAAGAGGCTTTTATCCTTCAACAATATTCACTCCCATAAAATATTGCTTTAAACTCGGAAATATTTCTGTATGGCCAGCAATTTGGTTTAATTAAGTCATTTGCATTTTTCATTTTTAGGGACTGCTTTATATTCACTTTGACTCAATGTTGCTTTATTATTGATTTGGTCCAACTTTGGATCTACCTTAAGATGTTCAGCTTACATCTTACCTACTCTACATTATCTCCTCTCTCTCCCTACAGTAAATTATATTTAAAGTTTCAAAATTTTCCCATTATCCAGTATTAGAAAACCACGAATAATATATTTATATCCCTTTCCAAAATTAACACATTTTACACTCATATCAATAACAGTAAACATCCATGTGATCTGAAGACCATGCCACTGTAGGTATATTCACCATTCTTTGATATAATTGCATATACTCCATTTTGCAGATAGACCTGTTTCCATTATGTAACTACACTGCAGTTTAATTTATCCCTCAAAGATGAACATGCTGTTTCTAGTCCTTTCATACTACAGATATGGTAATAAAAAAATAGCTCTTTGGATACTTCTTTTCTTATTTATGGAAATCTATACCCAATGCAAGTATATTCTTTTGAAATTTTTATAACCACCTACACTTAGATCTTGATTTCTAGGTCTATTCAACACTTAGATTAACTAGGGGTCCTTCAAGAAATGGCAGATGCTAAGGCTGGAACAGGGAAAGGAGAAGATGAATATAAACAAAAACCAAAATACTTTAAAAAAAGAAAAAAGATAAGACATGTCAAAATAACAGCCAAAAAAGGGAGCTAGGGGTCAACTTAAAAGGCTTTCCGGTGGCCAAATCTAATCTCAGCATCAAAACAGACAGTAAAGGATTATTACCTAGTAATAAAACCAGAATCCTCAAGTCCATGCTGATGGTAGAAAACACTTCTGTCTTCACAGATAGACAGGGGAGAAGGCTCTGACAGAGTTCTCAGAATGCCAACTGGTAATTGTGGATAGTGTAGTGTCAGAAATACTACTTTTGCAGTTATCATAGAAAATACTGGTTTGGGCAAAAAAAAATTATCAACAAATTTTAATTCTAGTGGAAGAATTTGATGAGTAAAATATTTGCACAGTTTCTGAGTATTGTCTCACAAATTGCTTATTAGGGAAATAGGTATATTACAAACTACAACGTAGGTGGAAAAAATCTGATATCACTTTGTCCTGACGATCAAAAACTGATAGAAACAGGAACAAATAATATGAACTTCCAGATACACTGCCTTTGATAAAGACCTATTATCACTAACACAGTACTCCAGTCAGGAGTACTGACTACACAGGATAGGGAAGGAATACCTTGGATCGAAACATAAGTGAACCTAAGACACATCCAAATTGAGAAGTATTTTCTATAAATTAATTAGCCTATAGCTTTCAAAATGCTAAGGTCATAAAAGACAAAGAAAAACAAACTATTCCAAATTAAAGGAGATTAAAAATCTTGACAATTAAATGCAGTGTAATCTGACACTGAAAACTGCAATGAAAGATGACTAGAATGATCAAAGTAGAAAACAGACTAAAAGGCTTAAGTAGTATATCAACATAAACACTTCAATTTATTAACTATATTAAGACTATGTATATATGTATAGGAATACCATGGTTCTTCAGAAACAATATTAAAGTTTTAATGTGCAAAAGGGTATGGTTTTTGCTTTTTTTTCAATTCAGAAAAAGCAAGTATGTATTATATACATATGATGCACATCAGTATGTGGATACAGAGAAAAATGGAAAAGAAGCAAAAATGTAAAAATTAACAAATATGGGCAAGATATATGATGATGTTCTTAACACTATTCTCACAAATTTCCTGTAATTTGTTTTCAATAAAATAGTAAGAAATATCATTTCTATGTTTTAATTATCTATTATGAAAACAATTTTACAATGCCATAAACTTTTTTTTAAAAAGATTTATTTATGCATACAAGAGCTAGGGAACAGGCCAGAGTAGAGGGAGGTGAGAGGATTCAATACCAGACAGAGCGGGGAGCAGAACAGGCAGACTGGCTGAAACACTGCTGAGGGCAGCAGAAGGCAAGGCAGAAGAGGTCTGCTGTACCATGTGAGTCCCCTCCCTGGCCTGAGGCAAGGATCAAACTCGTGCTTCAGTGGCTGCTGTTTGCTTCATAGTGCTTCGTAGTGCGTTGCTTAACCCACTGCGCCACCAGGGAGGCCCCAATGCCATAAACTTTTACCATTAATTATCAATATTGTATTCTCATTTGACAAGTAGTATAAGATACAAAGATAAGGAAATTCAAAAGTCAAAGAAGTCAAATGGATATGAAAGGGAAATAAACATTCACTAGCAAGAAAAATAAAATGCAATCTATAAAATGACCTACCTACATAGGTAAGAAACAAAGCCACACAACTTTCTTAAAAGACCTAAATGTAAAAATATTAAGCAGATGACCAACTATATATACAACAGCTGCCTCAAAAATTGCTAGTTGCCTAACTTAGCACATCATCATCTTTTCCTTAGTAACAGAAATCCCAATGTTATGGTCGGTCACCCAGTATAAGAGTACACAGCACAAACTCCCTGCAGTTAAGTGGAGCTATTAGTTTAAGTCCCAACAATAGAGACATAAGAAGAAATGTTAGGTAGTACTTCACAGATAGTTGTTCAGTGGGGACTGATTCAACTAAGAGACACTCCATTTTGGCCATCTGGTTTTCACTTAAGTTTGTAGCTGATAGAAGAAAAAGACCAGGAAACTACTCAAAACACATGATTGCAGAAGTTCTTGTACCAAAGAGGCCAGTATTTCCCCCAATATTTTAATAAGGTTATTTTAAATCAATGTTCTTAGTTAATAATATGGCCAAAAACAAAGTAAAAAAAAAAAACCCACATCTGTTTAATGACAAGAAGTTTATTTTTAAGTTGTTTTCTCAAATTAAATTTTCAGTAACTACTAATTTTCAATTTCAATCCTGCTCATCAGTTCTCTATGACCAAAATGTTACAATTCTGTACGAGTGAATTAATTTATAAAAATGACTAACACATCAAGATCACTATATCACTCAACCTTTACATTACATATGCCTGGATCCCATCCCGTACCTTGTGGGAATGCCACACAAAAGCTGATCTTAAGGGTTTTAATGGCTTACTTTCGTTCTTGAGATAAAATGATTAATATCTGATTTCTGCCTACATCTCCAACTTCTTAAAATCATTCTACTGTTATCTATTCTGCTACATCACGAACTTCCTTCAATCTGTGAAAGTGCCATGCTTTCCTCCCAACTTGTAAAACATGTTAATCGCCAGTTCACCTTCTCTCTAGGGCGCAACTATTCTACTCATTCTCTCAAGTTGAGCTTTCTTCCTTTGAGATCTCCTCACTTATAAGACAACTAGCACAGTGTCTGGCATTTGTTTAAAATAAGCTAATGAGTATATGGTTTTATTCACAACTGTACCTCCACTTTCTGTCACTGTATCTGACAGACTCTGAAATATATTTGTGAATTAAAAAATGGTATTAGGTAGTACAACTTCCAAGGAGATAGTTCTCTTTGGTTTTACTCAAAAGCACCATAAGCCTAACATATTTTCTCATAACTTGCCTATTGATTTCTCTAATTCTACTTTTGGGTTCATTTTTCCTCCAAGTCATCTAATTTAAAATTGTTTGGAGGGAAATAATTTTAAGAAGCAGCTTCTTTTGAAGGATTAGAAAATCTGTAAACACTAGGTCCACTTCCCCAAATGGCCAAATTCTCTAAGTAATACCGGTTCCTTTCAATAATGCATATGATCTCAAACTCACCAGTCAAATCCCTGAGACAAATGTTAGACCTAGACAGCTTTCATTCATTTACAGGATCTACTTGACCTTATGACACTTTCATTTATACTTCAGCTAAGACAAAATTCTTATCATTATGTTCTTTATAGCTTTCAAATATTTTCATACCCTATTCCATTTTATCTTTACTACAAAAGATCCTTAATGGATTTTCAAAGAGGCAACCCTTCCAAGGTACCAGCTTAAAGGAGACTTAATTCCACAGCCAAACACTAACTTCCAATCCTAACTCCAGTCTCTCCTGAGGGCCACTATGCCTCCAAGTATCTCCTGTGCTACCATGCTTACTTAGAACATACTGCTCCTTTACTGCACTAGCTTTGAGTTCCCTTTCAAAGTGAAAACATTTCAAAACAGCAACACTAAAGAAAAATAAAGGACTGTTTGTATCTGAATGCTGTATGTGAATTAGACAGTCTGTATCAAAACCTTGCTGTATCAAAAACGTAGAGCAATGATTTCTCATTTTATTGTTCATTTATTTCTTTTGTCAGTACTAAAGATTTCCATTCCAGTATATTGTTTCCCTAACTTTTTCTTTCCTAAATGGTGGTAGTATTTCGATGAATCTGACTATAGGAAGGAGAATGAGCGATGCTGTAATATTCATTGATAGAAAATAAACTGATTTTCCACAGAAATATAATAGAGGATTGTGTGCCCAACAAAGAGTAACTACATACACAAAGAACTGTACTCACTATCCTAAAGAACAAGCATACTATATTAAATTCTAATGTTATCCCTTGCTCACTTCCCCCTTAACCACTACTTGTGTAAATGCCACAGAAGAACTTCTTTGGAGGAGTGTTTGACAGAATTTGACAGAAAAAGTGGGGAAAATTCAGGGCTAACTTTGGTGCTCTAAAGTTCAACCTTAAATTAGCTTCTTGTTTCTAGCCATTCTCATTGTAATTATATTTATATCCATATACCCGGAGTCTCAGGAAGTCTCATCTAAATTTTTTCTGTCAAGTAACTATACTTATAGATGACTATGAATTGTAAAAGAGCTGTAAACTATACAGTCTGACATATAGTAAGGTTCAATATTGATAACTATTAGAAATAAAAACTACTGCTCTTTCTCCTGAGTTCAAAATCAGAATCATTACTTCAAACTTTGATTTAGGTATTTTTCAGAAGGTCATAACAGCAAGTATAGTTAACATCTATGAATAAAACCTAAGAATATACTAACTGTATACATTAGTATATAAACTAACAAAAAAGGAAAGATATGAAGATTGCTAACTGGTACTACATGCCAGAGATTGGGATTTTATTAATCCCATCATTTTCATATGAAAGATAAACTGAGGTTTAAACAAGTCTAAGTGAAGAAACTAGTAACAATACTATGATTGCAATCATGCAAATTACAAAATAATGTTAATTTTTTGTTACGGCAGAAAAAGCTATTATTCATCGTTTACTTGCTTCTTCTTACCTACCCAGTAATCCATTTTCTTTGTTGGCGCCTGGGTATTACATAACTATTCCTCCAGTTTTCACTGGCACAGATTAGATTTCCCCATATCTCTTTCAAGTAGACATGGCCATGTGAACAGTTTTGGACAATAGGATATGGTTAGAAGTAATCTGGAATTTCTATGTCATAGCCTTAAAAATGAAGAGGCTTGCCTTAAAATTCTCATTCCCATTGTCTACCAGATAGTTGAAAGTGGCAACCACTGAAGCAATAGAAGTCATATGTTAAGGAATACAAAACTGTCCCATTAACTAGAGTACCTCAAGGATAAAACTCAAGTACTTGAGAGTGAAAAAGAATATATCTGAATTTGAATTATTTGAAAATATATTTGAATTCCTATGTGCTGAGGTCTTTAACACAGCATCTTAACTGGTTCTCCACTATGGTATAATGTTTGTGCAATAAACATATTTTTGAAAAAACAGATTTTATACATATATAATTTGGATCCAACTGCTTATTAACAAGTACAGAGTAAGGGTTTCTACTAGGGACAAAATTTCACAGGAAAAAGAAAAACTTTAAATAATCAAAGATGCTAAAGATGAAGCATTTCATGATTGAGGGACTACAGGTGGACTACAGATAAAGCTTTAGGAGAGAGTAATTTTAAAGAGTTCAGTACATACTTTTCCTCATAACTTTCCCTTTAAAGGAGTCCTCTGATTCAACTAATAAATAGGTTACTACTCTTTAAATTGTTCAAAAATACCTTTAAGTAAGCACCAATGTCCTCATACATGACATTGTTCTAGTCCAGGTGTTCACAGCATTTTGCTAACATACTATTAATAATCACTTCACAAGGGGGGCCTCCATGATGGTGCAAGGGGTTAAGTCTCGGCAATATGAAGCTTTCCACAGCCACCCAGCATGAGTTGGACCCCCAGCCAGGGAGGTGACCCACAATGGGGCAGTAGACCTCTCCTATCTCTACCTAATGTTCCCCTCAGCAGTATATTTCACACATTCCGCCTGCTCTGTTTCCCACTCTGTCTCTGGTGAATCCTCTTACCCCCGCACCTCTGACCTCCATCCCAGCTCTTATATGCAAAGATAAATAAATCTTTAAAAAAAATCTTTTCACAATATTTACAGTTGTTTTTATATATGTAGCTCTCCTAACTAGGTTCTGGAATTACTTAAGTGGAGCCTTTAATTTAGTTATTTTTGTAGAACATTATCCACTGCAACAAGTCTAGAGTAGCAATCTGGAAATTAGTAGGTCTGAGTAAATACTTAAAATTTAAAAAATTAATTAGTTAAAGGCAATGGCTTTCAAACTTTTGGGAACAAAACATATATCACACATTTTACATCATGATACAGTACACACACACACACACAAAAGTACATGTGCAGTGTGCAACTAACAGTTTGATTAAATACTACTCTACAAAAGGAACACTATTTTCTATTCTAGTTCACATTACTCTTTTTCATTAAAAATATCTAACATGTGGCAACTCACTATTTAAAATGCACTATCCTACAAGTCATTTAGAAAATGAGATGGGTTTGAGCTAGCTGATAACTAAAATCAAATGCACCTTTAAATTCTGTAAAATTACATTGTACTATCATTTGTTACCTACTTTAAATGAGAAAAAAAATCATCAAAGATTTTAGAAAATTCAGGAAATGTCTTCCCACCTGTCCGGTTCTAAACACCAGTTACTGCTATTATTTTGCTATGCACTAAATCAATAGTTTCTTTTAGCATTCTAAATACTGATCCAAAACAAAATTATATTAAAAATAAACCCTTCTTAAAGTACAAGTACAGTATGATTCTATCACCTTAAAAATCTCTGAATGAGTAAATGAGAGTAAAACTGATAGATGTTAGTAAGGGTAACATTTAGTGTCACTAATTTCAAAGATGACTGGGTTTAATCATTTTGAATCTAAGGTAAAGATAATAAATTCAGAGTTTCATAAGTAATTATTTGGGAATCAGATGCGAAGTAAGACAGTATGTACACTTGAAGCCATTAAAGAATTGAAATTTGCTGTTATATAGTTTGTAACAATTAGGCAAGCTCCATCTTTTCCTTGTTAATATAAGTTATGCAGAAAACACACACATGTAGAAATTACAAAATAATCAAATGGGAGGAATGAGAAGCAAGATTTAGAGATTATGAAATTAGATACTGGCTATGAGATGAACTATGTTGAAGCTAGATGATATATATACATAGTGACTCATTTTATTACTGTTGCTACTCTTGTATATATAGTTGAAATTATCTATAATATTTAAGTTAGCACAAATATCTACTTTTACAGTTCAGTTTTAGTGATATTACCCATCTTATAGATTTGCCTTCTTAAAAGAGCTTAAATTTTTATATACTTTTAAATTAATGAATACTGTAGCAAAAAAAAAAAGCAAGGTCCCCAGAATTACATGCACTACTACTTTCTACAAAAATTATTTTTAATTTGGTATTTCATTAAAATCTGCATATATCTATGGGCATGTGCTATATCTAAGAATAAAATAACCACGAAATGATCAACATAGTACATAGTATGAATGACAAACTACTGCACATGGGATCACTTTTTTGATACACAAACTAAAACATAAAATTTCAGTATTTATTTATAGCTAATTGTGATTCTTATAAATATTTCTGATCACACTTTTTTTTAACTGATGTAATTCAGGATTTAGTCACATAGAACTAGGGATATTGTAGTAAGTACACAAAGTGGCAATAATATAATCTACCTCAAGCATAATAATATTTCTTTTGAAAGGAATTTAGCTGTAACATCAATTTTCTACAATGGCCCCAGTCCTCTATAAAAACACTTCAGCATAGTACTTAATTGCCTTCTAACATCATTTTTCCCTAGTATAAAAATTACCCTTTGTTTTCTCCATAAGTCTGTCAAAATAACTCATCACAAAAGTCACACTAACAGAGGGTTTAAAGCACACATAAAATTTAAGCTTATCTATGTTTTAAATAATCTCTCCAAAAAAGAACACCATGAGAATTTTATTCTGATACTAGGCTTGATGTGGAAATAAATCATTTGTCTTTTAATTAAGCTTGTTTTCCTACCTTTGTCCTGACTAGCTATCTGCACTTACCATAGCCACCTGATACTATAAACATTTAAGGCTCTGGTTATCTCTCTCTCTCTCTTTTTTTTTTTTTATTAAAGGCTTTGGAGAATCATTTTAGTATTTCATGGTTTCTACAACACCATGAGTAGTGGCTCAATCATCTGAAATAACTATTTAAGGATAAAGAGCTATATCTGAAAGTAACAACAGGAGTGATGTGAAAGAATTAATGGAATGATATACATTAACCCAAGAGACCCTCACTATTTTTCTGTCTTATATTTCAGCTCTGAGATGTGCAAACATTGGAATCTAAAAGCCTGAACTGTTTAGCTTGAACTTTGCATGTCTGTGTATTTTAATCTCAATGATAACTTAGACCTCCAGTTAGTCTATCCATACTAAGAAACTTTCAAATGCAGTTTAGAGTTCACTTCTAAGTAAGCAGTCATCTCATATCAGTGACTGATAATATACTCTCAGTTACAAACATCAACCTTCTCAGTCATTCATGAATAGGACTTGATTCTCATACACTATTTCCAGTTTCTCTTTAAAACCAGTAGTTCTGATCACTCCATTCACATGGGTAATATACTCCCATGGGTACTTCAAAATGCATTCAACTATCCTTCATTTTTTTACTTTCCTCTTCCACCTAGGACTAAACCATAGAAAAACTTAGCATAACATTTCATTTTATTTATTTGTTTATGTATACAAGAGCTGGGGTACAGGCCAGAGTCACGGGAGGTAAGAGGATTCACCAGACAGAGTGGGGAGCAGAACAGGCAGATCAACTGAAGTACACTGCTGAGGGGAGCAGCGGGCACGGCAGGAGAGGCCTGCTGCACCATGTGGGTCCCCCTCTCTGGCTGGCAGCAGAGATCAAACTCGTGCTGCAGTGACTGCGGTTTGCTTCATAGTGCGTTGCTTAACCCACTGTGCCACCAGGGAGGCCCTCGTTAGAATTTTTGAAAGACTCTTTTGATAGGGTTTTTTTTTACCTTGCAAAACTGCAACACTAGGATGGCCAAAACATTTTATTAACGCTTTTACACTTCATTATTGGGGGACTTTGACTTTGTAAAAACCTATCACACTTCTGAATACACACCATTTACTGCTCTTTTTGTTACACCAACGTTTATCATTTTTCAACGTTGAAATAACAAAAGTTAGAGTTCCACAAAAATTTCCCTAAAGCCCTTTTATTTTTTTGCTGTGTATGTATAGAGTTCCATGAATTTGAGTGTATTTATTTAATTGTGTATTTAAACCTGGCTATTCCATTATCACCTCTGGAGTATAATAATCTTTATTCAAGTTTATAATTTTCAAAAATGGCAAAGATACTGTGAATAACTTCACATATATGCATATGAATTTAATATGCATACGAATCATCCACAACTATTGTTAAAACGAAAATTCTGATGTATGAAATGCATATTTTAAAAATGAAATATACTGAGGAACCAAGGATGGAATGTATATTGTAACAAATGAATTTAATTTTATTATAAATTTATGGTCTAACTACAATGAAGGATGCAGAAGGAAAGATACCAACTTCAGTAACTTTGGGACGCAGTATTTTGACTAGAAACAGTAAGGTAAAAAACATTTGGGGGGCCTCCCTGGAGGCACAGCCAGTTGAGTGCTGAACTGTGAAGCATCCATGGCACAGCAGCACGAGTTCAATCCCCAGCCAGGGAGGGGACCCACATGGCGCAGCAGACCTCTCCTGCCTCACCCACTGCTCCCCTCAGCAGTGTATTTCCGGTCCATCTGCCTGTTCTGCTCCCCACTCTATCTCTGGTGAATCTTCTCAACTCCCACAACTCTGGCCTGTGCCCCAGCTCTTGTATGCATAAATAAATAAGAGTAACTTTAAAAATACATATATACATATATATTTGGGATAGTACACAAAAAAAAAATATATTCTAGTTGGTAAATCTGTTTCTACTGGAAGTATAGCCCCAAATCCTGAAACTGTTTTACTTGCATACTGAAATTGAAGTGTATGGATGGTGGATTGAGGGGGTTGGGATTGGAGCAGGAACTCCCATTATTCACTGTTGGAGATGGAAGTTAAAAAAGAGCAAGAAAGGAAAGGTAGAATGAATCCTGTAGTAGAGGGTTAAAGTTGGAGACATCAATATAAACTCATGCCTACCTTTATATATATATATATGTATATGTATATATGTATATATGTGTGTGTGTGTGTGTGTATATATATACACACACAAATAAACTGAAACAGCTACAGGTAAGGAAATACAAATGATTCAGTATACATACATATATTACTTAGCTTTATCTGCTTGGTTTGCTGGGAGCCTAGATGCAGTGACAGCTGAGTACCAACAAGTCTGGTTTCTAATATCCTTTTCTCCAACAAATATAACCAGGGCTCTTTGAAGAAATAGCTGATTTTAGGGCAAAAGAGGTAGGTGTATAAAAAGACAGAGTCAACTTGAAAAAGAGACCCCAATGGATAAGGAAGAACAATTTGAGCAAAAGAAATAACTTAGTGGAATTGATCCCAAAATATAAACTACGTAAATCTAAGGACATGCTTAAAGGAATAAATGGGGAAAAATAACTTCTTTATAAAATAATTCTAATATATATATATATACTCTCAGGAAGAGATAGAACTTAGCTTCCAGCTCAACTCCTATCCCCTTAGATAAGGGCTAGACATAGAGACTTGCTTCCAATACAGTATTTAGTACGGAATGAGAAAAACTAACTTTTCAGTGGAGAATCCTAATAAATACTATCACAGCCAAGCAATGAAAGGTAACAGCAGGAGTGTCAAAATGACAGGATTAGAAAAGTACTGCACCTCTGATAATCTTTATAAAAATGGATAACCCCAGCTCATCCTAAAAATACCCATACAAATCCAAATTGGAAGACATCCTACAGGATACCTGGCCAGTACTTCAAGACGGCTAAGGAAAACAAGGAAAGAATTAAAAACTCTCAACAGTCCAGAGAACACTGGGAGACTTGACATTTAATGCAACATGGTACCCTGGACTGAACCCTGGAACAGAAAGATATTAAAGGAAAAACTATAAAATCCAAGTAAAGTCTAGACTTTGGTTGTTTCCCAAAAATATTTTAATAAATGGCTATAAACCTTGTTTCCTCTTCTATTAACCATAATACTGCATACATCACAGGAGTTTTGTGAGGATAAACTGAAAATTCATTAAATACACAGTGCACTATGTGCTCCATGCCTGGTTCAGCTAGAGTAAGAATTTAGGAACTACTGGTTGCAATTATTATTACTCCTTGAGATTAATTTTGCCCAGACTTTTGCTGACAGGATCCAGGATATCATTATTGGGGGGAATCCCAGAAAATAAAAAGCACATGCGGTAACATCAAAACAAAAACCAGAACACCTGATAAGGTCCTTAATTGATTCCAAGAAAACAACCTCATATACATGTACATAAATTTAATGCCACTATGAATCACTTGGGGGATCTTATTAAAATGAAGACTAATTCAGTTGATATGGGTTGAACTGCAGGGTTCTACATTTCTGTCAAATTCCCAGGTGATGCCATTGCTGCACATTCAAGGACCACAAATGCAGCTTTTCCACTTCTGTATGTTTTAAAAAATTTTTCCATGTAAAAAAAGTGTTATTCACCTACTAAGCACAAAAAAAATGTTCTTATATTTAAACACAGAACTGTACAGACATAATCTACCAGTCTTCAAAACTACTTAAGCAGTATGAAAGAGGGACTTCTTATTAAAGTTTGCCCACACATGCCTATATACATAATAGCAATGCCCCTGACTCCATCAAACTAAAAAGCCTCTATACAGCAACAGAGACAATAACCAAAATAAAAAACACCCTACAAACTGGGAGAAAATATTTGCACTCCACACAACTGATAATGGACTTACATCAATGATCTACAAAGAGCTTACATAACTCAACAAAAATAAAGAATCTAGTCAAAAGGTGGGCAGAAGAGCTAAAAAGAAACTTCTCCAAAGAAATGCAGATGCCCATTGTCCACTGGGCACATGAAAAAATGCCCAAAATCATTTATAATCAGGGAAATGCAAATCAAAACCACAATGAGGTATCACTTCACACCAGTAAGAATGGCCCAAATATAAGAAATGTTGGTGAGAATGTAGGGAAAAAGGAACACTTTTAAATTGCTAGTGGAAATGCAAACTGGTCCAACCTTTATGGAGAGCTATGTGGAGGACCTTCAAATTACTAAAATTGGATCTATCATATGACCCAGCAATTTCATTCCTAGGAATCTACCCAAAGGACACAAAACCATAAATTCAGAAGGAAACCTACACTCCTATCTTCAGTGCAGGACTATTTACAATAGCTAAGCTATGGAAACAACCTAAGTGCCCAAAAACAAATGGCTGGATCAAGAAGCTATGGTATATATACATAATGGAATAATACTCAGCAATCAAAAAAGATAGAATCACTCCATTTGCAGCAAAATGGATGGAGCAAGAAGGAATAATGTTCAATGAAATAAGTCATAAGGAAAAAGAAAAATATCCAATGGTTTCACTTACAGGAGTAATATAGGGACCCAAACAAGGGGTCAGGAAAAAAAAAAAGACAAAACTTTGCAGACAAACTCTAAAACTGATATATACTACTGTAGGGGAAGGGGAAAGAGAGAGGGCTTAAAAAGGGGGAAAAGAACACAAAAGAGACTATGGTGACAGTTCATGGGATTTGGGGGTGGAAATTTTATGGGGATTATACCTGAGGGGGGGAAAAATCAAACACTGTATAAAAATGAAAATAAAAAAGATAGTAATGGCCGTGAAATTCAAGTCATATACAATTTTCTTATCCTTACCCATTAAAATCTAAATACAGTAATCTAGATAAAATACTAAAATTATATGGAAAATTTTAATTTAGTAATTTCTATTTGGAGAGTAACCAATTTCCAAAGTTTATTGAGTTTATAATTTATTGAGTTTCTATAACAATTTATTGAGTTTCTAAAGCAAAACGAATTGGTATACTCATTAGATTCAGTAGCATATACAGGTGATCTGAGAAATGAAAAATGAATATAAAAGAAAGCACCTACTGAGAAACAACAATAAAAAAAATGTCAGAGTCATACTTTCTGCAATTAGTAGTCTTACACAAAATTGAAAGTAGTCAGTGATTTCTAGCCATTCTGCTCTGTGATTTCACATTCTGGTACCCCTTAAAATATTTCTCAGCATTAATTTCTAAAACTTAAAAATGGACTTTTTCTAAAACTCTGAGATAATGCAAAGTAGGTTGAGTTAGCGCTATTATAACTGGCATTTCCTTTAAAAATTGTTCAAATATATTTAGCAAAATAAACTGATTTTGACAGTAATAAATCATTCTGATAAATGTATACTTAATTGTAATGTTTCCCAAAATGGTTAAACATACTAATATGCAATAGGACACTAATAGATATATGGTGAAAAATGTGGCCTATGTTCAATTTTAAAGATTTCAAATTCCTAAAAAAGATTTTCATTCAGAACATTTCCATTGATCCCATTTCCTATTCACTGCCTACCACCACTACTTCCCCTAAACATCAAAAGTTGAGATCCAAAGATTCTCAAAGCATAAACATGAAACCAAGGAAATGCACATGCCAGAACTCCTTTAAGTAAATATAGTGTATGTAAATATGTACTTAAATATGTTGATACAGTAAATCAAACATTGTTAATACTCTAAAAGGCAGAATTAAGTATTCTAAGACCCATGCCAACAAAATTCAGTTGTCAGCTATACATAAATTATAAATGGTTGATACTACAGCCTATAATCAACAATTTCTCCCAATTACTATTTGTGCTAACTTAAGAATTTTTCAAAAACATAGGGATATTAAAGTGATTCAAGTAAAATCTCAAAAATTCATAGATTATATATTCTTCTGAGTATTAAGCAAATGTTTATTATCTAAAAATTAGCAACATGTGACTACCTATTACTGCTCTTTAGCCATAAACCTATTTGTGCAGTAAATCATACTTAAAAAAAAAAAAAATCTAATCAGGATTGAAAACTTGGTTGCAAATTATGAACACACACAACTAGAAACTGATGAATTAAAATTTTCCAATAGCATCTTTACAAAGTTTAACGTCAGTTAGATGATAAACTTTATGCTGAGCTGAAACTGTTGTACAGGTGCATCCTGACCCACATTTCTTAGTAAATAAAGTTTCAAATCGTCAGTTACAGGATAGCCAAAGAGATATTTTCCTGTGTTATTCTTCCTTTCAGTCAATGGTTATAGAGAACTTTCCATAAGAAAAGCATTTTAAAAAGGGCATTTTTATTATAAAGCTAAGTATAACAACCAAAAATGCCAACTGACTTCTTGCCTAATGCTATTTTATAAACATTCACAAAGGAATAAAGAAAGTCTGAAGCAAAAATTCTAGCCAGTACAAATAAAATTTAACTTAAAACTCCTTACAATGTATATTAATTTTAGAAGCAAAACATTATTTCTCCTTTCATTGTTCTATATTAATATTTGGTTACTGTAACATTTGTTTCTTACAGGAAAATCCCTACCTATATCTACAATGTTTACTCTGTCACTGTTTAAAGTGCTTCATTTTCTAAACAATAATTTTTCTGAAACCCTCCTAACTACCAAAACTTGCTTGTTTCTTGTCCATTATATTTCTCCATCACTGAAATGTCTCAATTATATAGTATGTCTCATAAAACATGATAATAAGCAAATATTGAGTGCTTATTATTTCAGGAACTATTTTTTTAGGTCCTTTCATGTAGTTTCCCCCCTCATTCTTTCCTTTAAATAAAATATATAATCCACATGTGTAAGTGTAAAAATCAGAGCCTCAATGGTTAAACAATTTGCCCTAATTCACACAGTAAGAAGTGCAGCTGGGATTAATTATCAGACTAAAATCTATATTCCTGTTCTCTCTACATATAGGTGTACAAAACTACATGGATTGTATTATTAATGTGCAGAAAACTCAAAATTTAAGCGCTCCAAAGAACCTAGTCTTTCTATTTGAGTAGATGTCGTATGTTGAAATAGCTACAGATGGGTTATTCCTGTTACATATCCTCTTTGCTAAGAACTTTCACTTGCCCAAGTAAGAACTCATTCATAATTAATTAAAACTCAAACTTGAAAAAGCAATAGTGAAAAAAAGGGATACAGCAATACTTTAATAATGCCTCAATCAGCACTGCCCTAAAAGAACTTTTTGCAGCTAAAGAAATGTTTTCTATCTGTAATGTCCATCATGGCTGTGTAGTCACCTGCCACATGTTACTACTGAGCCATCTAAAATGTATCTAACATATAAAGGAGCAACTAAATTTTGAGTACCTTGTAATTTTAGTTTAAATAGCCACAAATGGCTAGTGGCTATTACACTCTATATTAGTATAGAAGACAAAAATGCCAAAAAAGATGACTAAGGAAACTTGTATTGCCTTTATTTGGAATACACTAACAGTCAAATTGATTTAAATGTCTTTTTTCCCTTGCACTTCAATTATTAACCCAAACAATATAAAGTTCCAAACAAATTTAAGGTAAAATTTCCATATTTAAATTATTTGTGCGTGTTAATGGAAAAATATTAAAATTTGCATCATCAACAAAGCTTCTTCACATATTTGAAAACTTTTCACTGCCCAGATAGCTAAGAGGAAGAATCTGAAAACTCTGCTGCCTATTAAGAAAAAAATGAATCAAATTCTCAATTCTATTCACAATCTGTATGTGATAATAAAGTGCTTACCTTGATTCTCCACTACTGTTTCTAACACTTTCTTCATCACTGTGTCCATTCATTGTAAATATCAGTAAGTTTTAAAATAAAAATACAAATCTTCCCAGCTTAAAAGATGAATATAAATACTGACTCCTCTTTAAATATCAAAAATTCACAGATGAATTTTCTTCTGCATTCACAGGTTCCCTGGGGCCTTTTTGATTCACCTAAAGAAAATATATTAAGAAAGTAAGAAAATTTCCTGCAGAGAAAAAGGCAAGTTTATTTTATAACTCATACAAACCTACCAAGGCTAATTAAATTGCAGATGCTAAGAAAGGGTTTATTAAAGTCTTTTACTTAAAATACCAAGGTATTAACTACATTCCTGACAACTTTACTAAAATTTAACCCACTGCGTATTTTTGAAAGAAGAAATTAAAATACCTGTGGTACAATAAAACTTTTAGATGCCAACTGCAACTGTATAGCAATACAGATGTTATAAACAAAAACTACAACACAATGGAATAATGTAACATATACAAACATCCCAAAGAAACAAATGGAGTCTTAGTACGTCCTCGGTGAAACAGATGAAGTAAAGGGAATGATTACCTTTTATCAAGCCTTAATTCGTAACTTCCTATTAGGAACGTCATATACTTGAGTGAGGGAAAGTTTTGAAAATGCTCACAGAGACAAACAGGAAAATAAAAAGGGTTTCATATATCATCTCAGCAAAAACGGCACAGGTCAAAATAAACGTTCTTTCACAGGTAAATCAACAGAGAAGTGATAAGGTTAAGTAACATTTAGTTTGGACTTTAAGAGAGTCCTTTATTTTAAATGGTAATAGAAGATAGACTATTATTTTTTCCAAGTAAGGGTTCGGGGCAAAATCAGGGACACCAAGACAAAACATTTCCACCTTGCAAGATTTCAGCACAACACTGGAGAGTCACCTACAAGCCATCCACGAATAAACAAAGGAGATCTCTGGCAGGGGAGGGAGAGGAAGAAGCGGGGGAAGGAGACGTCAGATCCTTCCCCAGCCAGAAAGTACCGAGACAGGAGACAGCCGACTGCGAGCAGAGCTGTCCCCCGACATCAGCAAGAGAATTCACTCCTATTATTCCACTCCTATTCCATTCCACAAAGAGGAAAACCATGCTGCTGCCAACTCAATCATAGCAAACGCTGCACCTGAGTTGGGATTTTAATCCTGCAAAGACTACAGTCCAGCAGACTCTTCACAAGAACTGGTTACCTAAAAAGTAACTATGACACGCAGTATTTATTCCTAGTGTTAAATATTAATTCCAACTAGTCAAAGAGCTTTACTGTTTAACAATTAAGTATTTAAAATCTAGGCACACTAACAAACTGCCTCTTTCCTGAACGTCTCTCTTCCTTGAAAGTTCATTCCTCTTTTCGTTCTTTCTTTTTCACCTTCCTTTTGCCTCTCAAAATGGCTTTCTCTGTACATTGGAACTTCCTTTTTACCCCTCATTTTCCTTCTCCGAGTCGGTCTTCTTTCTGAGATCCTTTTCACAACGGTAAACTCCAAGCGCACGCATCTCTCTCCTTCCTGCCTTTCACGCGTCTAAACAATGACTCTTGCCTAAGTCGTTAAATTTCCACGAGCCTCCTCTTCCACGACCAGTTTTTTAACAGTTGCTTTGCTCCAGCTAAGTTTTCGAAGCGGTACTCGAAAAGAGGTTGGAAACCTTCCTCCTCCCTCATCAGTTCATCGCAGCTTTGCTCCAATCAGCCTCCTACTTGGACGCAACACCAACCCCCCTTCCTCTCCCGTCTCCTCCGGGGCCTCTGTCCCGGTCCCGAAGTCTCTCTTCCCGCCTCAAACTTCCCGCAGACCCGCCCCGCGCCCTCCCCGGCTCGCCCCGGCCGCCGCCCCCTCCCCCTCCCCACGTGCTGGAAGCCCGAGTGGCGGCGGGACCCACGCACCGGCCGAGTGCCCGCCGCCGGCTCCTCCAAGCGCTCTTCCCGGGGCCCGGCCGGGCCCACGCCGAGGAGGCCCGGGCTCAGCAGCCCAGCTGCCAACCCGTCCGGCGCGAGGATGCGCTCCGCGGCCGGCGGCCTGAGCTCACCACTCACACGCCCCCTGCGCGCCCAGCAGTCCGCCGCCGCCGGCCCTCGCAAAGCTGCCCCGGCCTGCGCCCGGCGGCCGACCGCAGGGCCGCCGCCCGGGCACCGCGCTGCCCCCGCCCTCCGCCCGGCCGGCTCCCGTCCTCCCCGCCACATCCTGACCCGCCGGCCGCCCCCTTTCTTACCGACCCGCTTGCAGGCTTCGTGGGGCGGAGGGGGCCGGCTCGGGTCGGCGGCCTCCCCCGCGCCCGGGCCCGCGGTCTCCGCCGCCCAGTCGTCCGGTTCCAGGCGTCTCGGGGAAAGCAGGAGTCCGTGAGGAGGGGGAAGGGGAAGACGCGGAGGGGAAGGGGAAGCCCCGGACAACGCGCGATCCCCTACGGAGCAGATCCAACAATCAATTCATTATTGAAGCACCAACGGCGAGAGCAGCTACAGCGATAAGTAACAAGCCGTCGTCGTCGTCGCCGCCGCCGCCGCGCGCGCTCCCGCTCCCGCCGCTTATCGGCTCCTGGGAGCCGCCATGACGCGGAAAGAGCGAGCGCAACCGTCTCAGTCGGAGCCGCCTCCGCCGCCGCCGCCACCGAGGTCGCAGTCGCCTCCGCCTCCCGCGCGACGTAAGCTCCTCTGCTCACTCCCCTTCCCCACAGAGCGCGAGGCTGGCGGGCAGGCGAGCGGGCGCGCGCACGCCGAACCTCTCTCGCAGGCTCGTGGGCGGTAGGCGGGGCTACGCTTTGAGCCTTGGGGGCGTAGGAAGAAAGCGATTGGTGCTGAGGCGGGGAGGAGAGCAAGTGCGCGCACGCGCACTAATGGGAGCGCGCACGCGCGCACGTCGGCTGCGCGGAGGCCGCCGGACTCTGGCCACCTTAGTGGCCTGCAGTTCCTATCTCGGGCGCCCTCCCTTAGCGGCCCAGAGTTGAATTGCGGGAAATGAGAGCTGCAGGCTCGCTCCGTGCGGGTATGGAAGCTGCTGTCTTTCGGGGAGGTTGCACAGGAACTTCACGGCGGAGAAACTGAGAAGGAATCGGGGAAAGGGGTGGGGGCGGGATTGAGTAGATGCCAGACTTTGATGGGTTTCAGGGACCGGCGGAAGGGTCGCGCTGGAGAAGCGACGGGGCTTGGTCGTGCGTGCGGTCCGGGCGCTCGGGCCTTCACCCGCGTCTCCCTTTGGTCCCGGGCCCTGTCTGAGCGCCTCTCCGGAGGGGAAGGGAGGGGGCTGCTGCGTCACACCAGGCAGCCTGGGAACCCAACTGTTGGGCAACTGTGGGCATCTCCCACCGCCTCGTACGTCTAGGCGACCTGCAGCTGAGGCTCCCCGGGCCTGAGGTCCGGTACGGGCGGGGCTCCTGAGAAGACGGGAGAAAGTAGAGTTGGAGCTGTCGACTTCCTGTGACGATTATTCACTTTTTGTAGCCCTCTCCCAGTGCAGAAAACAACTTTTACAACCATTCTAAGTCCCTCCCGGGAGGGCGGGGTGAGGGCGCGGTGCGGATCCCAACAAATAAGTCACTCGAGGGACGTTAGTAACTGTCTCAATTTAACATGCTGCAATTTAGTTGACGGTTTCTTTCCTAACTGTAACTGCAGCCTCGACTACAACTTTTTAGAGGTGTCTTAAGGGAACACTTGTCTTCTCAAGCGTGAGGGTGTCTCTTCCCTCTTTCAAAATTTTTTAAAGTTAGTTCTTTGAACTTCATTTTTTTTTTCCTGTCCACAGATCAGTCTTGAATAATTCGAAGCTTATTTTAAAACTTTTCTAATCCCATTCCCATTTGATTTGGGTTAAGGCCCACTTCCTTGTCAGATGAGTTTATGGTAACTAGTCTCAAAACAATTATTTTCACCTGTGGGGAAAAACTCACATTTTAGCCAGTCAGACGTTTAAACAGTTTTGTTCAAAGCCTACGAAAAGATCTCAAGATATAATTCAATTACGTGTTCATTCCATTAAAGGGTGTTCACCTTTGGGGAACGGAGAAAGTAAAGGTATACGTTGTCTATTCAATAAAATGTTATGTTTGCGATCAATGAATAGTGAAACAATCTGTACTCAGCCTTTTTTAAAATAATTATTAAATGGTTATAACGCTTGATTGTGAGAAATAACAAGATCATACAAATTTTCATCTCTGAACCGCTCCCCTAAAGTTGGGACTAAGCTTTTTAAATATGGTAGAGGAGCCTTAATAATAGGAACTTCCTGTACCCCGACTAACTCCATTTTTGGATTTCTGGAGTGGTAACTAAAAAATAAAAGCCCTAGGAAAACAGTAACCACGGCAGATAAAGAAGTTTGTTATCGGAAACATGATTTGGATAGTAAAATCCTCAATTATAACTGCAGTGTGTTTCCCCACGGTCATAAAAATGAAATAGTGTTTGGACTTAATCTATTTTATGTTTTGTAAAAGCACATATCAAACCTTTATAAACTACTGACTTGTTGTATAAACGCCAACTTTTTTTGTCAGAAAAAACATCTTGCTAAATTTGTAATAAAATATTGACCCTAAAAGATTTGTATTTCTATTCCACTCAATATACTGTATGATCCCATAGAATTTTAGAATAACTGAAAATGTCAAGAAAGACCAGGTAAATGAAAAAAATAAATATAACTTGTCAGTTTTGGTTTATAAAAAGTCAGCTGATAATAACACGAAAGTATTTTTGATCATGTGTTGTCTGCATGGTATAAGTCTCAATTTCATTTTGTTTGAATAAGCTTTTTATATTTCTACCTGCTGGTACTGAAAACAGTATACTAACAGTTGATAATCTCAACATATGACTTGCAGAAATCCCTGAAAATTAACATCAAACTGGAGGGGTTTATTACTATCTAATTTCCCTAATGGAAATTCCATATTCTTTGGAAAGAATTTTACTTTTAAAAAATCTCAGTCCTTTGTCCTTAATGCTGATATGCTCCAACAAGGGTCCTTAGTTGAAGATAGATTGAGAATCATTTTCCATAACTGTGAAATATGAAACAAAAACAATAATTTTTGCTTTTCTATTGTGGATAACAATATAGCCTAATTCCATAATTATGTCTTTGCTGCCTAGGATTTGCTTATGAGAAGCTGCTAAAACAATCAAGACAGTATAAAATGTCTTAGAATCTCAACCTACCACATCATGCCCCAGGCCCTTGCCAAGCAGATGAAGAGCTTTCTAAATATGATACTAAAATTCACAGTGTTATATAAATAGAACCTGTGAAATTCTAAAACACCTTCTAGTGAAAACTTACTGTATGTTTTCTAGTCATTAAAAGCATAAGAGAGAAACTGTGGTTCCCATCATTGGGCAGGGAGCAGGAGTCAGTTATCTAGGATTTCTTTTTTTCCAAACTACACATACCTGACTCTTTCTCCCTGTTTTTGATACACAAAAGTTCTGGGCTCTATTCTGATACCCACCAACAACCCATCCACCTTTTCTGTGGCCATTGTATTTGGGGATTACTGATAAAATTCTTGAATCACAGAAATTTCAAATGGAAGTTCTGAGAGACGATACTGAGAGACAACTATATATAAAATCTAATAAGCTTTGAAATAGATACAAGATTCTACTTACAATATAATGCCCAGGGTATACTATGCACTCACAATATATTGGTTCATTGATTCTTTTCCCTAAATCCTTAATTTACCATCCATTTTACCTCATGTTGTCATCAGCCTTTCTGCTGGATTCCCACTATTTTAGACTCTTCTCTACATTTTACCAGCTTACCCTGTAGTCTCCCTTCAGTCTTAAAATTGATATCACTCACCTGTTTTATATACATATATTTGAGTATACCACATGTTTTCATATACATTTTAATCAGCCTTCACAATCTAATCCCAACATTGCCGCCTATCATTCCTAGCAAACACTTGACACTGTAGCTACACATTTCTTCACAACACTGGAAAGGTGGCTCATAAATGAATATAGTCCAGTTATTTTGTGAATCAGTCTCTTGTAGTATTAAGTAAATCTTCAAAAACTAATGAGTGACTTGACAGAATTGCACAGTCAGATTGCCCTTGTCCCTTTCAGGATAGCAAACTCTGGATTCTGTATATGTAGCATGTCATTGTATTGTAATAAATCGTGTTTGCATAATACATTGTGATCTTGAGTGCAAAGACTATGCCCCCTCCACATTTTATTGACATGCAATAAATTGCATACCAGACATACTGTTGTGTGGGAGAAAAGGGACTAAAATAGAGCAAAAATGAACACTTGAGAAAGTCTAATGCAGAAAATGATCATAAAGATGTGTAAAAGCATACAGTGTGGTAAAAATTAATAGTGAAGAAATCTGGTCAGAAAAGACTCCCCTAAGGAAGTGATTAATAAAAAAGAATTAGTATGAAATAGGCAAAAGGGAAGTGAAAGTTTCTTTCCGGGTAAAAGAACATACCCAAATTTTTCTGGGGTCAGAGATGATGTCAGTTTGCCAGAATTCCTGGTTTTGATAAGTCAGTTTTCACCATAGAGTGACTACAGTAAGCACAGTATTGCTGGAGGAAACAGCTGAGGAAACTGACAACTGCATAGAGATCAAAAGCCTGGTGAAGAAGTAGGTTCTTAGAACAATGAAAACATTTGAAGGATTTTAAAGTGGATTGTAATGATGGGATTTGCAAACTAAAACATTTAGTTGTAAATTCCAAGAACTGGAGTAGAGACAAAGATAATGCAATATTATAAAGTAAATTAGGTGTGGGCCTCCCTGGTGGCGCAATGGGTTAAGCAACGCACTATGAAGCAAACCACAGTCACTGCAGCACGAGTTTGAGCCCTGCTGCCGGCCAGGGAGGGGACCCACATGGCACAGCAGACCTCTCCTGCCTGGCCCGCTGCTCCCCTCAGCAGTGTATTTCAGTCAGTCTGCCTGTTCTGTTCCCGGCTCTGTATGGTGAATCCTCTCACCTCCCTGAACTCTTTGCCTGTACCCCAGCTCTTGTATGCATAAATAAATAAAATCTTCAAAAAAAATAAAGTAAATTAGGTGGCTATGGTAGGTAAAAGATTAGCAAATGACTTGAGGAACCTGGGTAGTATAATGGAAAGAGAATTTGGAAGAAAAAGTCTACTAGACTTTAATGCAGTTGGATTCAGGGTTAGGAAGAGGAGGAAAGCAATATATTTGCACCAGCATGGTGCTCACAGCCACTAGAATGGTAATTTGTTTGAAGATGAGTAGGTGTGGCGATCATAAGTTTATCCTAGAACTTACTGAGTTTTTTATGACATAGAGTTTTCTAATAGAGTTGGATAAATGGAGCTGAGAAGGGAATGAAAATAAAAAAGTGATTGTGTGTAAGGAACAGTAATGTGTTGAGTGTATATGAAATACACTTGGAAGACAGGAGTGTGCAGTGAAGAACAATTTTTGGTTAGGTAGAAGAAGAGTTGGTTAAGGAGTTCAGATGTAAAGAAGATATTGTATAATGGAAAACAAAGGCATATGTACTTTGAGTAGTGTGTGCTCAACATACAAAATAGGCCTGAATAATATTCACTGGGTTTAATAATGTGGTCATTAGGTAGCTTAGGAAGAACTATTTGGTTGTAATAATAGGCCCAGAAGCCAGGTTGAAAGGTAATGTGATAAATAAAATGGAATCAGTGCATCTGAATTTATTTTTCACAGGATTTGACTTTGGGAGGAAATATAAATTTATGGGGTTTGGTGGATTTTTAATTTCTTAGGTGACTTAAGGTGCTTCAAAGACAACTCTTCTCTTTTTAGAGAAGTTGATTATATTAGAAAAGTTTCAGCTATCAGAAAATACGTGAATATTTTACAGTCTGTTTTGGGGCGTAATCTGATCAGAAATGGAACACTTGCCATTGTTATAGATGATATGAGAGTTCAAGTGTCTTGTACTCCCCAAATATATGCCTCGCACTCCACTAATGTTTGAAAGGTTGTTAGTGGAAATCTATTTTAAAGCCTCTATTTCTGAGAAGAGCAGTATATTTATAAAACAGTTTTTAGCTGTGCCAAAATTTAGACTTACTTGAGAAACTTTACAATAAGACTAGAACTAAGGAATGTGACTAAAGGGGGCTCCTTGGTAGTTCAAGGGTTAAGTCGCATCAATATGAAGCTATCCACAGCCACTGCAGGCCAAATTGGATGCCTGGTGACCCACAAGGTGCAGCAGACCTCTCTTGTTTCACCCACTGCTCCCCTCAGCAGCATGTTTCAGTAGATTCACTTGTTCTGCTCCCCATTATGTCTCTGGTGAATCCTCTCACCCCCCTCTCAACACCTCTGGCCTGTACCCCAGGTCTTGTATGCATAAATAAATTAATTAATTTTAAAAACCCACAAGAAAAATGACTAACAACAGACTGGTTTTTTTTAATTCTTATTTTAGTAATTTATTTCATTATTGCAAGTGGGGGTATAAATTCATTACAGCCACTTTGGAAAATTGGCAGGTAGTACCCATTATAGTTGAACTTATGCCTAGCCTATAATTCATAATTTCATTCCTGAATATATATTCAAGAGAAATGAATACAGGTGTCTATTAAAAGTATTATTAAAAATCTTCTTAGCAATTTAATTTTACTGTAGCCTCAAAGGAACAAAGAAAAGTGTTTTCATACATTGGAATAATATCCAGCAAAAAAAAAAGGAGTAAACTGTTATACACAGTAACATGGACAGATCTCACAGACATATCATTGAATGAAATAAACACGAGAAAATTCATATTGTATAATTCCATGTGTATGGAATTTGAGAACAAAACTAATTTATGGATGATAGATGTCATGATAGTATTTACCTCACTGAGCATGGGTATTAATTAATTTGGAAGGGGCACAGGGAGCCTTATGATAGATACATTCTGTTCTGTTTCTTGATCTGGGTGGTGATTATATGACTATGCATATGAAAGATTCATTGAACTGACCATTTAAATTTTGTGTATATATGCAAGTCCCTTAACTTTTAAAATTATGGGGTAAAGAATTCCAGTCTTGATCTGCTTGGAGTTATATTTCAAGTGCTTATTAAATCACTTTCAGCTACTTATTATATTCTTAATAATATAAACAACACTAATGAATTGTTTAATGAAAATAACTTTTGGACTTGAAGTCAGCACTTGTTTTGAACCTCAGCTTCACTTGGACAAGTCACTTATATCAGGACTTTTGTGACTGAAGGAGCAGAAGATCTATGAATCTATAAGTATAAAAAGTTTTATATTTCTTTTTTTTTTAAAGATTTATTTATTTATGCATACAAGCACTGGGGTACAGGCCAGAGGTATTGGGGGGGGTGAGAGGATTCACCACAGAGAGCAAGGAGCAGAACAGGCAGATCAACAGAAGTACACTGCTGAGGGGAGCAGTGGGCACAGCAGGAGAGGTCTGCTGTGCCATGTGGGTCCCCTCCCTGGCCAGCAGCAGGGATTGAACTCGTGCTGCAGTGGCTGCAGTTTGCTTCATAGTGCATTGCTTAATCCACTGCGCCACCAAGGAGGCCCTCTTTTTTATATTTCTAAAAATTTTAGCTTTGATTCATAATCCCCCATAGCTAAGAAATGTGCACATGCATTCAGCGGTAGACTTGAGCACATTGAATAGTATTAGGTGTCATAACACTTCTGACTAGGATGAACAACTTGACCCTACCTGGATCAATTAGATTTTCTTGAGAATTTAAAGTTGGGGTTGAGAAACAAAGTTAAGCCAGGACTACCTTGTTTGATTGTAGCCACATGAATAATCAGTGTTGTATTTGTAGAACAAGAATATTCTCAGATTACTTTCAGTGTCATTCAGTGTTCTGAGTGATTCCATGAGGTTAGCAGTATTTTCCCTATTTTACAAGTAAGAAAAATGATAAGCTTGACTAAGTGCCGAAGCAAAAAAATAACCTAGATAGTTTGACTCCCAAGTCTGCTTCCACAGACTTGTCAGATATGTGTGCTGCCTTAGTTCCTCATAGTTTTCCAATTCCTGATCTCATTCCCTTGAAAAGGTCAGGTCTGTTCCTTATCTTTGAATTATTTACCATAACTTAAACTTACAAGTAAATTTTATGTCTTTGCTTAAGCTGACATAAGTGAATTTCAATAAGTGAATTTCAGCCATTTGCAACTGGGAGAGTCTGACTTCCATTTGAATAGGAATAGGATTGCAAATAATAAAATTTATAAAAACTACTAGCTGAATCAAGGTGGGGTAGTACATGATGCAAACTCCTGCCCTAAGATGGAACTTGTTAGCTTGTGTTTTGCAATACTGACTCTTTTACCCAGACTTTCTTTAATAGTATCTTAGAATTCAAATTATATAGTCACTAAGGTAGGACATTGGAGAATTTTGTAACCAAATATAAAAAAAGGTCAGGTGCATTACTCTATGTGGAGTTTTGAAAAGTACATTAGAAAAAATAATTACTCTATTTTTTAAATTTTAATTTATTTAATTAGATTTGACATCCCCACGGAGTTCCCACCACCATTTCACCCGTGCACCATCACCTCAGTCCCCCCCCCCCCAGTCCCTTTGTTTTATCTTTGACCTTTTAGTCTTGTTGAGTTTTTTTGTTTGTTTGTTTTTGGTTGTAATTGCCCCCAAAATAGCTACTCTAAACAAGGTTCCCAGATGAAAGCACATTAGAGCAAATTTGGCAATTCCTGGAAACCAGTTTACATGTGTTCTCAACACATAACCAAGAAATCTCTCACAGTACTCATTGAATTGTTGAACTGCAATGTAATTTTTGTCACTTTGTTTCTAACACGAAAGGTTTTATATTGAATATAAAAAAAATTTAGTAATAGGAATAGGGTTCTGAAGGAGGGGCAAGTGATATTAAGGGGTTTCAACTCCTCAGCTTCCTCCAAAATATTTTTGGCAGCCCATTCCCTTCCATGTATCACAAAAGTGTGATGATCTTTCACGTTGTCTGTCAGTAGCCAGTAGGATTGGAAGGCACCATGTGTCTGGGAATATTACTAAATGGCAAACTACAAGCTGGCATGCCCACTTTTTCTCTTGTTTGCTTTGAGGCTAAAGCAGAGAACAATGAGATGGATAGAGTCCCAGCTGTTGCTAAGAAACCCATGTCCAGAAGAATTGACAACTTGAGGAGAAATCTGATCCACTAAGGTCTTCAGCATTAGCTAAATACAAAAAGGAATCTTGCTGAAAGAGAATTGGCAGGCAGTCCTCCATAGTAGTTGCATACCATAACACCCCTCCCCCCAAAACCTACAGTAGACTCTGACTGCAGATATTCTAGCTCCTCAAGCATCTTCTGCTCTCCTGTAACAGGGAATCTACATATCCAGAACTGGCCTCCTTTGTCCCAAATGAAGAACCTTAATGTCCTTTCTCGGGAGTGGTGCTGGGAGATTTGTAGAAGAGAATCCAAACTAGGTGCATTCAGATATCCTAAGAATTGACTAGGAAGAAAGTTAATTATGACTTAAAATATTTCATGAACTTATTACTGCTCTACTACTGTTGAATATAATATGTACTTTAGTTGAATCAGTTAGATTTAGATTTACCCCACAGATTATAGATTTAGTGTTTCTGGAATATTCTTTATCTATGGACTGGGTTTGTGAAAAATAATATTAAGATGGACAAAGATTTTTCTAACTAAGACTTGGCATTCTAGTTTAGGTATTCTAGTTTAAGGAAGAGGTAGAAGACAGACATAAATAAGGACAAAGTTACAAATTTGAATGAGTTCTTTAGAGGAAAGATAAGCTAACTTCAGAGAGAGTGAAGAGAGACTTAAATGAAAAGAAAAGTAGAGTGGTCAGAGAAACTTCTTGTGTTGTAACTGGAATCATGAGGTAGGTGGATACTTTTGTAGGAAGCACCATGGGAAGAGCAGGAAGGAGAACAAGTGCAAAGGCCCTAAAGTATGAAGCATTTCTTAGATGTTAAGAACTGAAGAAGGCAGGATAACTGAAGCAAAATAAGTGAGAAGGTAGGGTTATATTAAAGAGATTCAAGGAATCTTCTTTGACTAAAGGTTTGGGCATTGATAGCATTTGGGGTTTAATTCCAAATAATAGAGCATGCTGTTGAAGGTTTGTTTTTTTTTAAAGATTCATTTATGCAAACGAGAATTGGGGTACAGGCCAGAGGTATTGGGAGGAAGGTAAGAGGATTCGCCAGAGACAGTGGGGGGCAGAACAGGCTGATTGACTGAAATTCACTGCTGAGGGGTGCAGTAGATGAGACAGGAGAGGTCTGCTTGCGCCATGTGGGTCACGTCCCTGGCCAGAGATCAAACTCATGTTGCAGGGTCTGTGGATAGTTTCATAGTGCTACGACTTAACCCATTGAGCCACCAGGGAGCCCCCCATTGAAATTTTATACAAAAGAAAAACATAATCTGATTTACTTTCTGCAAGATTGTTCTAGCTGCTATGTAGGAAATGATAGTAGTAACAAGAGTGGAAGTGACTGTCAACTCTTAACTCACCACTAGAAAGCCATTGTAATTTATCATGACTGTTAGTATTAGAGAGTAACTTTGAGGATGTCAGGGGGATGTAATTAAGATACATTTGGGTACAAAAGTAACATTTGTATCTATATTTGTTAATAAATAGCAATGCAAGCATGTTATTTGGAAATGTGGATATAGCAAAATGAAAAACTTGAAATGTCAAGAGTAATTGGGAATGAAGAGGGGTGGGAGAGGTGGCTGCTTTTTTTCTGAACATAAAATATCAATTTCTGCACAGATTGTATTGTATGTTTATGTACAAATGTATGTGTGCATGTATAATCTTTGCTTCAAGAAGAGTGACGAGATATATGGGTGGTAGATGGAAGATGGCAAGGAAGGATTTTTTTATAGTAGAAAATATTAATGTATATTGGTTGACTGGCAGGAATAATAAGCATAGAATGAAAAAATAATGATACATAGTAAACAAATGAAATAACTAAAGAAGCAAAATATCAAGAAGAGAAAATATATCAATATATGTCGAGTCAATATTTTCCCACAATAGGAGAAAGGATGCCTTTCAATTTTAACAGAAAATAAAGCTGAGAAAGTGAATAAGTACTGATGCAGAGAGATTTGAATATTTGTTGGAAAGAAAATGAAATTTTCTTCATTTCTTATTGCACAATGAATTATTGAGTAGGATTATCAACTGAAAATGAGTAGAGTGAATAATTTGAGATACAGGAAAAAAGATGACATTGTTAACCCACAATGTAAAGATGAACTTCCTAGGGAAGGTAGTAAAATTGCCATATTGATTTGGGCAATCATTGGTGGACGGTAGTAGTGGATTTAAAGTGAAATCAGTCAGGTAATTGTATTATTTATTAAGTTGTATTGGCCTTTTCACAAAGAACCAAATAACTGAGTTTAAGCAGGTCTGGGATTGTAAGTTCAACAGGAAGAGAGGGGAAACAGGCAGCTGATTGTTTTTTGAAAAGGAGTAATTATGAACCATGACAGTCAAACTGGATGAACACAGGCGTAAATATAGATAATTATATGGACTGTGGGGGTCTCTAGGAGGCTAGTGACATATTGCCAAGGTAAAATGAGTTGATGGAATGGAGGTAGTGGACTGGATAGGATGTTTAATATTGGTACTTCACAAATAATGCAGAGATCAGTGCTTATGTGGTCCAAGGTTAGTCTATGATATGAAATGAAGTTGAGTATTACTCTTTGGGAAGGATGATATTAAAGAATTAGATTTACTTTCTGGTGTTGCATTAAGGAGCTTGCAGTGACCACTCTGTCCTTATAGCAAGTAAAAAAGTTGAACAGGTTTAACAATCAACAACTCTTCTTGGATCCAAAGAGAGGGGAGAACACAGGACACACTTCTATCCCTAAGACTGGAGACAGTGGATCACACTTGACCTAAGCAAAGACAAGCAGAAACCACTGTGGGGATCCATCTAGCATAAGGAAATATGAACAATATGTAATTTACAAATTGCTAGAGAGTTGGTGTGGATGATACTGAGAGTTTAAAACTTCAGGGGACCGAGCTGAAAGGGGTCGCCACCCTATTGTGAGATTTACTTCCAGGAGCTCAACCACATGCACACAGTAAATACTGAAGAATAATTCTTGTGTTTCCAGCAGGAGGTAGGGAAAACGACACAATTTGAAAAGAGAAAGCAAGTATCAAATCAGACATGGCAGTCATGTTGGAGCTATCAGCTTGGAAATTTAAAACTGCTATAACTAATATGCTAAGGGCTGTAATGGATAAAATAAGCAGCACACATAAGCAGTGAAATCCTGAGAAATAGTAGAGATTAAAAATAAAGACACTGACAGAAAAAAGAATTGACTCTATGCTCTTAGATGAGTCATCTGTATATATTTTGAAAGTCACAGAGAATGACTGGGTATAGTCTTAGAAAAAGAGACCCTGATTAGTAAGTCAGGAACTAATGTTTGAAATTGGCTACAGAGGACTGACCAGTCATAGAGTTAAGGATATGAGCTTCAAAGGAATTTACATGTTGGAGACAAGGAGGACTCTGGCTTCAGATTACCCCCTGATATTCATAACACAGGAACAAAGAGAATTTTCACTCAAAAAGGATATAGTTGAGTCATATTAATTTAAGACAGCCTAGACTCAATTAATGCTAATGATATAAGTCTTAAATTTTATTTAACAGCTATATGTTGTACATCTGTGTATTATACCATTTATTTCAGTATTTGAAGTTTAGCAATCAACAGAAAAACAAAATCCCTGCATTTTTCTGGACTTACCTTTTTGTGAGGAAAGCTTGAAAATAAACCTGTGTTCTATTTGGTAGTGGTAAGTTCTATGAAGAAAAAATATTGAGAGAGATGGATATTAATGGGAGTAATATTTTAAGCAGGGTCACAGAACATAAATAACTAATAGACATGGGAACCAAGACCTGAATAAGTGAACAGGAAAGAGAAAGATTTACAAATATGTGGCAGAAGCAGTGGTGAGACATTTCCAGAAGAAGGAAGAGCAAAGGCTAAAGCCACAAGGCCAGAAAATGTTTATTATATTTGTGGAATAGCAAGGAATATACTGTGACTTCAGTGGACTTAGCATTCCTGTACAAATATTTATCACACACACACAAATTTTTGGAATATCACAAATTTGGGTAAGAATGCTAATTTGGTTAGTTAGTAGCTTATCTGGCTCTTATTCTCTCTAGTGCTTTTTAAAGTATTCCATAGTCCTTAATTTTTCAGCTACCTGAAATTTAAAGTGGTTAATTTATCAGTTATAGTAGACATAAATGCTTTATATATTTTTAAATGTTAAAATTAATTGAGTTATTGTTTTCTTAATATTATTTTACTGTGTATTACCTATTTTTCCTTCAACTAGTCAATACTGCTTTTAAATAACAAAGTGAGTAAAAATTGTTTGAAATTATCATTACATATGTGTTACTAATAAAACTTTCAGAGGAAGTAGAAAGTGAGCCTACAGGGGCCTCCCTGGTGGCGCAGTGGGTTAAGCAACGCACTATGAAGCAAACCGCAGCCACTGCAGCATGAGTTCGATCCCTGCCTCCAGCCAGGGAGGGGACCCACATGGTGCGGCAGACCTCTCCTGCTGTGCCTGCTGCTCCCCTCAGCAGTGAACTTCCGTTGATCTGCCTGTTCTGCTCCCCGCTCTGTCTGTGGTGAATCCTCTCACCCCCCACACCTCTGGCCTGTACCCCAGTGCTTGTATGCATAAATAAATAAATCTTTAAAAAAAAAAAAAGAAAGTGAGCCTACATGATTCAGATGAAGTAATTAGTGAAGAAAAATAGGTATATTTGGAGAAACGGGAAAATAAATGCCAGTACTTTGTCTAACTTGATATCCTATAGGTCTTTATAGTTAAATTAACATCTACTTTTCAATGATAATACATTAATAACAATGATTAGAAACTTTCAAAACTTTTCAAACTTCCTTTTAATAAACTATTTTTATACATCAAATAAGATAGCCTAGTAGATCTTTCACAAGACAGTCTTACTAGAATAGAGTGGCAATAGTATTCTGCCCCTTCCATTTCTGCCGTATTCTCATCCCAAAATATTCTCAAAATAGAAACCAGAGAAGATCTTTAAGCACATAAAATCATATTGCTCCACTGTTTAACACCCTTTCAGAAAAAAACCAACCTCATTTCCATGGTCTTCCAAAAGTCTGCATGACCTCATTCAGTCTAACTCTCCAAAGTCCCATCCCTGTCATTTCCCCCTTACTCATTATGCTCCAGCCTTTTGGCCTCCTTTCTGTTGTCAGAACTGCCAAATTCTTTTCCACTTGCAGGCATTTGCTCCGGTGGTTTCTATGCCTGGAATTCTTCTCTCAGCTCTTCTCCTGCAGGCTATTCGTCATCCTCTAGGTCTCAGGCCAGATGTCCCTACCTCAGAGAGGCAGTCTCTTTAGTTACTCTTGCTAGTTAACTTTGTTTATTTTCTTCATAATAATGATCATGATTTACAATGACCTCATTTTACTTGTCTTACTTGCCTACTGTCTTCTCCCCTAGTAGAAAGTTATCTGATAAACAGATATGATGAAACATTGGAAGACTTAAAGATATGTTAAAGTAAATTTTGTAGGATTCTTTTAAAGCAATTAAAAATGACTAGTAAAGCATAAAAGTTCCATTGCCCTTTTTTTAATGGCCATCATCACTGTTACTGATGTAAATACATATGCTGATAGAATTCTAGTGGCATGGTAGGGGTGGAATTCTAGAATTCTAGTGGCATGGTAGGGGTGAAAGTCATATGTGCATGTTAACTGCTTATAGTGAAAGTTGACATTGTCGATCCCAAATCAGTTCACCTTTCCCTCTATTTCATAAGAGCCATTTAGTACAACTTTAGAGGTTGGCCTGATTAATCTAAATTGACCAGTGTCATCTCATTCCCTTTGCCACTCTACTAACTTATAAAGTCATGCACATCTAGGCCATAGGGGATAGTTCGAGAATGGATATATGTCCTACTATATAAAAGAGAGCAATAAGAGGTTTGTCTAGGAATTCAGAAAAAGAGTTTTCTTTATTCTACTGTGAAAGATCAGAGAGGAAATATCTTTTTTCCTCTGTAGGTTGCTGTTTGCCTTAGTGAGGAGACATCACACAGAGGACAGTGGAATTAAGGGAACTATAGAGAAATGGAACTAGAGCACTGAAGAATCTGACTCTGAGGTTCAGCGTAAACTCCAGGCTCCTAGTTGTGGAAACAATGAAGTTCTTATTTCCTACACCAGATGGGATTAGGATTAATAGAAGTTAACAATTGAAATCCTACTCTTAACAACAAGTCAAGAGATATTACCTAAAATATGTAAATGAAGAAATAACTTAATATATTTTATTTTAAAAAAATTCATCTTGCTAGAGAAAAAAATAGCTTCAAATATCTGAAAAGTGTTTGCCTCTAGAAGGAACAAAGGTAGAGACGAGAGATGAAGCACAGGCTATTCTTTTTATTAGCCTTCCAAAACTAGTTAACTTCTTATTTAGATTTTTTTCAAAAGAACCTAAACAAGTTTAGAATTTTAAGTTAATATTTTAAAAAACTCCCTTAATTGCTATTTTAATTCAAGCAGCCTAAAAATGAAAATACCAGTTTTGTAAATGTAGTGAAGAGTAAGAGGAATAGGACACATAAAGTAGACATAGAAAGAATGTCAGTGTTAAAAAGATAAGATATTTGAAGTGGTTTTTGGTTTTTTAAGAGCCTAATGGCTAATATCTTTAAATGTATGCACTATGCTGCAAAAGTATTGACCAACCAGAAAAATACTGAATGCTTATTAAGGTAGATTCCTTAAAACAAAATGGACATTTTGGACTTAGAGTTATCATAGACTTTCTGAGTGGTAAGTATATTAGTTTTTCTTTTTCTTAAATTGATACCTATAGCATGCTTTCCCTAAGTAATATTATGGCTACCTGTTCTCTGCTAAAATGCATCCCTATTTCTAATAGATGCAAATTTATTACTCCCCAATAGATTTTCACAGTGCTTCATGTTCATTCTGCATAAAACTCCAGACAGATGTTTCATACTTTCTTCCTCTTATTACAAATCCACTTGTATCTTTTCTCATCCACATTTCAAATGTGATCTGACATATGTTTTAGTGGAGTATTTCTGTATTCCCCACACCACTTAACTTTTATGCAGGATAAATTGTTGGAGATACATTGAGTCATTTTTTTATTACACAATAATGTCCACAAGAGAGTAGAGTGGGGGGCCTCCCTAGTGGTGCAAGGGGTTAAGTTATAGCACTGTGAAGCTATCTGCAGCCACTGCAGCATGAATTCGATCCCTGGCCAGGGAGATGACCCACATGGCACAGCAGACCTCTCCTGTCTCACCTGTTGCTCCTCTCAGCAGTGTATTTTAGTCAGTCTGCCTGTTCTGTTCCCCACTCTCTCTCTGGTGAATCTTCTCACACACACATCCTGCCCCTACACCTCTGGTCTGTACCCTAGTTCTTGTATGCATAAATAAATAAATATTTTTTAAAAAGAGAGAGAGAGAGTGAAATGTTGACTGAAACTAACCTATATCCATTTGTTGGGTAGGGTAGATTTGTTGCCAGGAAGAAGGGATACATTTTGTAACTCACATAGTTTCTATATGGATTAGTGGTGACCAAGCTTGGAGAGAGAAATAAAAACAGCAATAGGAGAAGGTCATAGATTGTGTAATCAATTTCAGCTAAGGTTTTTAGAACACCAGCTAAATATTAGGCACTAGGATCACAGAAATGAGGAAATTGGTGGCCTTTAAGGAGTAGTCACCACATATCTGTTTGTACAGTTTGATGTCAGTGTGTACCTGTTTTCCATCATCCCATCAGATGAAGTGTCCCCTTACATTCTTAAATGTGTCCCATTTGGACAATAAAGTATGTAGTCACCTTAAAAAAAAAAAGGAAAAGTTCACTCTAGACTGAATGGCAAAGTCATGAATAAGTGAAAAACATGATCTTGGTTTGGCAGGCCAAGAGAGTTGGTAGGGGAAAATGTGAAGGTGGAAATATGATTCAAATGAGAGGGAGCATCTGAGGTGGTGAAGGGCCTTTACTTTCCTTTCAAGTTTTTATTTGCCTTGAAGACAGTAGGGACTGATGGTGATTTGGGAGCAAGCAGCCAATGATAAGATCAGATCTGTTTAATGCTGAAAAGAACTGAAAGTACAGTTACCTACCGTCACCACCATCCCCTGTTCCTCAAAACACACAGGACTAGGGAGAAGGAGAGGAGAATCATGTTCTTTCTGAGTGTAAACAGTCTCAGAACTGAACTCCACTTAATCTTAAACCACTGTAATTCCTTGAAATGCATAATTGACCTTCATTCTATCTGTAGAACACACTGCTTGCTGAATCTCTAAATGCTTACAAGTGAGAAGCTACTCTAGTACAATATACATTTCTACTTCTTTAAGTTGAATTATATATTTTAAGATACATAATGTTTGTTCTTAAACCTGTTAATGCTATTTGTACTTGTAATTATATAAACTGGTGAACTAAGAAGGCAAAATGTTTCTATGAAAATTTTGTTGACTGCTTTTGGAAAACTGAGATAAATAGCTAAAAATGTTCAGGCATGGTTAAAAACTACTGTAAAGGAAAAAAAGCATAAACATTGAGCATTTTCAGTGCTTAGTTACTATACCACACACTCTTTAGCACTTGGCTACCTCTACAAGTCAACAGGTTCTGGATTTGAAAATTGTCACAGATTTGGGAACTGGGCAAGGAATCATGACATTTTTAATTATGGTGACCATCCTTAGTTTCCTCATCCTCTTTGCTTATATATTAGATATATAATAAATAAATATATACACATATTCAGCAGTAAGCATCCTTGCTTCTGACCCAACTTCTTCCCGGAGAAACACTGAGTTCCATAAACCGCTTCAACTCTTTTCAGGTCAAACTGCCCCCCCCCCCGAATCCCCTTGGGGGATCTTTATCCCCCTCTGATTTTGTCAGTCATTATGGTCACTGTGACTCCATGTAACTTGGCATTAAGTTCTACCTCCTGCATCTGATGCGCTTCTGGGCCCCATCATTCACACGGCTGATAATAAGTTAAGCTCCTTGACAGCATCTCCTGCCATGAACCGTGCCCTTCAAAGACTGCCATTGACCTTAGTGAGGCTGGTGGCTCTCTTACTAGGACATTCCTGATGTCTTGGTGACTGCTGTATAGTCTGACCTCTCCTATGGAACACAATTCTGCCTGTGGGCTTCTCACCTTACATAATATAACTACTCCAGCCAACCCTCTTACCTAAGCTTTTTAATTTGATCCTCCACAGTCAGTCATGGCAACTCAGGCATTTCCATATTACACAACTTGGGTCATTGCTTTCTCCAGACTTCAAGGGACCATCCTAACAGGGAGTTTGCGCTATCACCTGCAACTCTGCCATCATTTTAAATCCCACATCTCTGGAGTGCCTCCAGATCAGTAACCACACCCTATCTGATTCTATTTCTCTTGTCCAAGCACCTTCAAATTCTTGTTTCAGATATGCCCATTTCTTGCCATGATGTGCTGACTAATTCTTGTAACTTCTTTGGGAACCAGATCAGGACAAGCACTTTCCCATCTGGATTTTGCTGTCACTTAATCTTAGTTACTGGTGCAGTAGTCATGAGAAGTGGTGGGTAAGTTTCTGAAAGCTCTCCTGTCATCTTGTATAGAAAATTTTGTTGCAGTGATTTTTTATGTCAGGGGGTGGGGATGTGGGAGAACTAGCCTTTAGTAGGAAAGGCGGACAACCTCAGATGTTCTGAGAGTTTAGAGGAGTCTTGGAATCAAAATCTTTGGGGGTGTCCACCTTGTGTCCTCATCCTGTATGTCAGGGTACTGAGCTTTCTAACATGCTACCTAAACCTTGGCTTTAATTGCTTTAAATTTAAAGCTCTTTGGTTGTGAGTTTGGTGTTCAAGTCTTCTTTTTAAACTACTAAAGCCATCTGGCCTACAAAATGAATTTTCACTTGTTAACTGCTCTCAGGTTTTCATTAGCCTTCTATAGAGTCCTCAATGCAAGTTAATTAATAACCAGCCAATAATAGCTTGTATTCATTTTTCAAACACATGCATTTTTGCTCATCAGAATATTATTCTGCAGCAGAATAATCTCCCAAGTCACAATTGGTGAAAGTTTTAGTAGAGGGGCCACTGCATTCTGGCAGAGACTATCTGTGCCCCAAATACCACAGTTCATTGACTGTGGGACATTCATGATCCTGTTCCCGAAATCCTATCTTACTGCCTGCTACTCTTTTTACTGACCGAGTGTTCCAAGAAACAGATGATATGAAGCTTGGGGTACAAGAAGTCTATTGGAGGATTTTTGAGAAAAAGGTAAAGAGCAGAATTGAGAAGGAAAAGCCTCAGACCACAGTATAGATCTGATAGCACTCTGGAGCAAATATTACCTGCTAGAGAAATTGGGGAGAATGGCTAGACTTAGTGCCATCACCAGGCTCAATCACTACCTGAGCACTGGAAGTCATCTCCACTGGAAAGCTGTGGCTGATCTTACAGATACTGCAGATAGAAGCAGTTAGCTTAATGTCACTGTCACATCTGTGTGCCAAGTTTACTTGAGGAGAGGTCTAACTAGTGCATTTCCTTGGATGCCCTACCCACCTAACCTCAGAAGACTCATGGAGTGCCAGAAGCTAGTTGAGGAGAACCTGATAGGGGGTGCCGTGAATAAAGGCTGAAATAAGGAGGACTGGTTAAAAGTGCTAGTAGAAGAACATTAGAGCTCTAAAACTCTTTATCAATAAGCAAAGGCTAACTGAAAATTGGAGAGTTTTACTGGAACAAAGTCATGCCTATATTACATATTTCTTTGGTACTTTATCTGTTGTTCAGAGTAGAGCAAATCTGAAAGTATTTCCTACCTGATCCTAAATAGAAAGTTTGCTGATTCTTGATTTATTCTCTTAAGACTACTTACATTTGTGTTTCTTTATGGTAGAAATATTGTACTATTGCCTATCTCTACTCGACTCTTTATCAGAGGAATCACACAGATAGCTTAAAAGTGACTGTGGTAAGAGAATTTTTACCACAGAAATTGCGAATGTTGCAATTCAAGGTTTTTTTTTTTTTTTTTCTAGAGGACTTCTTGTTAAATAAATTTTACTCAGCAACATTTATTGCTGCATGCTAAGTGTTAAAGACTGAATTGTATCCCCCTCCCCCCCTCCCCATATATTGGAGTGCTAATCCACAGTAACTCAGAATTTGACTGGTTTGGAGATAGGTTCTTTAAAGAGGTTAATTAAGTTAAAATGAACTCTCATTATGGTGGGCCCTAATCCAATAAAACCAATAAACTGGTGTCCTTATGAGAAGAGGAAATTTGTAAACGGACAGCTACAAAGTAGACTGTGTGAAAACTCATGAGAGAGAGGCCACCTACTAGTCAAGAAGAGAAGCTTCATAAAATATCAACCCTGCTGACAACCTTGATCTCAGGCTTCTAGGGTCACACAACTCTGAGAAAATGACTTTCTGTTGTCTAAGCTGTCCAGTATGTAATGCTTTGTTATGGCAGCTCCAAAAAACTAACACAGTAAGTGACCCAAGAAAGTGTCAAGAGTTCCTACAGAAGTAAATTTATTCAAGTGAGTTTTTAAGAGCTTTGAGTTAGTGAGCATCTGCACCTCACTCTTGTTAGCCCATTGCATTTTGATAACACTTAAGTAAGCCTCATGGGTATTCCAGGTATCAAGTCAGCATTTTATACTCTGAGGATTAGTCCCTCTAGGAAATAAATACTCCCTGTACTAATCCTAGAATATATATATTTGAGTAGACTATTTGACAAACTGTATTTATTACCTCTTTGACTTTAAACACTTTTAAATTATTTTCTTTTTAAAAGTGTTCTAGGGAAGATGCTACTCTATTTTCAATTTCGTTTAATATTATAGAAACTATGGTCAAAAAATGTTTTTGAATGTAGATAGATTGATACTATCTACACTCTATTGATAGTCATAAACCCACATGTATTTTTTGAATAATTTTATTACCAGAATTTAATATAAACAAATTAAAATTGCATTTTTCTCCCTGCATGGGGTTTGCTTGCAAACATGCACAACACATTTTAAAATTCTGCTAGCATGAAAGAGGAGTGATTCCTAAAACATTTAGTGTTTACTTAGTAAGACTATTTACTAAGAAGTTGTTGAATGGGTGATGTTGAACAGTTTTCTAGGCAGAATAAGCTTTATGTGTAGTAATAGTGTTAGGAAGAAGGGTAGTCCTAAATGGATTACACAGATAGGTTTATGGACTCCAACCCCCACTCCAGACCACCAGTGTTCCAGAACCACAAATCTGATAATATGATCATCAAAGAGTGGATCACTGGGACCTGAGGGTGGAGTTAAGCAGCCAGGCTGGCTATAAAACCAGAGGTGATCCTTGGACTCTCTCTCTCTTCTTTTGGAGTCACCTCACTTGATTCAAGAGCCAGCTCTCAATGCCCCATTGCATTCCAGCTCGGAAGATCTGGTAAGATATTTACAGATTTGTATCTCTTTCTTCCCTTTGTGATATTTCTACTTTACTCCCCTTCTTTTGTAAAATAAACCACTTTAATAACTTTTGTCGTGCGTGCCTGAAGTTGAGGCTTATTATACAAGTCTTCTGAGCATGCAGGTGAGGACCCAGTGAGGGAAACCCATTTTATATTAGGGTTGCCCTGTAACAATAGCACATATGTTCTCTGCACAACATGGACTTTAGTGATTTCCAAAAAATTTTAAAGTATTTATGTCTAAGTGGTAAAACTATCTTTGAACAAAGCCTGCTTAGAATGTTTTGATCAAAATAGTAATAATGCTGGAGTTGAAGTCAGAGACAGATGCAGAAGCTATTCCACTCAGTCACCTCTCCATTATCCTTGAAGCCCTCTGGTCTCCTCCAAGAATCCTGGGTCATCGAGATAGACACATTGCAAACTGATAATAGAGGATCATGTACTAGGTAAGAATCTAAAAGCTTCCCTCTGCACTTGTATCTTTGAGCTAGTCATGAACTCTCTGGTTTTGGTTTCCTGGTGTGTATAGTAGAGAAATAACATAGGAGATGATCTGCAAGGCACCTCCCAACTTAATAGTTCTTTAATCTCTACTTTTACCTGGTGACAACCCATTCTATACCTGTCCAGTCAATACTAGAGGTTTAATCGAAGTTCAAATCAAATAATCAAAGTTCAAAAACAGGTCTGGCTATGCCAAGGAGGAAATAATTATTGACTCTTGTGCACTCCATTTTCTTTAATGCTGCAGGATTATTCCATTTTCATAGTGGCTATGTTCATCTGGTCAGGAACCAAGAATTGTTCCAGCATTGTCTGGTTAATCTGGCATAAGTAAAGAATGCTGATATTATAATATGAAAACTCTCACTTTTCATACACAGATATCAAATTGAACAGAAACCTGGTATATAGTGGGTGTTCAAGAAATAGTTGTTCCTTGTTACTTTGCTAAAAATTACTGAATTTAAAAGGTGAATTTTCTAGGATAAGTTATAGCTCAATAAAAATGTTGAGTATTGGAATAAATGAAATAGCTGTTTTTATGTGTAGAAGGAAGGGAATTCATATTACATTTTAAATACTGGTTTTCTAATGCTCAAAACAAAACAACAACCAACAAGCAAAACAAAACAAAACAAGCAAATAAAAACAAGGACAGAATCAAAAATCAAATAGCACCATTAATTCTCAGGATACAGTAAAGATATTTGGATACATCCTTCAATTTCAAAAATTTAGTAAGGATTGTTATATAGAAATTTCTTTGCTTTTTAAGAGACAAAGTAGTGAATAGAGCTGTGCTGCTCCTTTATGACCTTTAAAACTGTTTTTATGGTTTTTTAGTATATATATCATGGATTTTGGGATGCTTAATATGTTACATGTCATCTCCATGGGTTGTTTTTTTCTTTTTCTTATTGATGTTTACAACATTGTATTTGTTTAGAACACAGGTTACACCACCCACCTCAAACCACACTGCACAGAGCACACACAACAAAGCACTGGTAGCCTCTACCACAGCTCCTTGGACCACCTCCCTCTAAGGAACTGCATTTCTGCAGTCAGATTCCAAGGGTTTGTTTTGTCTCAGTTTGGTCTGTTCTTTGCTTTGTTTCTTTATATTCCACACGTGAGCAAAATCATCTGGTATTTGTTTTTCTCTTTCTGATTTACCTTGCTTAGCATCTACCCCATCCAGTTCTCTCAGTGTTGTCACAAATAGCAAATGCTGAGTGGTATTCCATTGTGTGTATATGTCCCTGAGTCAATTTCTTAATGCAGTGACAGAAATGAACTTTCTCATTAGCTGTAAAATCTATAATATTCAATCAAACTCACATGAATGTAATATTTTAATAAGTTTTTCACCGTTCTGAGTAGATGAGTATTTGTTGGGAGGATTGAAAGGAATCTTGTAAGTTATTTTAAAATTAAAAAAGCATTCTATTTAGTTTATTTCTTATATTTATCATATAATTAACAGGAGAGGGCAGTCATAGACTACTTTCAAGAATTCTGCAGCTCACAAATATTTCAGAGACAAGATCCCAGCAGCTTTCCTGAATGCCTGTGACAATACAGGTGTTTCTTTTAACAAATCTTTTCCCTTTGTAGAGCAGTAGCAGTATCTCTTTCTGCCCAACTGTGTCTGTGCAAGTGTCCTTTCCTTTCCTTTTTTAAAATATAATAAACCTGCACTTTTGGATATAAAAAATCTATTATTCTGATTAAAAATGACTTCTTAAATAGCATGTGTGATATATTTAAACTCATTGCTGACAGCTCATTGATACCTCTCATGTTGTCCATGAACTAGAAGGGCCCTTAGTAATTGTCTGTCCCATCATTTTATAGATAAGAAAATCAGAGCCTAAATAACACTTACAAGACATATTGAAGACTTCTTAGCCACTTGATGGCAGAGTTTGTTTAATTTTGTCCTTAGTCCCCCCCCCCCACATACAACTATTTCTTTAATACATATCCATGAAATGGAAACCAGTTATGAACTTTGCAGTATATTTAAGAAAAAGCTGAATTGGGATAAGTGCTAAGGCAAGTAAGTCAGAAAGAGAAAAACAAATACCAGATGATTTTGCTCACATGTAGAATATAAAGAAACAAAGCAAAGAACAGACCAAACTGAGACAAAACAAACCCTTGGAATCTGACTGCAGAAATGCAGTTCCTTAGAGGGAGGTGGTCCAAGGAGCTGTGGTAGAGGCTACCAGTACTTTGTTGTGTGTGCTCTGCGCAGTGTGGTTTGAGGTGGGTGGTGTAACCTGTATTCTAAACAAATGCTTGAATAAATTGTCTACTCCCTTTGAATTGCTTAATAATAAAAAAAAAAAATTCAAAAGTCCTTAATTTACATTCTCTGCATTCACAAATGTATCTGAAACCTTTTCCTGACCTAATTACCTAATTTTCCTGAACTATTTTGCTACTAATGTGTTCGTATTCCTATACATCTGCATTCTTTACACAGAGGATTTAATGCAGAGACTTTTTTTTAAAAGCACTAAATTCTTAGGTTTGCTTTGTACTGTAGAATGAATCTTGGATGATCTATAAAAAGCATTACTTATAGCACATTATAATGACTTCTGCATATTTGTTAAAATTATTCTTAGCAAGAACTTTAATATATTTTTTAAAATTTCTGGCAAAAAGTATATGTAGTTTTAAGTAATATAATAGTTTCTTTTCTATTGCTACCTTATGAGAAGACTATAAAGATCAAGAGATTATGAGAGACATTTTTATTGACTATGCTTCTTAGGGAAAAAATGAGCTCCCTGAACCTTGGTTCTTCCAGCCATGTTTACTCTGTCTCTATCTCTGGGACATGAATTGGAGAATTGTTATTACCAGTAGCTTCACAATGAAAACAAGTATAGTCATTCTTTCATTATCATATTTGTATCTCACCAGAATACTTCTGTCATCAGTAATTATTTTTAAATTCATTTTTATTGAAATAATATTGTATTATAAAATTATATAAGTTTTAGGTGTACATTATAGAATAAACATGTATATATAAGTGGTATGATGAAGGATAGAATTGACTGATAGTGATGACATTAAAATAATAATTTTTCTTATGCACTTACCAACAAATCAGACTCACTAAATACACACACATCCCTAAAAGATATAGATGACCATCTATAGTGAAAGAACTATGATATGACTCCTAAATTCCAGCCCCTTAAGGACTAAAACACACATGTCTACATTTGTTTAGAGAGTTGACTGCTTAATTTCTCATAACTCTGTTCTTCTCTAGAAATGATTTTGATCTAAAGAAGTTCCATCCAGGTTTACACTCCCTCTGTTGATGTGGGTATACAAAGACTTGACCTGCTTCCCTTTTGAGTGTAGAAGAAAGGGAATTCATATTACATTTTAAATTCTGGTTTCTTTTTAATTTAAAGATTTATTTATTTATGCATACAAGAGCTGGGGTACAGGCCCGAGTTGCAGGAGGTGAGAGAATTCACCAGGGACAGATTGGGGAGCAGAACAGGCAGATCAACTGAAACACTGCTGAGGGGAGCAGTGGGTGAGGCAGAAGAGGTCTGCTGTGCCATGTGGGTCCCCTCCCTGGCTGGGGATCGAACTCCAGCTGCTGTGCTGCTGTGGATGCTTCACAGTGAGGTGCTAAACCTGCTGCGCCACCAGGGAGGCACTTAAATACTGGTTTCTAATGCTCAAAACAACCACTGCTAATAACAAACAAAACAAAGCAAAAGCAAATAAAAACAAGGACAAAACTGAATATCTAATAGCACAATTAATTCTCAGAAGACAGTAAAAATATTTGGATATATCCTTCACTTGAAAATTTGGCAAGCGTTTATATAACACTTTAATGCAAAACTTTTCTGAAGGGGCTTTCGAACTTTTATGGGTCAACTGAAACCACTGTTAAAACTGCACTACAGCTCAACTTCTCCCTCTGTCTAATCCTATGCCTCTTACCTTTCACAATCTTACTCCTGAATACCACCCAACCCCTGGGATGTCAGGATTTCAGAGGCTCTTTCTTGGGATCCCAACCTGTAAAAGCACAATTATGTGTACATGGAAATAGCAGGGGCAAAAGAAAGAAACTTGAGTTGGTTAATGTTAGCTCTCCTGTGTGGCATAATTATCGGGGATGAATGAGAAAACAAGGCTTGGCTATTGAATTCTTTTACTTGGATAGTACCACAGGTACTATTTTGTCTGTATTCTTTCACTTTTTCCATTTACTCCTAAATTTGAGACAATTTCATCCTCATATTTTCCACTCTCTTTTCTTTATGATTCCATAAGAAGTCTTTGCATTCAAGTTAGTTAGTTATGGAATTAGCACAAAGGATTCCTTACTCTTTAACTCCAACTCTAATCTCTTTCTGAGAACTAGATGATAATTTTCAATGGCCTCTTTGACCTCTCCACCTGAATATTTTTTTAGACATTTATGATTTATTGTGTCCAAAACTAAACTCAAAAAGGAAATGAATTAATGGGAGAACATAACCAACCCCTCCCACAAGAGTTCCAAACTCTTTTAAATATGATCTTCCTATTTCTCCAAAGTAAATTATCTTAATCATTGTTATTCTTCCCTCATATAATACTGATAACTGGTCACCAAGTCTTAAAATTTTAATCAGAAATGTATCACAAATTTATTTTTCTTCTGCTTTATTCAGGCCGTGAATTTTTCTTTGTTCAAAAGCCCACTCATAGATCCCATTTTATTTAAAATTATATTCTTATCAACAAACAAAAGTGTCATTAAAACAAAACCCCTATAAAAATATAAGATTTTCTATAACAGATGCTATGCTATGACACCCATATTCCAACCCCTTAAGGACTGAAACACTCATGTCCCATTTTTACTTTCCATCCTATATCTCTCAATCAGTCTAACTAAATGCCAAGGTCTATAAAGAAATTGTATTCAGTGGTGTTTGCAAATACCATTATGGGTCCTACATCTGTATTCCTGGTCCATTTCTTGCCCATAACTGAGTCCTCAGTTTGCATTTCTACTACTTCCTAAACTTGACATTTATGTGTAAATTTTGACTCCTGAGTCTTGAATCTTTGGACTCTAACTTGGCTTTCTCTATTCTGTAGTTATGTAAGTAATGCAGTAACCACAGTCACTCATGGTCTATGGTTTGCTCCCTTGGCAGTTTATCACTCAATCCCTATGTGGGGACAATCAATCTCTTGCTGCTATTAATTTTAGGACAATATTTTTCTTAAAGATATGTGCAAAAAATACATTTTGAATCAGGAAATTTTTTTCAACAGATATTTTTTGAACATGCATTACATAGTTGAAGATGTTCTGGCTACTAATGGTATAGCAGTCAAGAAAAATCATTACATACTAATCAGGTAAATGCATCTGTTAAAGTCTAGGGATGAGAGAGGGGATCCACAGTATTTATTCATACCCACTTGATTGAATTAGTTTGTTAAAGAAACTGCTGTTGTGCAGGTACTAGCATCCCCTCCCACAGCTGTCCAAGTGATCTGCAAGCCATCACTGCTTCATCCTCTAGAATATGTGTTGGATCGATTAAAAAAAAAAAAAAGCCTTTTCTGCTTAAGCACCTGCAAATCCATGTGGAAGCCCCAGGCTCATAATTGGCATGTTTAATTGGGTGCTATTTTACAATGTTATACGATGCAACTTAATGCTTCTTTGCAGCCTTCCTCCCCTGGGTTTGAGGCTTATTACACAAAAGAGCCAAAGGCTATTATACAAAAGAAGCTACACCAAAAAGGACGTTGATGAGCTTTCAACTCAAAAGCTGACTTTCTTGACCTCTCTAGGAAGATAATTGTCTTGCAAACCTGGAGAATGAAAAGATTTCCCAAACTCCTTTTTACTTGCATTTAACATATCAAAAGCTAGGCCTGATAGTGACTGGGCTTTCAAAACACTACTAACCACAATAGGAAACTTTGTGTTATGACCCAGTTCACATGTATGTATAATATTCAGTGTATATATGTTATAGCTGAAACAAAAGTTTTCACCAAAAATTATTCTTGTTATTTGCAAAGCATACTGATAGACTCTGCCTAGTACAATTTCATTTCTTTTAAATGTACTATTCACATCATGCGGAACTGTGATTTAACTTAAAAAAACAAAACACAACAAAGTACTAGCCTAGGGGTTTTCAAAAGGGAGGCTTCAATAAGACAGCAAAAGGAGAGATGTTAAGTCCACTTCTGGGGTGTGAGTGGGGGTTGGGAGCAGTACTTTAGGAAAGGAGTTGAAGAACCAGTGTTCAAATTCTTGGTTTTGAGTAGAACTGATCAAAGGAAAAATATTTTCTAGTGGAGAATAGAAGTGCATTAATGTAGGTTAGAAAAAGCAGAATTATAAAGTCACCGAATTCACGGAGTCACCAAGACATTGTGGAAAATAGATAAGGATAAGGCAACTGCAGAATGTTTATATTTTTATGACGATAACCATAGGGTAAGCTAAAACCACAACTGGGGTTTGACTAAGCCAGGATGGGCTATAACTGAAGTAACACTGTGTAGACTTCATTCCTGATGGTCTTGGGAATAGAATCCTTCATAAGAATGACATTACAATTAGAAAATAGAGTAACAGTTAAACAGTGATAGAACAACCAGTTAGTATTACATAAAGGTGACCCTAGGAGCAATTGTGGGGGTGAGAGGAAGTTGTATAAAAAGATGAGAACATAAAGACAATAAACTGAGGATAAGCTTTAAAATGTGCAGACTTTCATACTTGGAGAATTCTTGGGTGTTAACCCTTAGACTTGTAACTGACAGCGTTGTGTTCATTATAGATAATATAAGATTGGGTCTCCACATTGCCTCATCAGTGTCTCCCATTCTACACTGCTAAGGCAATAAGTAGATTAGGATGAGGTTTTCCTGGGCCGTCTTAAATTTAGATTTTTTTTTTCTCCTTGCTTCCCACAAGGTTGGGAGCTCACAAGGGAAATCAGATAGTTAATAGACAATGAACTTATCTCATTGTTACCATACATCTGGGTACAGTGGGTACATGTGTGGTCTTACCTACAAGAGCTCTGCTCAAATATCCCCTTTCAGCAGGCCTTCTCTGACCACTTCATCTCCAGTTGTACCCCAACTACTTTGTATGCTTCTGCTTTACTTTTCTATATAGGCTCTATCAAAAATGAACAATGTGGGTGTGACATAATGAACTTCCACAATTTTATTGACTCTATACCATCCCCTACTTTTTGGAGTATATTTTATTTTTTTTAAAAGATGTATTTATTTATTACATAGAAGAAGGAATGCAGTATAGGAATGTAGGCCAGAGGTGTGGGGGTAATTCACCACAGACAGAGTGGAGAGCAGAACAGGCAGATTTTACTGAAATAGACTGTTGAGGGGAGAAGTGAACAAGACAGGAGAGGTCTGCTGTACCAGGTCTGCAACCTGGCCAGGGATTGAACTCAGATCTTCATGGTAGCCCTGAGACTTAACCCCTAGGTCACCAGGGAGGACCCTTATATATATTTTAAAGTAAATCTAGATCTCTTGAGGTGTGCAGCAGAGGAGGGGGAGTAGAATCAGAACAGGAGAGGGAAGATAATTAGGGACTATGGTGAAGATTCACAGTTGACGTGGTGGTGGGAGATTTACAGGAACTACACCTGAGGGGAGAGATCAAGTATTATCCAAAAATAAACAACTATGTAAGAAAATTAAAAAGTTTATTAAAAAGAAATTTAAAAAATAAAGGAAATCCAGATCTCATGATATTTCCTTCCATGTGGTATTTTTTACTTATTTTTGTTGAATGTTCATCTTCCTTTACAATATGAGCTAGATGAGGACATTGCTTTTTATCTGCTATATTTAGAACATTTATAGTACCTCAAAAAGATTCTTCACAGATACAATATTATCTCAATAAATATTTTTGGGTGAATGAATATGAAATCTAAAAAAGTGGTACTTTTAACCTCCTGCTCACAATGCATAGATAGATGTGTAACTTTATTTCAATAATTTGTAAATTCTCCATTGGAGGATTATATGGGTGTGTATGGCCATCTTTTAGACTGTATTTATGGCCAACCTACCCTAACAAAACAATTTAGCATATCTGTTTTGGACAGTATGAATGTAAACTTTATGTTCCTATAGCAGCAACTGGCCTGAAGCTGGCTCACATCTATGGTTTAGATCAATAGGACCTCAAGGGAATACTGACTGGAAAGCTGACCCTAGCTTTAAGTGCACATGTACAATAACTGAGAGAATTAGTCAGAAACAACAAGTAGAGATTACACCTTTTAATGTTTGGTGGTGAGTCAGACACAACTCCAATCAGCAACTAAATTAAACAGAAATACCTTACCCATGATTCAAGTGAGGGAATGAGAAAATACAAACGTCAATCTTGATTGTGCTCTTATGCTCATGTTGTTGTTGGAAATTTCACATGCTCCCTTTTCCAACACATTGCCCTATATTATAAAATGATCTTGTTACTTCTTTTGGGGTCTGAAAATCCTGCAAGACTTATTCATTCATCTATACCCTAGACTCTTGGAAAAACGACTACTCTAGATTTTATAAAATAGTTGCATTTTCCCAAAGATTATACCACACTCTTCATAGATGTACTTGCTGAAACAGCAGACTTCATTCTCTTTACTGAACTTCCAACTCTTCCAGTGATTATTGTGTGATTTATTTAGAAAAACTGCCTAACATTTGCATCTTATCACTGAACCATTCCAGAAGTCACTACTCAAAGTTTTCCATATTCATATCCACTTGTCCACTATCTACCATTGCAAACAAATTACTGCACCAATCATGTTCGAGAAGACCATGTCCACAACTACTTATTATAGGCCAAGGCATAATCCACTACAGTGGAATATTGCAGAGAGTATTGCTCTACCCATTCAGCTAATTGCAGTAATCATTTCCATCAGAGCTTCCATTCTTATTTTCTCATTTCTTACTCCTTCCAAGAATAAGATTGATATTGAATGAGCTGCACCAGAAAGCTAACAAGATTCCTGCTCTTCTTGGACATTTGATATTTTAATTTATCCATTGCATTCTTTCTTATGGTAAAGGCCTCAGATTTTTTGGGAATTGGCTTTCTTTGTTGTCAATCCACATGGATAGGTTAGGATTCAGGCCTCCAGTTTTGGCTTAGAACCAATCATGTGATCTGGTTAGGGAATCATGTTAGCTCAGCCAGAGTGCTTGGACTCTGGTAATTAGACAATAAAAGACAAAAGAATGAAAGTCACAAAACTTATTTCTGAGTGAATAGAAGTGCCAGTCTTAGGTATATATCCAATAGAAGTACACGTGCACATCAAAAATACACTAGAAATTTATAACAATATTACTCATTATGGTTACAAAGTAGAAGTAGCCCAGATAGAATTAGAATGGACAAATAGGAAGAAAAATTGTTTGTACAAAAATGGGAGGACTATTCAGCCTTTAAAAGAAGGAAATTCTGCAATATGCAACAACATGGACAGGTATTGAGGACACAATGCTAAGTGAAATAAAACATATATTGAAAACCAAGAACTATACTACTCCATTTATTTCAGGTATCTAAAATTGTCAAATTCATAAAATCAAAGATTGCAATAGTGGTACCAGAGGCTGGGTGAGGGGGAATTAGTAATGTATTACACACCTAGAATTTGGTATGAGGATAAAGTTTTTATTATTACCACAGTAAAATAATGATAAAAAGGATAAATAATTTGTGAAATATCCATAAACTAGAATGCCATTTTTTAGTAAAAGTAAATACATATATTCTATAACATCATACATGATTTGGATGGATCTCAAAAATTCAATGTTGACTGAAAGAAAGAAAACACCAGGTAACACAACTGCATGATTCCATTAATGTAAGCTTCAAAAACTAAATTTTAGAAGATAGAATAGAAGTTAACTTTGAGAAAGAGCAGACAGCTCCATCATGCTCCAGAACTCCTCTGCCAACATATGTATTATCATCATACACCCAGGCTGAGTAATTCTTTTACTCTAAATCATGCTTCAGAATAATGGCAGGCTCTCCAGTCTTTCTACCTTATCTACCAATGGAAGTAATGGTGAAACTATGCTCCAGCAATAGTTGCCAATTCAAATTTCCCTGAATGACCCATATGTATGAATATCTATTTGCTCATATTGCCCCCTCTATCTATCATAAAATTCATCCTCTTCCAACTGAGAAACCAAAGGTTATGGGCAAGAAGATTTTTAATTGTACACATCTTTGACTCTTGACCTTTATGTTCAAGCTGTGTCCATTTGGTTATCACTTAACTTTTTAAACCTTGGTTTCTTATCTAGGAAATAAAAATGAAAATATCTAGCTCACAAGTCCTTTGGGAAAATATATAAGATATGGTAAATGAGCATATGAGTTTTTTTCTTACAGTAATATTGCTTTCTACTATGAACTCCTCTAATATCTACTTGAAATAACTTTAAGCCATTAAAAACATATATTTAGTATAGATGTAATTGGTTGAAGAAGCCAGGGCTATAAAAATGTGTAAGATTTGATTCAAAGACAAAGAAATTTCTACTTGGCCAGCAATTATAATTTCTTAAATCAGAAAATGATCTAATGGAATAATTTCAGGAAAGTTATAAAGTCATTATATACAGAAGAGATCAGTTATGGGTGTATGTGAGCAAAAGGTTATCAGTGTCTGTGCTACTGGAATGTGTCAATGGAAAAAGGAAACAGGTAATAATGCTTGAAACACTAACAAAGTAGACTCATTGGAAATAAATTTTTTTCCTAATAGATACTATATGTAAAGAACAGTACAATGAAAAGTTATTTTGAAGCCACAATTAGAAAAATTACTTGTTTTTTCAGAGAACAAAAAGAGTCCAGTATCTTTTCAGCCTAACTGTATGTGATGGCACTTGGGTTACTTGAAAATAATTTCAATTATTAAAAAAGAAAATAATATTCACCAAAATGGATCTCTAGATAATCACATTAAATATAAATTTTATGAAATATTCTGGTTATAATTTTTTAAATGATGTTGAGGATTCTGTCACTGTTCTGTAAGAAAAGGAGATCTATTGTGGAAGAAAAAAATAAGATATGTTGAAAAACATTAAATGACAATTGTTACTATAAAACAGAAGGGCTACAAATGTTTCAGTTACTAGAGAAATATTTTGGTGCTCTATCACTTTTCAAAGGAATACTGACTCCTGTAGTGGGGTATAAATCTTGAAAATACACACTTTAAATCTGTTACTGTTACAAGTTTTTTAAAGAACAAAGTTTTACTTTAACATTGGATAAGTATGCAGTTTGCTTAATATATCCTTTGTTGCATTATTAATTGTCATGATATAAACTTTTACTGTAGCAAAGGGAATATAAAATATAAAATCATTTTTGAGCAATAGTTGTGACACAATGATTCCTCTAAGGTGAAATATGATCTCCTTGGGAAAAAAAAAGGATACAGCTTATTAGCATATACCCTAAGGATATCTGAGAATATTTACTCTAAAACAGTATTTTATCAAGCAGGTCACAACTAAGTCTGCTAATAGTATTGTAACAGAGTGGTCCCCAGGTAAAGGGGGAAGTTCCAAAATCCTGGTTCCACTCTAAGTGGGTGGAGCTGAACAGGGATAAGAAGATGTTGGAGAGAGGAGAGATAGGAGGACAGAAGGAAGGGAGGAAGAAGGAAGCAGGATGGAGAGTAGCAAGATGGCGTGGAGGAGGCATGTGAAGCAGAGGGACATGTGAAGAAGCTGCGCTTGCTTTTTAGTCTTGGACTGGTTAGAACAGATGTGGGTGAGAGACCTGTGGGAAGCTTAATAATGTCAGCTTTCATCTTGATTTTAATTTTGCTCTTTTCCTCCCGGATTTGTCTGTTTCTAACCATTTTCTATAAATCTCTACTAAAAGGTCCTTTAAACTTGTAGAAAGCTTTTGGGCCTTATTTTAGGCCAATCCTATTTAGCTAAACTTTTACCCTGAAAAAAAAGAATAATTTTAAATACTTAATAAATATATTCTTTATCTTTTTTATATTATTCCCTAATTATATTAAAATTCCTTTCATTAAAAACCTTATATATTTATCTTAATGCAGCAGATGGCAAAACCCATTTAAAAAAACAAGTTTAAAAGTTCTGGAGTGCTCCTCCCCTTGCCCTATAACAGTATTAGATATTTAACTGAGAACTCCTAACTAGAAACTAAATATTTGTGATATATACAGTAAATTTCACATTTACAATTGTGGATATGAAAAAAGCCATTGAAAGAAATTCTCAGGAAGAATCATGGCTTGCAAAAAATGAAAATTGGTTCTCGAGTTTTCATCAGAGCCAGATATGTGGACGTTTGTTTTGAAGCAGCAGAGTAATCATAACTGGCAAGATACATTTGAGAGAGAGGGGAGAAAACCCTAAGGTAAAATCATTAACCACCACAATATTTAATAATGAATGCTTTAGGTATTAAATTCATGAATACTGCTCATCTGGAAGAGATTGTTGGACCTTATTTTTATGTTTACATAAATGTTTGGAGTGTAAATTCATCCATAACAATATTAGCAACTTGAACATTTATTTATAATCTCATAATTTACTTATGATCTTCCCTTGATACTTGTGAGTAATCTAAAAATATTCCTGAACAGTTAAGACATCATATTTGGGAACAGTATATCCAAATCCAATCTCAGAATGGTGGAGGATATGGGAAATGAAACAAGTCAGGAATACCACTTAGAAGAGAGTTCATGAAGAATTATTAACACACTTGAGCTTAATAAATGGAAAACATAATTTTAACTAGATTACTTCTTTTTTTACTCTTAACTTCAAAATTCTATGATTTTATATGTCAAAGAAAACATAAGAAATATTTTCTTGTAATGAAAACTGTCATCCTTTGTATTAGTTAAGTTGTAATGCTGGGTGCTCTAACAGATAATAAGCAAATTTTAGTGAATTAATATTGAGTTTATTTCTCACTATTTCAACAACTCTATGTTGGTGACCTTAGTTGGGAGCCTTCCAAGTATTTTTTCAGGGACCCACTCTGCATTATCTAGGTCTTTAAGACCTCTGCAATCAAGTAGCAGATGGAAGACCTTATATGGGAAGTTTTTATGAGTCAGGCTGAAAATGGTTTATGTCATTTATGCCCATATTGCATTAGTTAGGACTATTTTATCACACATTCAATTGCAGCAGTGACAGGGAAATAGCATCTATCTGTGTTCCTAGGAAGAGAGATGGGTTTGTGGGCATAATGTTTTTTGCCAAACTTTTTGAGATTTTAGAGAGTATTGAAGTACAGCCTCAGCTAAGTTGGAAAATTTCATCCACAAAAATATTAGTGACTTTTTCTTGTTTTCTACTGCTGACTCACATCTTTTAAAATGCTGTTTATTTCTTCTCCTTTAAAACCATTGGCTGGTAATAAAATTTGGGGTTTCCTCCTAGATCAAGTTTTACACTGTTCATTTGATTGACAATGATGAGGAGAACCTGGATATGGAGATCTTAAGATGTATTGAATAAGAAGTACTGTTTCCTCTTTCCCACTGTATCCACAGATGCTCATTTTGTTTTACTTTGTGTTATCAAAAAAGCAGCACTTAGAACTTTCACATAAATATCAACTCACACTACAATATTAGTGAAAAACACAGACACTTCTACATATTGTTGGGGACAAGGAGAAATAGTTTGATTGCCACATTTCACATTCCTGTAAGATATAAGTGATTTCCTCAGTTCTTGCTCAGATGTCACGCTAAAAGGGTTTTCTCTTTTTGGCCCTTCAGATAGCCATCAACTTTTCTCACTTCTGTTTTTCCCTTTCAAATATCCACCAGAAACTGGCATTCCTCTGCCTTATAAAAAGTTACATATCCCCCCTCTTAACTTTTCAGAGTCTATTTTCCAAACTTTCAGGACTCTAGCTCTACCCTTAACTTTAAGAAAAGTACTTTATCAATAATGAATTATCATATTTACTCATAATATTATAAAAATCTCCCCACCTTTACTCTGAATCTCTTTTTTTCTGAAAAGTGAACATGAACTGAGTTTGCTTTGGTGTACCAAGGAGCACGTCAACAACTGTGATAGCTGGGATTGATCATGGCCTTGAATAAAAGATAATTTATTGTTCAGAATTAGCCTGTTCATCACCACTTAGTACTGCAGCATAACTCCAGAACAGAGCAAAAGGATGTACTGATACAGCCTCCTTCCCTACCCCAGTCTGTGAACAACAGCAGGGATCTTTTTAAATGATAAATCAGATCTGTTGATAGAACAGATAAAGTCTCTGTTCTAAACTTCCAAATCTTCCAGTTTTGCCTAACATAAAAGTCATGTCTTTACAAATGTCTACAAGCCCATACAACTATCTTCGTAATGAGGCCTGACTTGATTATCCTATTTAAAACTTCTAGATGCCTCTGTGCTTCTCCATTGTCCCTGCATTCTCTATCTCTCCTCCCTACCAGTTTTTCACTAGTTGAAAACATACTTTTAAAAATTACTCACAAATTTTATTATCCATCTCCCTTTCCTATAATATAAATTTCAGAGTTACTTTGTTAAAGGCTATTTTTGGCTCCAACATCTAAAATAATACCAGGCTTAATCAGCACTCATTTTAAATGAAAAATAAAGATTTCTATTCAGTTAGGGCAAAGTAGTTCATAACAATCTTCATTATATATGAGGATGGTTATGTAATTACTTAACACTAGACAACTTACTCTGCATTTGGAACCAAAAGATGATACAGCATTGTGTGTTTCATACCAAAAGAAATTAATTAATATATGACATTCACTAGGAATACTACACACCTATCTTTTTAAAATTTGTTTCATTAGAATATAACCAGCATATAACATTTTATCAGTTGTAGATGTACAAATAATGATTCAACATTTGTATGTATTGCGAAATGGTCATTGCCACACACAGTTGCGCATTTTTTTCTTTGCATGAGAACTTTAAGGATTTACTCCCTTAACAACTTTCAAGTAGGGCCTTCCTGATAAACTAAGTCTTAGCACTATCACTGCTACAGCCTGAGCTTGATTCCTGGCAAAGGAGCTGACCCACATATGGTTCAGCAGACCTCTCCTGTCTTACTTGCTGCTCCCCTCAGCAGTGTATTTCAGTAGATCTGCCTGTTCTGCTCCCCACTCTGCCTCTGGTGAATCCTCTCATGCCCTGCACCTCTGTCCTAAACCCCAGTTTTTCTGTGCAAACATTGAAATGAAAAAACAACTTTTCAAGTATATCATACAGTGTTATTAATTATAGACACTATGGTATACATTACCTCTATAGGATTTATTTGTTTTATAATTAGAAGCTGATACTTTTGACCACCTTCACCCATTTTGCCAATTTTCACCCTCTGCCTCTGAAAACCACTAATTTGTTCTCTTCATCTGTAAATTCATTTGTTGACTTAGTTTTAGGTCTCATTTAAGTGAGATCATTTTGTATTTGTCTTTCTCTGACTTATTTCACTTAACATAATGTACTCAAGATCTATCCATGTTGTTGCAATGACAAGATTCCTCTTTATGTTGTTGAATAATATCCCATAGTGTTTGTGTGGTAAGTATTCATCCATTGATAGATACTTAGGTGATTCCATGTCTCGGTTATTGTAAATAATATGGCAATGAGCATGGAGGTGCATACATATTTTCAAGTTGGTATTTTTCATTTCCTTCAATAAATCTTCTAATGGAATTGCTAGATCACATACTAATTCTATCATTAATATTTTGAGAACTTCCATACTGTTTACAGTTAGCCTGAGGAGTTAAGTAAATGTCTGTTAAAAAAGCTACTTCTGCTATTAATTTTATGAAATACTACTCAGATTTTATATACCATCCTTATTTCCATACTTAATACTTCTGAATATCTGAATCCCAGAGCAAATAATCTTTACAGTTATATTTGCATATTTAATTACTTTAGAATAAAGTTATTCTAGTTCATGGTAGATAAATGTCACAACTGTGATTTGCAATTTTATGTTTTGCTTAGGCACTTTTGCTTTCTGTCTACACTCATAGATCCACATACTATTATGGACTCCTGAGAGCTTATAGATGATAAGAAGAGGTCAGGAAGGTACTACAATCACAAGTGTAACCCAAGAAAAAAAGTTTCCAAAAAAGGACCAAGAACAGAAAATATAAATAATCTCTTAGTTCTCTTTTCCCATGTAGCTTTTAAAAAGGCAAAGTTTGAAAATGGAAGAGAAAAAAGAAAAGGACAAACCACATTTCCAGTTAGGAGTCCTGAGGCTGTTTACCACTTGTTCATAAAGCAGTTTCTTAAGAAAGATGGAGTTAGGAAAAGCCAAATGTAATACCACACAGATTCACAGAACTTTAAATAGTGTCTCTCAAAGAAAAGGGTCAAAAGTGTGCCTTTGGGGCAAGTAAGGGAATGCAAGTCAGGCAGCCTCAGGCTGTAACAAACACTCAAAGAGACTGAGAAAGTACTGCCTTGACCTTTTCATTTGTTGCCTTAAAAAATCTCCAGCATTGTTACTTACTTTTGTTTATATCATTTGTCTTTTTCTGGAGATGAAATGATATAAGAAATACCTTGAATTTTCTCAAGTATATAGCCAAGAGCAGTCTACATTTTGTTCAACAACTCATGTGGACTAAACCGTCAGGTCTTGGGGCACTGCTGTTCCATACAAGGAAGATTGCTAAGTATGGGACATGCCTTCATGGCACATAATCCTACCACAGCTCTCTTGCGCATCATCCAGAGATGGACCATTCAAAACAAAAACAAAAACAAAAAACAGAGGTGGGCCATTCAGCTTCCTGAAGACCTAGAGTTTCCTCTAGAAACATAAGAAGGAATACTATTTAACTGAGATGACACATGACAATGCTAGAATCCATACATGTGTTTGGGAACTAGCTCTTTCCAATACTCTGATTCAAGGACTTTTTTTTTCTTTTTCAATATTTGACTAGCACTCTTTTTTTTTTTTTAATCATTAGTTATATTTGACATCATTTGTAGTCCCCAGGGAGTACCCACCACCATTTCACCCATGCACCATCACCTCAGTCCCTTGTGCACCCTCTGGCCTCTTCCCCGTCTTTGCCCTCCCCCCTTCCCCTCCCCCCCCCATGGTCCCTTTGATTTATCCCAGCTTTTTGGTCTTATTAAGTTTTTGTTGTTGTTGTTGTTTACTTTTGGTTATAATTGCCCAATTCCTTGAGCTTATTCTTTATTGTTGTTGTTGTTCTTTCATATTCCTCCTAATTTGACTAGCACTCTTGATAAATAAATACTAAATTTTAGTGTTCTTAGGTTGGACATGCTCGCTGTAATTTGCAAAAGGCAACTCCTCTTTCCTGATTCTATTATTCCCTATTTTATTTCTGTCTTTTGTCGCTCCCCAATACACCTTACATATTGATTGTAAAACTTCCCTGTATCTGATAAGGTATTTAGGTGTGCCATTTCCTGTTATCTGCAATAGACAAAACAGTCTCTTTCAATTCCTTTCTTTATTTTCAAAATATGCTCAACTATATATTGCCCAACAAATTTTGCCACACTGTCATGAAATAATAATACCTAACATTTGTATAGCTCTTACGTCTCATCCACAATGTTATATTTGCTGCATAATAGCCTCACAACAAATTTATGGGTCTGTAGAAATATTTTTCTTACTTTGAAGATAAGGAAACAGGTTAAAAGATTTGCTCAAGGTGGGAGTAGTTAGAACTCCGATGTTATAGCTCCAAAATTCAGCTGTTAACCTTCATGGTAGTATGTGAGCTCTGGATGACTGTAGCATATAACATCAGTCATTTTCTGTATATGTTGTATAAATTTTAATAATAAAGCTTTCTTCTGAATATCTAACCAATCCCTTGTTTCTAGGGGGAAGTCAAAGCTCCATGTAGGATCCAGGCCCTCTTGCATGATTCCCCTTCCTTGCTCCCACTTGTATATACTTAGTCATGCATTACAAATATAAGGGACTAACCCAAGACTTCACTGCAATCTGAGGTTTCTCACTGACTACAAGTATATTTCACCCATCATCGACTAAATATAAGGTAAAGTTTTAAATATTACCAAAGATTGGTTAATCCAATATCAAGCCTCATTCTGGATATACTTAGCTCAGATTCCAGAGATTCAATCAGAACATGAAACTATCATAGTAGCAACTCCCACTCACACAATATTAAAAAACAGAAGAAAATCTTAGAATACACCCCAAGTCAGTATTTTTCAAAGTTTAGTCAGAAGACATCCTATGTCAGAATCTTCTAGGAAATGGTTGGGAAAAAAAAAATGTATTCATTGTTTGCATTCCAAAAACAGACCCTCTAGCATACCTCCCTTCTGCTTACCACCACACATTCACATTTCTTCACCTGTTTTTAAAATTGAATTTTCATTTCCTTACATTGTTGTCTCCCTTCAGGAGTAGTTCCCATAGTTCCCCCACCACCATAGCACCTATAATCCATCCCATACTACTTTGTCTCTTCCCTCCTCTCTTTTGCGCCCTCTCCTTCCCCTTCCCTTGCTGTCTGTCTTAAGTCTATAGTCAGCTTGAAAGTTTTGTTTTTACCTCACCCTTGTTCAGGTTTCTTATGCACCACTATAATTGAAACCATTTAATATTTTTCTTTTTCCTTCTGACTTATTTCACAGTATAATATCTTCTGGCTCTACCTATGTTGCTGCAAATGGCATGAGTTCATCTTTTTTCAATGCTGAGTAACATTCCATTGTGTACATATACATTTTCTTGTTGCATTCATCTATTTGGGGGCATTTAAGTTGTTTCTATATCTAAGCTATTGTAAATAGTGCTGCAATAAATATAGGAATGCAGGGTTCCTTTAAAATTATTGTTTTTGTGTCCTTTGAGTAGATTCCATATAGTAGAATAGCTGGATCATAAGGTAAATCCATTTTCAGTGTTTTGAGTGTCCTTCACACAGTTTTCCACAGGAACTGGACCAATTTGCATTCCTACAGTCATTCACATTTTTTAATTAACGCATTCCTACTGTAGTTATAGCCTAACCATTTAGAAAATAAATTAAAAATAAGTTTAAAAATAACTAAAATAAGGCATTTTGCTTCTAATCTATACCGAGAGACCAATTGATTTATGTCAATAGTTCAGGACCCACTCCCACTGACTGCAAGGCAGCATCTCAATGATGCAGGCTTTTCCTGGGATCCTCCATTTCTTTTCTTTTTCTAAATAATTTCTGTTGTCCCCTAAAGCCCTGATTATTTTGACTCCACAATCCTGAATTGAGGGTGACATGTGCTCAGTAATATAGACCCCACTCTGTGCTGCTTCAGTCCCTGAAGAATCCTAGCTTTGTTTGCTCTACCACTGCTCATGCATTCCCTGCCACTGTACATCCTGGGACTCATTGAGAAGAATATTATCTCTTTGTGTCTCATTCCTCAAATCTTTCCTTTCACCAGCATTGAAATCACATAACCTTGCTTAGACTTAGGCTTTCCTTAGTGATGCAAACAGTCTTTTCTGTCACCCTTTTTTCCTGTTCCAGCAGGAATTTGCTCTGTTTTCTTTGGAGTGACATATACAGAATACATATTATTCTGTCCTGCCTGAGGAACAGGAAGAAAATAGATGCTGGAGTGGAAAACACAGAGTGGTGCAGCAATGCAATTGATATTCATCAATCAAAAGTTTGCATACTGAGGCTCTGCCTGAGACACTAGAGCTGAATTTTTGTCTTCACCAACACCCTAGTCTACTTACTAGATCCTATTTAGTGCAATAGCCCTGCTGTTTTAGAGGGATTTAGCCAAAAGTGATGCAACACCCTTCAATTTTGAGGGTTTTGAGTCATCTTACCCCTTAAGCCTTAACTATGCACTCACTTTGGTCAGTTTAACTACACCAGATGTTGATGATCAGAATTCCGAATTCTGCATCATATATGATTAGGTTGGATGGGCCTCCTATCCTCAAGATTCAGTCAGGAGCATTTAAGACCCCAAGGATTTCTCTTGTCTATATCCGAAGCATGCTGCGAGACTAACCTCTAAGAACTACACCTAAACTTGGGCCTCAGAAATCTTGAATGGTGAAGGGCATGAAAACATGATGCAAGGAAAAAAAAAATCATAGCAACAAGAGGTATTTATTTCAGAGGTCTAAACCTGAGCTAGTATAAACCCAATCTCCTAAAATCTCCTAGACTATAAATATGATATTGTAGTTAGTTTCGGAAATGAGAGTTGTCTAAGAAGTGCTCTTCCTATCACTGTGTCCATTTGTAAACATCAGCCACATTGGAGGTTGTTGCTACAAAAATGTAAACTCAAGGAATTGCAAATCACTATAGGAGCTTTACAGCTGTTTATCACTGCAAAATTGTCCCCTAGCAAAGAAAGACAGAAATAGGGAGATGTCTAGTATTTCTAAATACAATTTCTGAGTATTCTGCTAGATGGTGATACCAACACTCAAGACAAATATAAAAGAAAGAGCCACTTTGGAGGAATGCTCAGTTGTGATCTGTATTGTCTTGAGTTGTCTGTAAAATACAGGGATAAATGTCTTTGATAGATTTTCTAGTCTGAAGTTCAAATTACAGAGATTTCTGGGGTAGGTATAAAGAGTGTTGAATCAGAAGAAAAAAACAGTTGAGGGCCTCCCTGGTGGCCTAGAGGTTAAGTGTTAGTGGTATCACGACAATGGCCTGAGTTCAATCCTGGGCCAGTGATTTAACCCATATATGGTGTAGCAGACCTCTCCTGTCTTGCCTGCTGCTCTGCTCAGCAGTGTGTTTCAGTAGATCTGTCTGTTCTGTTCTCCACTCAGTCTCTGGTGAATCCTCTCACTCCCTGCACCTCTGGCCTGCATCCTAGTTCTTCTATGTTTTAAAAACAGATAGTTGAAAACTCAAGATGGTCTTTAGTTCTGCAGTTCAATTATTGTATTATTGCTTTCCATATTATTGATAATAAATTTTGACTGATTTAAAGCTTAATGCTAAAAATGTGCATGATAATGTTTCACCTTTTATGTCTTCTGTGGTATAATGAATTGATTTACTGTTTGTTATAGGTAAAGATTTTCTTTTAAGGTGTGCTAACTAGTGCAGAAATGGAAAAGGAATAACATTGTGTTGATTATTCTGATGTCAATTTCATGAAGCTGATTTTATAATTTGACTTTCAGTGTCTTTGTTTAGGAACATTTTTCATAATGTATTATAGTTGAAAACATGTTCCTCATAATATTTGGAATGCCTACTAAAAATTAAAATTCCTAGACTTTTTGCAGACTTACCATATTATGTACAAAATTTCAAACTATTCTTGAAGAATCTCTGGCTTAATACCATTCCCAATGGTGAGAAACTGAAGGCCTTTCCCTTGAGGTATGGAACAAGACAAGGATGTCCACTTTCAACACTACTCTTCAATATAATACTGGAAGTTCTAGCCAGACCAATAAGACCAAAAAAAAAAAAAAAAAAAAAAAAAGGCAAACAAGGAATCCNAATATAATACTGGAAGTTCTAGCCAGACCAATAAGACCAAAAAAAAAAAAAAAAAAAAAAAAAGGCATACAAGGAATCCAAATAGGGAAAGAAGAAATTAAACTACCACTGTTTGCAGACAATATGATAATATACGCAGAGAATCACAGAAAATCTAATCAAATTAATCAGCCAGTTTAGAAAAGTAGCCTGATACAAAATCAACAGCAAAAATCAGTAGCCTTCTGATACCCAATTGAAACAACAACAAAAAAACAAATACTTGGGAATAAACCTAACAAAAGAGGTGAAGGACATTTATAAAAATAATTATAAAACATTGTGAAAATAAATAGAAGATACAAAGAAATGGAAAGATGTCCCCTGCTCATGGATTGGAAGAATTAACATTATTAAAATGGCTATTCCACCAAAAACAATCTGCAGATTCAATGCTATTTCAATAAAAATTTCAATGACATTCTTCAGAGAAATAGAACAAATATTGATGAAATTCATACAGAGCCACAAAAAACCTCCAATAGCCAAAGCTCTTCTGACTAAAAGAAGGAAAATAGAGACATCAGACTCCCAGACTTCAAACCATACTACAAAACCATAATAATCAAAACAGCATGGTACTGGAACAAAAACAGACACACATACCAATGGAATCGAATAGAAAACCCAGAAATAAAGCCACACATAAATGAACAACTAATTTTTGACAAAGGGGTAAAGAATATAAAATGGAACAACAGTCTATTCAATAAATGGTGCTGGGCAAACTGGATTGCTACATGAAAAAAAGAAACTAGACTATTGTCTCACACCATGCACAAAAAACACCACAAAATGAATTAAGGAATTAGACATAAGACCTGAAACCATAAAATATAAAGAAGAAAAAGTAGGCAAAAGTCTACATGACATACATCTCAGTAACATCTTTAAAGACACAGCACCTAAAGCAAAGATAGTGAAGGAAAAGATAAACAGCTGGGACTACATCAAACTAAAAAGTTTTTGTACTGCAAAAGACACATCAACCAAAACAAAGAGATGCCTACCTCACTGAATGGGAGAAAATTTTTGCACACAACACTACTGATAAGGGACTAATCACAAAGATTTACAAAAAGCTGATCAGACTAAACAAAAATAGGGTAAAGAATCCAGTCAAAAATGGGCAGAAGAACTAAAAAGACCTTTCTCCAAAGAGGAAATGCAAATGGCCAATAGGTATATGAACAAATTCTCAACATCTCTTGTAATCAGAGAAATGCAAATCCAAACCACAATGAGATACCATCTCACACCAGTGAGAATGGCACATATCAAAACAAACAAAAAAAACCTGGCAACGACAAATGTTGGCAAGGATATGGAGAGAAAAGGAATTCTACTACCTTGCTAGTGGGGGATGCAAACTGGTCCAACCACTATGGAAAGCTGTGTGGAGATTTCTCAAACTACTGAAAATGGTGCTCCCAGATGGTCCATCCATCCCACTCCTAGGAATTTCCCCAAAGGACACAAAAACACTAATTCAAAAGGACACTTGCATACCTATGTTTATTGCAGCACTTTTCCCCATAGGCAAGCAATGGAAACAACCCAAATGCCCAAAAATAGATGACTGGATCGAGAAGATGTGGTATGTATACACAATGGAATATTATGCAGCAATCAAAAAAATAAACTCATGCAATTTGCAGCAACATGGATGGAGCTAGAAGGGGTATAAGCCAGAACAAAAAGGAAAAATATGGGATGGTTTCACTTATAGGAGGAATGTAGAGGAAACAAATAAGGGACTAGGGGAAAATTAATTACAATAAGTTAAAAATCCAAAATCAAAAGCCAACTATAAATCTGAAACATTCCCTAAGGAAGGAGGAGGGAGAGGAAACAAAATGGGTGGGAAGAGCACAAGGGACTATGGTGAATATGGTACACAGGTGAATTGGTGATAGGAATTTCACAGGGCTGAGACATATACACTGTACAAATATGAGAAATAATGTAAATATATATATAAAGAATCTCTGGCTAATCTCTAATCACTGACTCTGATAACTATAATTCCTTTGAAGATGTTATTGATGTAATCAACACTTAATATTAAATCAATTGCTTTGTTGTAATTCTGAGATTTTCCTGGATATAGCAGTCACCTCAATGTTTGCTAAAAATATAGATTCACATAACCATTCTCTAACACTAATTTTGATTCAGCAGGTTTAGGAAAAGGCCAAGAGGTTGGCATTTTTAATTAACATTCCATAACGGGATCACCTAATCTCACTTTGATAAGTAGTATTAAAACCAGAGATCCAAGAATAGGTGTAGAACAAGGTTTTTTTTACCTGAGATACAAATATCTAAGGAGCTCTTGGATAAAATTTAGAGTGCACATGCTTGAATAGGAATATATATATACGTGTGTATATATGTATACATACATATATGTATACATAAATATAAATATATATAAACACATATCTATGTCTTTATTCTCAGTAACTTTCAATTAAACCTTAGTATTTAAAAATTATAAAAATAGCCAACAAACCACAAGAACAGGACTAGTGTCTCTAACTTTATCACCATTGGAAAACAGATTTTCACATCCTATTAGACTTGTTGTTTACATGTCAAAATGTTTACAAATGTTACTACTTTGAAATTTTGGCAATAGATTTCATTGAATCTAATAAAGAAGCACACATTTCATTCTAAAATTAAAGACATTCTGATAACTTCCTTAAAAATTAGTTTCTTTTCTATCTTACATATTTTAAATGCATTTAAAAATTATTCTGAATTGTGGTCTATGACTTCACTAAAATATTCAAAAGGGCTATTGCACAAAAAAACCTCAGTGGAGGGAAGAAAAATTCCCCTTTTTGAGACATTAGATAAGCATATTGTTTAACTCTACAGAGAGCAAGAAAATGCATGAATACTTACACATGAAAAGAGATTTTTGGGTTCCCCTGGTGGCACATGGGGTTTCATCACAGCACTATGAAGCTATCCATAGCCACTGCAGCATGAGTTTGATCCCTGGCCAGGGAGGCGACCCACATTGTGCAGCAGACCTCTTCTGTCTTGCCCACTGCTCCCCTTAGAAGTGTATTTCAGTAGATCTGCCTGTCTGTTTCCCACTCTGTCTCTGGAGAATTCCTCTCACCCCCGACCCTGCACCTCTGACTGACACCCCAGCTTTTGTATGCATAAATAAAATAAAATAAAAGTGTATAAACTCCATCTGTAGGGCATCCAATTAAAGAAATGATGGTATGTCCTTACAGTAAAAATAAAAAAAAAAAGATATTTTTGTCCCAGTCTCCACTCCGCATTCCTGACTGACTTTTCACTCTTCAGTATTTCTTCTACACATCTCCCCTGATTTGTTTACTGCTCCCCAACAGCTGAACGGTTGTTTTCGTCAAGTATAACAACTTTTAATCACAGATCTTAAGCCCATTATGAACATTAATTAATGTCTGACATCTCTTAATGAGGTAGGTAAAAACTATTATCATTTCACAGATGGGAAATTCAGGTCTAGGCAAGTCTAGTGACTTGTTCTTAGGCCACCCAAGAAATTGTGGCTCATTTCAGAATCAATGCTTATTTTCCTCACATGCAAACAGTTTTTTGGGGGGATTCACTATAAACCAGTCTGTTGCAAAAACAACCTGTTTGCCAAATATATCATTGATAGGTAGGTATAGAAATAATTGTTAGGTAGAAACATTTGATGGTATCAATATTCCTATTGCTTTAATCCCAGTGATTTATTTCCTGGGTTGTTCTCTGATATAGGAGATGTGTTCTGCATGGAGGGAACAAGCCCTGAACCAATCATACCATTAAAAACCACTATGTATTTTGAAATAAGCAATTAGTTTCTTTTTTTATTTAGAAACCTTATCCAGTAAGAGTCAAAGAGGAACAAACTGAACATTAGTCATGAGATGTATCGATTTACCATATGCTCTTAGGACTCACTTTCACTCAGTCAGTAAGGACTTTTGCCTTTTTGTGGTCAGTTTGTTTCTTATGGATTTATGTTGCTTTGATCAATAGTGTATCTAGTTCTGATTCAAACCTAACCCTTTTGTTTTTTGACTGATCCTTTTGGTCTAATAGGATAGTGTGAAAATTTTGAAATTCTTTGTTCTCTGTTGTTTTTTTTTTAATTGAAGTAACATTGCATTACAATGTTACATAAATTTCTGGTATGCATCATTATAAATCAATATCTGTACATAATGCAGAGTATATACATACATTAATATGTATATATATTAATTTTCTCACTAAAAGTCCAGTTTTCAGTCCTTTACCATATAATTAACTCCTTTTACCTGATTCACTTACCCTTTCCCCTACTCCTTTCTGCTACCTACATATTTGGTCATGTAGTCTAAATGTTTATTTTTGTTTTGTCTCTTTGTTTTGCTTTTATATATATGTGCATATGACTAAAATTATACAATATTTATCTTTTTTCATCTGACTTATTTATTTTCTAGAGTCATCCATGTTGTTGCAAATGACAGGATTTCATCTTTTATAGCTAAGTAATATTCCTTCATGTATACATACCACATCATTTTTATCCTGTATTAAAGTGCTTTACCATCTTATGATATTTTTACTTGTTTACCAGACTTAAAATTTTAAAGCTACACTTGAAAATGAATACTTAAAGGGGATGTGTATCAGTGACTCTAGCTATTCATCTTTAAGTATTCTTCACTTTCGTCCTTTTATTCTCTTCCATCCATATGAAATTATAGAAGAAAAAAAAGAAAACTAATTTTAAAGTAAGATAAGCCCTAAATGTAATTTTAGTTTCCCTTTATATACCTACCTGGTTGTAAGACTCACCTAAGTAAGGTCATTTCAAATATTAATCCCTGGACCTCTGAAATCATAATCCACAGGAGCGATACCAGATTCTGTTTTTCAAAGTGCATTTCTGCAGGCAGAGGTGTTTAAAACACTCTGTGTTTACAGAAAAGAAATGAAGACTGAGTTACCAAATTTACTTTTAAAAAATAATGTACTATATTTTGTAGATATTCATTTATAAAATTAAGTCTAGAAAAGAAACTAATTATGCAAACAGCTGTAGTACATACATTAGTAGTGAACTAAATGAGACTAATTCTTTCTTGAGAGGGAGATGATCAGGAAAGTCTCCAGACACATTTTTATTACTGCTGTTGTGGATAGACAGAGAACACAGATATCCCAAGAATGTAGGGTAATATGAGGTATACGTAGAAATGTGTGGTGGTGTTAGAGATTAGGAATTGTCTAAGGGCCTGGACTGTGGTGTGCAGCAATGTAATGGTTAAAAATATAAGAAAAAAGGCAGACTGGGGTCAGATTTTGAAAGGTTAAACTAACTTGCTAAAATATTTATTCTTATAGGACATCAAAAGCACAAATAGGTTACATGGGACTGCATCAAACTGAAAAGTTTCTGTACAGTAAAAAAATAAGGATGTAACAAAGTAAAAAGGCAACCTATGAAATGGGAAGAAACATTTTTGAACTATTTTTCCAGTAGGGAGTTAGTAATATATAATTGATATAGTTGGATCGATATCTATTGTATTCAATAATGTTTCCTATTTGTTGCCCTCATTCTTTGTTCCTTTTTTTTTTAATTTAAAGATTTAGTTATTTATGCATACAAAAGCTGGGGTACAGGCCAGAGTCATGGGAGGTGAAAGGATTCATCAGAGACAGAGTGGGGAGCAGAACAGGCAGATCAACTGAAATATACTGCTGAGGGGAGCAGTGGGCTGACAGGAGAGGTCTGCTGTGCCATGTGGGTCAGCTCCCTAGCCAGGGATCGAACTTGCACTGCTGTGCCATGAATGCTTCACAGTGCAGTGCTCAACCCACTGAACCACCAGGGAGGCCCTGATCCTATTTTTGAAGAGATTAGATGGTAACCAAATTTTGAATCCTATTCAAAGTGAATCTGTTACCTATTCAAAGTGACTCCAGTGGGTCTACACACTCACTGGGTCTATACACTCAGTAGGTCCACACACTCAGTGAGTCTTAATTTTATTTCTGAATATGTAGTTCCCAAGAATATACTGGCACAGTAGTAAACCCTTCAAACTGACTTCCTGGCCTGTGGAGAAAGGTTTAAATGGAAACTACTAGAATTGTCCTGCTCAAGCAAAATATTAAGTAAAAAACACTGCATCCTTAAGGTTAGTGGAAATAAATGTCACCATGAAAGTCTTGAGAGATGCAAAAAGTATGAACTTGGCCTGTGCACACGAATAGTAGATTGAAGGGTAGAAGAGGACTTTTATGAGCTTAAGCAGGTGGTGGTCTTAAGTGCTCTTTTATAGATGTACTCTCCTTTTTGAGCAAAAATCGCTGATTCCTGGTCAGATATTTTTTTTTCTTGGTCAGATATTTTTAAGCTAACCAAAAAGCAATTTATTTCCACAAGATAGGATCGGCAAAACATATTCATTGTTACTTTCAGCTCTAGGGCTTTCTGTCATAATCGTGGCTACATAAACTGTGAAATCATGCTAATAGATCTGTTTTGTAGAAGGTGGCACCCTAAAAACTTTGTAAAGGCATAAAAGTTCTAGAAGGTAGGTGAAAAACTTCATGAAAAATTGGTGGGTTTGAGAGTTCCAAGGTATATTGAGATTTCAATTTCAACATACTGAGATTTCTCATTCAAATTAAAAGTGAAGTCTATGTATCTTCCACCAACTAATATTAAAAGTGCCAATGTTTCATGGGCATCTTTGGGTTCTAGTTGATGCCTTGTTTGCTTTGCCCATTTACTGAGTTTCAAGTGGGCAAAAGTGAAGGATCTGAATTTGATCTAGGGTACAGTGAAAACTATTTACCATTTAGGTCATGTGACTCAGCTCTATATGGATTCTGGCAAACTACAAGAGGTCTCTTATAAGTGAATAAGAATGCATACATCTAGGATTTTAAAGCACAGTCATGCTAATATATACTCTCCTTTTGAGAAATGAATTGCATCTTTATTGCTACTTAGTGCTGGTAGAGATTAAAGGCCCAACATGGGACACCAAGTGACCAGGCTATTTGAGATGACTGTCATGAACTGTGTGTTATCTAACACAAAGTTCGAAAGTTAGGTATGAACAGCAATACCCCATGGTAAAGAGACAATGATGTGAGATTGAGCACAAAGAGAGACTGGATATATTTGCATGAGCTGAAGTTCAGATTTCATGACAACTACTCCCACTGAATTGCTGCCTTTCCTTCAACTCATTCAGTGTGACCTCAAGGGAAGGCCACTGGCAAAATGACTGAGGAAGAAAAGAATCAGACCTACTTTACATGGTAAAGTGATATTTGTGATATATTGTGATGGAAGTGATTATGGCTTAACTCAGGAGTAGTCTCAATGATAGTGAGGAAATGAAATTTCCATTGTAGTAGCACTCTAAGCAGTGTATCTGCATGTCCACTCTCCTTGAAAGAAAATATGGACAGAGGGACAGGGGAATGTATTCTTAGCATAGTGACTACTGCTTGATTCCAAATAATTAGGGCCTCGGGAGATACAAGACACAGGGATTGGTGACAAAGAGGCTTGTATATGTATACCTTAGACTGATTGAATATAAAGCTTTGTTTCATGTGACAACCTACTGAAATTCACCGTTAGTTTAAATTCGCAAACTTTTATCTTGCCAGTTAGACAAGATAACCCTTTAAATAGATAATATCAGCCCCTTTATCTAGCTACTCTGAGGCTTGCTTAAAGCTTATAAGCAAACTGGCATGACAGCAGGGACAGTGATTATGCATGACTGAGTAACATGAACGTATTCTCACTCAGGCTGATTGGCTACCAGTGCTGCTGAATGTTTGTCTAGTAGTGAAAACCATCACTGAGCTTCTGAAATGGCAACTTTTCTCTGAAGACCTGTTGGCAATCTAATGACAGGTTAATTTCCTTGGATATACTCTTACTTTGGACCACTTTAGCTTTAAAATTTACCTTCCCTGCCTGAAATGTCTCTATTAGCACAAACATGAGTGAATCTATTAATAATCTAACTATTGTCACGGTACCCCATGCAAGTGTTTCTCCAAGTGTGGCACATGGAACCCTATGGGTTTCTCAGACACTCGCAGGAGTTCATGATGTCTTTGAATCAAACCTAAGATGTCATTTGCCATTTTCTGTGTGTTTATTTATATTGATGGTGCAAAAGCACTGGTGAGTAAAACCTCTGATCCCTTAGCATGAATCAAGGAAGGGTACCAAACAGAATTCTTCTTTAAGAGAAATAGAATTCTTCACTCCTAGGAACCCACAGTGAAAAAAAGAAGCTTCATGCTAAGAATGTACTGATGAGGTAGGAAAGATAATTAATTTTATTAAAACTTGACTCTTTAGTGCCTGTCTTCTTAATATTCTGTGCCACAACGACAATACATGCATACACTATTTTTGCTACTTACCAAAACAGATACAATGTTGGTCTTGTGGGAATGCACTTGTGGGTTGAGATTGTATACATTGCAAGCTCAACTAGGGCTTACGTAATGAGGTGTCATTTTTGCTTGAAAGAACGACTGACAGAAAGAACAATTAAGATTATTCATATTTGTGTATTTGGCAGATGTTATCTTAAAAAGGAATGAAGTGAGCCTGTCTCTTCAAGAAAAGCAACTGACAGTACTTTATTTGCAATTTAAAAAAAATAAGCTTTCAACTAAATGTTAGAATTTAGAAAACTGTCCACTCCTATGAGCTTGAAAGCGCCTGTGAGTCTGCAATAAATATATACGCGAGGATTTTTTTCACAGTTCTGAAGGCCTCAAATATTCACAGTCTGCTGTCTGTCTGCAACCTGGAGAACCACTGATGTATTCAATTTGACTTCAGAGACTTTAGAATGGAGACAGAGTTGGGATGAGGTTGTTGATTAAGTCCCAGAATCCTAAGACCAGGAATTTTGATATCCTAGAAGGTAGACATTCTAGCTTCAGAAGACAGGCTTGCATAGCAGTTTTGTTCTATTCAGCCCCTCAAACAATTGGTTGATGCCTCCTTTGGTGAGGGTTCTCTTTACTTGTGTACTGAATCAAAGGCGAATCTTTTTCAGAAACACCTTCACGGACATCCAGAAAAAATGTTTTATCATTTATCTGGGTATCCCTTAGCCTAGTTGATACACAAAATTAATCACCACAATAGATAATAATGAGCATGCTTTTAAATAATTTTTCAAATGTGGAAATTTCTCAGTGTGAGAGTAAATGGTTAAGTGAAATGGTTAAGTGCATATTGTGACTCTAATTTTGCTTTTAAATGCCATACAAACATGAAATTGCAATTAAAAAACTTCTATCGTCATGTGTTAAATGAGGATTAAATGGATTAAATGAATAAACTAGGATATAAAACCGAATATATAATATGAGAATGTTTGCTTTATGGACCTCATAAACATATAAAAAAGATTTGAAGAGCTTGCACCATATTATGTAAAATTAATGTGTTAATTAGATATATATTAAAATACATTAAAATTAAATAATTTTTCTAATAAGAACCATTTGTGTTTACCATTTTCACTACATTATTTAAATTTATTTATCAGTTGGGTAAAAATACCAAGGAACTAAAACATTTCTTAAATACTTTTATATAATTTATTACTAATCTAAAAAATATCAAAAGTGAGGTCATAGTCTAGGATTATATTCTAGAATAAGGTACAGAACACATGCATACACATGAATTACCCAGACTATAAAGAATGCCAATATCAGAACATAAGAAATGTTATAGGAGCTGAAATTACAAGGAATGCTTGTTTTTATGAGCAATAGTAACAATAAAGTAAGATATGAATGGACTTCTAAAAAATTTTTTTTTCAGAAAGAGAAAGGAGAGAAAAAGCAAAAGAAATACTTTTCAGAAAAATCTGAAATTTGCCTAACAATTATATTAGTTTCCTGTGGCTACTGTAACAAAGTACCCAAAACTGGGAGATTTGAAACAATAGAAATTTATTGTCTCATTGTTCTGAAAGCTAGACCCCAAAATTAAATTTGGCAGCACCATGCTCTCACTGAAACCAACAGGGGTTTTTTTCCTTGCCTTTTTCTAGTTTCTGGCAATTTGCCAGCAACCTTTGGTGTTCTTTTGCCTGCAGATGCATCAAACCAATCTTTTGCCTTTGCATGTTGTTTTGTGTCTCAACAGTGCTTTTTTTTGTACATGTCTGCTTGTGTATTCAACTTTCTTCCTTTTATAAGGATGCCAGTCATTGAATTACAGTCCACCCTTATCATTTCATTTTAACTTGATTGCCTTTGTAAAAAACCTGTTTCTAAATAAGATCACATTTTGAGGTATTGAGGTTAGTATTTTGACTTTTTTTTTTTTTTTTGATGGACACAACTGAACTCATAACAGCAGTTTTATGAAACAATAATTTGGAGGTAGTTATTTTGGATAGAACTACTGGGGAAGTTATAAAAAATAGATATAAAGACTCTTGAAAGTTAGACTGAGGCAATTATTTTTTTTAAAAAAAGGGGTGTTGAGTCACTGAAACTGTTTAAAAAATGGGACTGAACTCACACATTTCCTTTATTTCCCTGTCAAGCTCCCGCTGACATGATGAGAAAATTTAGTGTTTTTGGGGGGGAGGGGTTATTTGTTTGTTTGTTTTGGCAATGAAACAAAACATCACTCTTAAACAGGGAGGAGATGAGGAATATGTGGAAGGTAGAAAGCAATCTGTTTTGGACAGATGGGAAAGAACAGCAGGATAGCAGTTTAGGGTGGTGGAGGGGAGCGCTGGGCTCCCTAAGAGAATTCTGGAAAAGTTCTGGACTGAACCCATGCAAAACTAAACAAAATAAGTGGGACGTGAAGAAATCTGCAATGCTTTATGTATTAATATAAAAGGTGCCAAAAATTCTGTGAACTGGAAAGTCTATTCAGAATTTGCACTGACAGTATCCAGTGAATGTAACTGTGGTGACTCATTGTAGTAAACCTATAATATGTTTAATTTCTTCATGTTAAGTAACTGTCCATAATGTATGGATTTCTTATGACATCATTCTCTTTTAAGAATAACTTTATTTCTGGAAAACTTCCTCTAGAAAAATTATGTAGTTTTAAGCATTTTATACTATACCAGAGGAAAAGGTTCTCATCAAAAGATTAAATGCCTTGTTAGGGCCTCCCTGGTGGCGCAGTGGGTTAAGCAACACACTATGAAGCAAACTGCAGTCACTGCAGCAAGAGTTCAATCCATGCTGCCACCCTGGGAGGTGATCCACATGGCACAGCAGACCTCTCCTGCCTTGCCTACTGCTCCCCTCAGCAGTGTGCTTCAGTCGGTCTGACTGTTCTGCTCCCCATTCTGTCTAGTGAATTCTCTCACCTCCCGCGGCTCTGACCTGTACCGAAGCTCTTGTATGCATAAATAAATAAATCTTTAAAAATAAAAAAATGAATGTCTTGTTAAAGATGCTGACACTGCAAACTCAACCCAACTATACCCCAAAAATTTGAGTTCTGGATACAAGCTCACATTTAATTTAAGAGGACAATGTATATAGTTATTTTTATAAAGGCTTAACTGTTCTCCCACTGGTGATGTAAACAATCTGGACTTCAACTTTCTACATTTATCTCTGAAGCACTCACAAGTTTACTTTTGAAAGTCAACTAAACTCAAATAAAAATTAGTTTAAATATAACACTGTATCTACTTTTAGGCATTGGGAAAAATTTCTTCTTCCATTTGATTCCAAATATTTCAGATTTCTGATTAGAAGCATCACAAAATAAGGGGGAAACAGGCAATGAGCAAATATACAATTATAGTAAACCATTAAGATCTTACAAAAGTGTGAAAATTACTTCTGTGTCCTTATTCTTTACCATGGAAGCAATCTCCCTCTAGTAACTTAATTACAAGAAAGGGAGTTGTTTTCAGAAAATGTATTTATTTGGCAGCTTGTAAGTAGAAAGAAGGAAAATACTATGTAAGTGATGGGTATTTTCTGATTCATATCTGCTTTTTATTTGTTTCTTTCTATTATTTTATTGTTATTATTTTTAAATCTATGTAGCCCAGGTTTTAAACATTATATAACTTTCAGGTGCTCAGCATTATGATTCTGCTTCTGAGAATTTTTTCTATGCAAACAATGCTTTTTATTTATTTTTTCCACTTGTTCAAATGCTTTGAAAAAAATTTTTTAAAAGATTTATTTATTTATGCGTACAAGAGCTGCGGTACAGGCTAGAGGTGTGGGGGGTGAGAGGATTCACCACAGAGAGCGGGGAGCAGAACAGGCAGATCAACAGAAGTACACTGCTGAGGGGAGCAGCGGGTGAGGCAGGAGAGGTCTGCTGTGCCATGTGGGTCCCCTCCCTGGCCGGTAGCAGGGATCGAACTCATGCTGCAGTGGCTGTGGTTAGCTTCATAGTGCGTTGCTTAACCCACTGTGCCACCAGGGAGGCCCTCTTTGAAAATTTTTATTAAAGCAACACTGGTTTTTAACATTACACATGTTTCAGGTGTACTATATTATGTTCATCACTAACAGTCTAATTTCATCCTCCACCATAAAATGATGTTTTGTTTTAATTGAACCTGAGTCTGTCTTCCCTTCTCCTATTCTCCCCCTCTACTTGACAGTACTAAATGTATCTATCTTTGACTTTTAATTGATCATTTCAGATTCACGAAGAGAATGGATAAATGACAGATCAGCACCGAAAAAACAAATACATAACAAAACTCTCAGGATTGTAGAACTTAGATACAGGCCATATGTATCTTCATAAGTAATTCTGTATAAAAAGGACACAGTAAACAGCAGTCTGTTCTTAATAGCCAGGTCCATCTCGGGCAATTTAAATATCTATCAGCAGCCACTGCAGCAAGAGTTTGACCCCAGGCCAGGGAGATGACCCACAAGGCACAGCAGACTTCTGCCTCACCTGCTGCTCCCCTCAGCAGTGTATTTCAGTCAACCTACCTATTCTGTTCCCCACTCTGTCCTTGGTGAATTCTTTCACCTCTGGCCTGTACCTCAGTTCTTGTATGCAGAAATAAATAAATCTTAAAAAATAAATAAATGAAAGGGAAGATTAAGGCATCTCATTTCCCCAAATACGAAAGGACAGCAACATGTTTCTAAAAGCTTGATTAGAAGTTGTCTTCCTGCCTCTACTTTGTCAGGAGGAAAGAAAACTGACTTGTATTGAAAGTTCCCTGCACTTTTAATTGCCATGAAGGGAGTGGGTTGTAGATCTTTAGATGGACATTGTGAGTAGGACAATGACAGAATGAGGGGGTCCTCCTCTTGCGTATCACCACAGCCTCAGGGAATCAGGGAGGACTTCTTATCCTGCCTCCTCAGGATGACTAATAATCGTGATTTTTACTTAACCTGTGAAAGTTGACATGACTTCAACTTTAATTTGATTTAGGAAAATAAAGCAGTGTGATGCTTCCTGGATATGGAGAACAAATTTGCCTTTCAGAAGACCAATGTCAAAGATGTTGTAAGATTGGATTCACATCCAGAACTGATGCCAAGATTTTCGAAATTACTACAGATTTTGTGTGCCAGAGCATAAGGCATAAAGTCATTCAGTCAATGCTGGGCTAAGCCTGTGCAAATAACTAGAAATAAAACTCTAAGATGATGGGTCATCATTCAGAAGAGCTTAAAATTTGTTGTCCATGAAGTATGTTAATACATTTTTTAAAAATATCTACCCACTATTCTCTTTTATCTACTGTATTTTCTGAACCAATTTTCTCTTTTATTATTAATCTCTCTATAAACTAGCTGGAAATGCAGGTACCTAAAGCCAGAAAGGTAATATGAATTAGTAAATGTTAGGACTTTATTGAAATAAAATAAATGGTAACTGGCTCTTGACTTTAGTGTCAAGGAAGGATATGCAGCTGTGTGTGTTTGTGGGAGGTGTACCATATGGAGTACACACATCCTGTATAAAAGAGCAGTCACCATCCAGCTGTCAAACTTGTGGGAATGTGGGTCCATAGTTGCGAGACTTTGGAATTTTTTTATTTATTTATTTTATTTTTAAAAAGATTTATTTATTTATACATGCAAGATCTGCGGTAACAGGCCCGAGTCCAGGGCGGTGAGAGGATTTACCAGAGACAGAGTGGGGAGCAGAACAGGCAGACCGACCTAAACACACTGCTGAGGGCAGCAGCGGGTGAGGCAGGAGAGGTCTGCTGTGCCATGTGGGTCCCCTCCCTGGCCAGCGGTAGGGATCGAACTCTGTGCTGCAGTGGCTGCGGTTTGCTTCATAGTGTGCATTGCTTAACCCACTGCGCCACCAGGGAGGCCCGACTTTGGGATTTTTTTTTAGTGAGAAGTTGGGAATCTTGCTTTTTTCCTTCACGAAATACCTGCATTAAAAAAATGGCAATTCATGGACCTCCCTGGTGGCGCCCCTGGTTCAGTGCTGCACTGTGAAGCATCTGCTGCACAGCAGCACGAGTTAGATCCCCAGTCAGGGAGTGGACCCACAAGATGCAGCACTCTTCTGCCTCACCCGCTGAGCAGCGGTGTATTTCAGTTGATCTGCTTGTTCTGCTCCCCACTCTGGCTCTGGTGAATCCTCTCACCTCTACAGACTCTAGCCTGTATCCCAGCTCTTGTATGCATAAGTAAATAAATATTTTTTAAAAAAAATAAAGGGGTCTCCCTGGTGGCGCAGTGGGTTAAGCAATACACGATGAAGCAAACCGCAGCCACTGCATCATGAGTTAGATTCCTGCTGCCAGCTAGGGAGGTGACCCACATAGTGTGGCAGACCTCTCCTGTCACGCCGGCTGCTGCCCTCAGCAGTGTGTTTCCGTCGAACTGCCTGTTCTGTTCCCCACTCTGTCTCTGGTGAATCCTCTTACACCCCACACCTTTGACCTGTACCCCAGTGTTTGGCTGCATAAATAAATAAATCTTTTTTTAAAAAAAAAGCTTATTTAAAAAATAAAAATAAAAAAATTGGCAATTCAATCTAAAAACTGCAGAGACATTGTATTCTACCTACAATGTAGCTAAGATCAACTAGTATGGAAATACTACTTCCAATAAGAAAATTGATGCTCTTTTATATTGCTGGTGGGAATATGAGTTGAGAATAAACTATAAAAAGCATTTTGATGCCCATTAAAATTAAGTTTACACAAAAGCACATATTCTTTGTCTCAGCAATTCTACTTCTAGGAATTTACCTTACATATACACTTGTATACTTGCCAAATGATATATGCATGAAGATACTCTAACACTTGTCTATCAGTAAAATATTGAAAAATTCCTTAATATCTATCAAAAGACATGGCTTAATAGCTTATGGTACACCAATACAAGGGAATGCCATGAAGTAATTAGACAGCCTTTATGTACTTATATATTGCTAAGAAAAGCAAGATGTGAAATAAATAATTCATATGTTTGCTTACATTTGTCTTTTTACTTTCAAGATGTATATACTTCATCTTAAAGTTTATATTTATTTGTAATTACTATTGAAGGTATGCATTATATAATATAGTTAATGAATATCTCAGGAAGACACTGAGATAAAAGAAACTGAAAAGAAGGCTTCTCTCTGCGAAGGGGAACTGTGTAGTTGGGAGCAGGGTTAGGAAGATTGTTTACATTTCACTGTACACTTTTCATTACTTTTTGAAATTTTTCATTTATTTGTCAAAATAAGAAATATGGGGGAATAATAAAAACTTTAGAAAGTCTGAGTAGGTCACTACTTTGCAGACTGCTTGTTCTTCAGCTTACTGAGCTTGTCTTCACCCCTCTTGCCTCTTTTCCCCTATGCCAGGATTTAGCATCATGCCTTCCTCACAATAATAACTCAGTAAGAGATCTTATAAGAGCCAATCAATGTTTTACTCATGTTTCACTTCTCTCATCCCATTTTCTTTTTTGTTCTTATTTCCCTTCAACCATGGCCCCTAGCTAGTCTTCCCCCAGATCTCTGGTTCTCATTCACCTACTCTCTGCTACTTATGTGAATTAAGAATGTAGATGCACTGTCTTGGGTCTAACCAAAATGGTGACTTCAGCTTTGGCATCTGACAGACAGAAGTTTAACTCTAGCTATCACCACAAGTGGTATAAACATTTTCTGCCTTCTCAACCTCAATTTTCCCTTCTGGATAAGAATACCCATTTTGGCAAGATGATTTGAAACTAAAGAATAAGAAATTATTCTTAACATTTATTGTTCATGTACAATTGCAATACACCTTTTTAAATATCTCCTCACTTATTTTTTTTATTATTATTAATGTCTCTCTAAATCAATTGGAAAATGGGGCCTTCTTGGTGGCACAGGGCTTAAGTCTCAGCACTATGAAGCTATCTGCAACCACTGCAGCACGAGTTCTATCCCCTGTCATGGAGGTGACCCACATGGCACAGCAGACCTCTCCTATTTCACCCGCTGTCCCCGCAATAGTGTATTCAGTAGATCCACCTGTTCTGCTCCCCACTCTGTCTCTTGTGAATCCGCTCAACCCCCGTACCTCTGATCTGCATCACAGCTCTTGTATGCATAAATAAATATTTTTTAAAAATCGTTTTTTTTAAAAAAAGAAAAATCTAAAGCCAGAGAGGTAATATGAATTAATAAATGGGACTGTATTGAAAAATGATAGCTGGGACTTCCCAGCTTAGATAAGATGTGTATACTCATTATGATATCCCACTCCATAACCTAGTAAAAGTAGAAGAAATAACGTTTATAAATTTACATGGAGCACCAGGATACATAAGACAATTATCAATGAACTAAAGAGAGATATTGACAATAACACAATAATAACAGAGGATTTTAATATTTTAATTATGGAATATCAACAAGACAGATAAGGAGACACTAGCCTTCAATGAGGAAAAAGACTCGATACACTTTACAGACATTTATAGAACATTCCACCCAAAGACCAATGTGTATACATTTTTTTTCAAGTGCTCTTGGAAAATTTTCAAGAATACACCATATTTTGGGACAAAAGTCAATTGTCAATAGAACTATAAAGGTTGAAATCTTATCAAGTATTTTTTGTGACCAAAATGTTACAAAACTAGATGTGCCAAAGTGACTTTAAAAATGTCTAATCAGAAACTTATAATATAGTGAGCAATGACTATTAATTCTACAACTGATCAATAACAGTTATTCACTCCCAAAGCAATAAACAGTCATCTATCTTGTTCATATATTTCCACCAGAGTGTAATTAATAGTAATGTAAATTGCATTTTAATTTTATATTTTAATTTTAGTAGAATATAAAACTTTAGGTTGAAGGAATTAAGCTCAAATGAATTGATTTTTAGTATTAATTAAATGAAAAAGTTTGGTTTTTGTGGTGGTAAGTGGGTTGGTTAGGGGTTTGGATATTTGCAGTATTAGTTCTGGGCAGTCACCTCTGTCCAACTTGCTTACCTGGAAAGGGCATACAAAGCTGTGGTGCTGTGGGACTATTAAAGTTTAATATTTTCAATTAAGGACTTATACCCTAAGGGACAAAAAATCAAAATATGGGCTACAAATGACTGTGTGCTAACAAAGCAACCTTTAGAGAATTCTCAAATTCACTAAGGATTTCAGAATCTACCCTAAGGATGGAATATGAGAACTCCGGATTTTGAAAAACAGCTCTGTTGTTTCCCCACCTCTTGTCGCCCACCAACTGCTTTTTTTTTTTTTTTTTTAAAGCAGAGTCTGGCAAGATGGTGGCAGAGCAAAGATGCTAGGCTTGCCTCATACGCACATACTCATAAGTAAATTACAACAGGACAAAATCAACAATTCCTGAAAGATAAATGAATGAACACCACAAATGTCAGGAGCAGTGGTGATATGAAAATGTAAAAAAAACTATAATTAAATTGTGTTTTTAGTGATAACAGAGCAGTGCAACCTTTGAGAGGGAAGGGCAGCAGGAGCTGTGAGGAGTGCCTCTGCTGTTGCAAACTCAGAGGTACATGCTTACATCAGAGACTTCGGGGACCCAACACTGCTCTGAAGAAGGGGGTGCCCAGAGTTGGAGTGCAGGATAGAAGGTGTACTACTGGAGAACATCATGTTTCCATCTTTAGTCTCCTCTCCAATTTTCTCTCCCCTCCTGCACAGTTCCACCCTCCCTTAGGTGAAGCAGGCAACCTGGAACTTGCTTTCTTCCTCGGGACCACCCTCTTACAAAAACAGACAAACTAAAAAAATGAAAAAAATAGCAATAAATATTTCAATAATCACCTTAAATATAAATGGCTTGACTTAACTAGTTAACATTTGTAGAGTAGCTGAATGAAATTTAAGATAAAACTCATGATTCTCTTCCTGGAATTCCATCTTACCAATAAAGGCAATCCATATTTAGAGTCAAAGGTTGGAAGAGAATCTTATAAACAAACTACAATAAAAAAAAGTCAACAATTGCTATACATAGATTGGATAGATTTCCATCAAAAAGGCAATAAAAGACAGAGATGTGCTTTACATCTGATTGAGCATCTAATGGTCTAATACAATTAGAAGAAATTACATTTATAAAACTTATATGGAATACCAAATTAACTAAGAAAATTACCAATAGAACTAAAGAGAGATAATGACAATAATAATAATAATAGAACATTTTAATATTTACAGCTATAGAAGATCAACAAGTCAGAATAGATAAAGGAACAAAGCCTTAAATGAGATAAATCAGATAAACTTTATAGACATCTGTAGAATACTCAACCCCAAAACCACCGCATATACATTTTTTTTTCAAGTTTGCAGGGAATATTTTCAAGAATATATTTTGGAATAGAAGTCAATTGTCAATAGGATTACCAAGTTTAAAATCATATCAAACACTTTTTTTGACCAAAATGCTGTTAAACTAGAAGCCAGCTATTAAAAAACACAGGGAAAACCATAAGTACATGGATATGCTGCATAATAGCTATGGGATTAAAGAGGAGATTAAAACCGAAATCTAAAAATACCTCAAGACTAATGAATATGAGGATATAAGCTATAGAATCTAAGAGATGCAACAAAAGTGGTCCTAAGAGAGAGAATAATTGCAATACAACCCCCATTAACAAGCAACAAAAATCCCAAATGACAACATTACACCTAAAGCAACTTAGAAGAGGAACAAACAAGAGCTAAAGTTTGTAGAAGGGAAATAATAAAAAAAAAAGAACAGAAAATAAGTGAAATAGAAATGTATTTATTTATTCTTTTAAAGATTTATTTTTTTTATGCATACAAGAACTGGGGTGTGGGCCGGAGGTGCAGGGGGTCAGGGGAGTGAGAGGATTACCAGAGACAGAGTGGAGAGCAGAACAGGCCCACAGAACAGGCAGATAGACTGAAATACACTGCTGAGGGCAGGAGCTGGTGAGGCAGGAGAGATCTGCTGCACCATGTGGGTCACCTCTCTGGCTAGGGATCCAATTCATTGCTGCAGTGTATAGCTTCATAACGCTGTGATTTAACCCCTTGCACCACCAGGGAGGCCTGAAATAGAAATTTAAAAGCTCATATTAAAATTCAAAGAAACTAAGAGATGGTTCATAGAGAAGATAAACAAAACTGATACACCTCTAGGTAGGCTAACAAGACTCAAGAAAACAAAAAACAGAGTCAGAAATGAAACAGAAGATATTAGCACAGATAGCCTAGACTAAAAATTAAAATAATTGAAAGATTATTAGGAACAACTATACACCAATAAATTTGATAATCTTGAAGAAATGGACACATTTCTAAAATGATATAATTTACCAAGTTTGAAACAGAAGATTTGAATAAACCAGTCACAATCATGGAAATTAAAAATAACAATAAAATATCTCCTCCCAAACAGAAGCCCATACCTGATGCTTCTGCAATTTAATTCTATCAAATGTTTACAGAAAAACTTACACCTACCTTACTCAAATTATTTCTAAAAATCCTAGAACAAATAACCAATAAAGAAAATACAGTAACCAATAAAGAAAATACAAGAAAACTACAAATTAATATCCCTGATGGATTTTGATGCAAAATCTTCAACAAAATATTAGTAAATCAAATTTAAAAGTGCATTCCAAGGTTTATACATCATGATCAAGTGGGATTTATTCCAGGGATGCAAGGATGGCTTATTATATGTAAATCAAACAATGTAGTACATTAAATTACAAAAGTAAAGATAAAAATCATAATATCAATAGCTGCAGAGAAAACATTTGTTGAGGTTCAGCACCCATTTATGATAAAAACAATTAATGAGATGAGAATAGAAGAAATCTACTACAACATCATAAAGACCATTATCATAAACTTCCAGCCAATATTTTACTAATGGAGAAAAACTGAAAGCTTTCCCTTTAAGATCAGGAATGAGACAAGCACTGTCAGTACTTCCGTTTAATTTAGCATTAGAGGTTTTAGATAGAGCAATCTGACAATAACAGGAAATAAAAAGTTGGTAAAGAAGAAATGAAACTATCATTATTTGTAAACAATATATGATAGATATAAAACCCTAAGCATTCTATAACTAAAGAAAAATGGTTAAATTACTTTCAGATCTTAAAGAGCAGAAAAGAAGTAAAGCTTATCTAACTTTCTTTCTGAGGCTTAAACTTATAGATGGAGCCACCACAACCTTGAGCTAAGCTCCAAGTTGAGCTGGGAACTGAAAACAGAAAGAAGGGACTACCCAGAAGCAGGCAACCTTGAAAAACACCAAATATTGGCCCTGGATTCTGAAACCTTACTTGGCCCATGGTCACTGATTATTTTCTTTTTTTTACTTTTTAAAAATGATTTATTTATTTATGCATGCAAGAGCTGGGGTGCAGGCAGTGAGAGGATTCACCAGAGACAGAGTGAGGAACAGAACAGGCAGATCTACTGAAATACACTGCTGAGGGGAGCAACGGGAGAGGCAGGAGAGGTCTGCTGAGCTATGTGGGTCACTTCCCTGGTCAGAGATGGAACTCAGAGCTGCAGTGGCTGCTGATAGCTTGATAGTGCTTGGACCTAACTGCTTGTGCCTCCAAGGAGGCCCTGCTTATTTCTTTTGCCTTTGGCCCTATCTCCTGCATCTTCAGAAGGCTGGAGGTGTCAAAACTTCTAAATAATTGTAATTCAAGAGTAGAAACAATAATGGTTACAACCCTGTAATCGCTCTCTGATAGTCACATCATATGTTAACTAGAGAAAGATTCTACTCCGCTTTGGACCCCCAAAACTCTTCCCCTAATCGACTGGAAGGAGCTCTAGAAGATGAACTGCCATTTAATGGCCCCTCAAGAATTAGGAGTAGTATATAGACAGAGGAGAGGATTGGTATTTGTTGGCTAATCATAAATTCCTTGTCCATGTCCTGTTTGTCCTTACTCTGTTTCTGTTGTCTTTTCTTACAGACAAAACCAGAAAATCAGGCAAAACTGGAGGTCGAAGTAAGACAAGGGTTAAGCCAGTCTCATTACTATAGTAAAAGGCACTGTGACAGACGTGGTCAAGATCAAACTTGGAAAAAACAGGGGCATGAATGCAGTTCCTTGAAAACTCTGCCTATTTCTCTGAAATTCTGCAAACACCCTTTAGCCTCTTCCCTTCCCTATCACCATTTCTCCCCATATAGCTTCCTGTTTGTCTCCAATTCATGGAGGTGGCCTTTGATATGTTAGTACATCATTTCATCAGCATGATGGGATCTGATTAAACCCAATTTCCTCCTATCAATTCTTGTGTTGAGTTTTGTTTGAGTGGTGACTACTCATTATTGGACCTCAACTCCAGTAACAATTTCACCAAAAAGCTATTCTAAACAATAAATGATACTGAAGAGTGGCAGTTTACAAAATCAACACAATAGAATTGATTAAACTTTTACATACAACGAATAAGAAGAAAAAAATAAGAAAATAATTCTATTCACAATCACTTCAAAAAGAACTGAATACGTAGGAATTAGCTTAACCAAGGGGGTAAAGGACTCATGCAATGAGAACTGTAAGGCATTACAAAAGGGTTTAAATCGTGACACATGAGATGGGAAGACATTCCACACTATAGATAGGGGGAATCACTAGAGCCAAATGGATAAATGGCAGTAAGTAAATTTAACATAATCCCCATCAAAATATCAACAGAATTCTTTAGTTGAACAAAATATATTAAAATTTATATGGAATTGTTACAGGGAAGGGAGGGGGCACCCCAGAACCCCAAACCTGTCCGTTCTAATTAGGTTTTGCCATCCACTGCATCAAGACAAAGCATACTCTAGTGCACAAGACCATTAATGGAAAGGAACTTTAATACAATCAGTGTGCAACAAAGAAAAAACAAAATGACGAGTCAAACAGGGTTGGCCCACAGCAGGGCCACTGAGGCCCAAAAGCCTGCCACAAGTCTCAGGCACCTTTTGGTGGGAACCCATAGGTAAGGGGCAGAAGGAGCTCAGCACAACTGGGACAGAAAGAGCAAAATCAAGATAAAAGCTGCCATTGTTAACTTCCCCACGGGTCTCTCACCCACATTTGTTTAAACCAGTCCAAGACCAAGATGCAAGTGCAGTATCTTCACATGTCTCTCTGTGCCATGTGCCTTCCTCATGTGCCCTTGTGATTTTCCTTCTTCCTTTCTTATCCATTCTCTTCTCTAGCTTCCTCTCTGTTCTGCTCAGTTCTACCTTTCTTTGGGTGGAGCAGGGGACCTGAAACCTCCCCTCTTCCTAGGGACTACCCTGTTATAAAACCATAAAAGGCCTCAAAAAAGAAGAAACAGGCATCATTTTACCTGATGTTAAAATATCCTATAAAGCAATGGTAATTAAAACATGATGTCATTGACATAAATATAGACACATGCAACAGAAATGAACATAATTGAAATGCAACAGAATTGAAAGACCAGAAATAAAACTATGTGTATATAATTGTAGTTATTTCATGATAAGGAAGCCATGGCTTACAATAGGGATAGTTTCTTTAACAAATGCTGGACAGCACGTTTAAAGGAATGAAGATTAATCACTCCCTAACTCCATGCACAAAAATAAGTGGGTATCAGATCTGAACAGACAATGCACCAAAGAAAATATCCAGAAGGCCAATAGACAAAGGGAAAATGTTCATCATTGCTTTTAATAAAGGAGATGCAGCTTAAAACCACAATACCATCTAACACCCATAAGAAAGTGACTATTAAGAAGACAATAAGTGCTAGAATGGGTGCAGAGGAAGAGAATCCCTATTACACTATTGGTGTAAACATAAACTAGTACATTAGTTTTGTAAAGAGGTCTGAATTGACATTAAAAAACTAAAAATAGAAATATCATATGACCCAGTGATCCCAATCTTGGGATTCTATCCAAAGAACATGAAAGTGTCAATTCCAAAAATTATATGCTCTCCGTTGTTAATTGCAGTATTACTTACAATAGCTAGAACATGGCAAGAGAGCCCTAATAGCCCACTAATAGAGGGTTGGTTCAAGATAATGTGGTATATCCACAATCAGCCATAAGAAATACTATTCAGTCATAAGGAAAAACTAAATGTTGCCATTTACAACGAAAGGAAGGAGTTTATAGTAAAGCAAGTCAGAATGACAACAGAAAATTTTGGATAGTTACATAGCATGTGATTCAACAAATTAAAATACTTAAAAAAATTAACTAGGGGCCTCCCTAGTGGCACAGTGGGTTAAGCAACACACTATAAAGCAAACCACAGCCACTGCAGCAAGAGTTTGATCCCTGCCACCTGCCAGGGAGGGGACCTACATGGCATAGCAGACCTCTCCTGCCTTGCCCGCTATTCCAATCTGCCTACTCTGTTCCCCACTCTGTCTCTGGTGAATCCTCTCACCCTGTGCCTCTGGCCTATACCCCCATTCTTGTATGCATAAATAAATAAATCTTTTAAAAATTAACTAATAAACTGAAATTTCTAGGGTTAAGTGGAAGAGGTGAGGGAGAAAGTTTCAAAGGGGTATAAAGGATTAAACAATAAAATTTAAACTTCTATTTTCTTTTTACATACAGTACATTTAAAATGCACATCAAAGGCAGCTCTGAGATGGGTAGAAACTTTCAGAAAAGCCCAGAGATGACTTAAACTTATTTAGTAGAGGGAGCTTTTATAAATACAGATTGCTTTAGTATAGAAAAATGATGGACCTCCCTGGTGGCACAAGGGGGTAAGTCTCAGCACTATCAAGTTATCAGCAGCCACTGCAGCACGTATGAGCTCCAGCCAGAGAGCTAACCCATATGCTGCAGCAGACTTCTCCTGTCTTGCCTGCTGCTCCCCTCAGTGGTGTATTTCAGTAAATCCACCTGTTCTGCTCCCCGCTCTCTCTGGTGAATCCTCACATCCCTGACCTACACCTCAGCTCTTGTATGCATCGATAAATAAAATAAATCTTTTTGAAAAAAAGAAAAACAAGAGGGATGAATATGTATAAAAAAAATATGACTCATATTAGCATAAAAAGGGAGCAAGTTGAATTTTGGTGACTTTGAAACCAAAGGTTAGAATAACCAGCTGAACTCACTGTTCCTTACAAATGATTTTTGGTCCATAAATTGCAGAACTGGAACAATGTTCTGAAAAAGTATTCCAAATCTATGATTTTTAAAGAAGTATTTCCCTCCAAGGTGATTAGAACATTTTAAAGATATTGCCTTGTGTAGTCTCAGCATCTCTTAACAGAGGGTCAGTAGTTCGATGAATTTAACTTTCCACATGTGAAAGGGAAGATTGGATCACCGATGCAGAGGGTCTGGCTTATTCTAACTTCCGGATTCTAATGACCTTCTCGTAGAGAGGAAGACCTGAAAGCACAGAGGATGGCAGACGCGTGCTTAAATTTGCTTAGAAAGTGCTGACAGGGCTAGGAGTTGCACCACCATTTCCTGTCTCAAAAACAAGTTCTCACTTTGGTCTTCAATGGCAGTGAAACAGGGATCAGAAACTGTTTCTGTTTGTTCAAAAGCAGAAGCTAGAATCATTTCAAAGAAAGGGAGAGCAAAATTGAAATGGAAACTGTGCTTTTACCTATCTGTAGCAGCAGTGGAGTGCAACTGCAGGGGGCACATAAGCCCTTGATGCAAGTGAAATGATTAACCACAGAGGTGTCTTTCTCTTAAGTCCTAAATCAGGATACAGTTTACTGTTTTTGATACTAACCAAGTCATCTTATGGCTGCCCAAAATAGTATTTAGTGGCTTTGTGAAGAATCTTGCTGCTTTTCCTTTCACAAACATGCAGTCATTGACATCACTTCTGAGAGCTTTGGTCTGATTTGGTAACTAGACTAATTTGCACTGTTAATAAAAATGCTTTATAAAATTACCCAGATCTCACTGCAGAGAAGAAAACTGCAGGGTATGGGGATGTTTGCTTCTTTATTTTAAACTTTTCCTCAGTCTTCTTGGGATCCAGGATCAGAATTTAAAAGAATTAAATCTAGAAGAAACAGTTATTATGAGGTTCCATTCACTTTTTAGGATTAGAATGGGGCCACCCAGTATTTTAATATACTTAAAAATTTCAAAAATAGTGACAGAGAAGAAATTAAAAAGGAACAGTTTCTTATAACATCATGGGTGTTAGGAAATTATGTGAGGGAGCTGTCACAGGAGGCAAAAATTGTAGAGAAAAATTTTGAAGTTATTTCATACTTTACTCTTTGCCTGAAATGCTCTGTTATTCTTTTCTTTTCTTTTTTTTTCACTTCCCTTCAAAGCTCAGTTCAAATACCACTCTCTCTTAGAAACTCTGTCCCCCAAACTCAGATCTACTAGTTTCTTATTTGTGTTTCTAGAGGTAATATTTTTTAACACATTATATTATAGATTTTTATTTTTGTTGTTCTATTTCAGGATAGACTCTAAATTCCTTGAGGATAAAAAATTGATTTTTGCAGCTTTTGCCATATGTCCTTTGTTTAATGTATATTAGATAACAAAAGCTTGTTGAAGGAAACCACTTTGGGATAGGGAGTTGGTAGCTAAAAATGACCTACATGCTCCCTTCTTTCAGTTTATCCCACACATTCCTCCGTTTCTCTGGATATGTCTGTCTAGATGATATATGAACAGACACCCCATCTATTAAGCTGTCTTTCAATGTCAGATTCTCGTTTCTAATAATGCTACACAGTGGTATGTTATTTTAAACTTTCAAACGTCTTTTGCATGTATTACTTTATTTAGTTCTCAAAAAATTCTACAAGTTTCCACATGAGAAAACTGAAACTTAATAAACATCACTGATTTGTACTAGAACTTTTGAACTCTTGGTATAATTCCATCTGATCTAGACTTTAAAATTTTTTAAAAAATTTTTATTTTGATGTAGTTTCAGGCTTATGGAAAAGTTGCAATAGTGTGACGAACACCTGTGATCTTCATCCAGCCTCTCCCATTGTTATCTTGCCACATTTGGTTTCTTTCTCTTTTTCCTATCTTCCTGTCTATCATCCATCCATTAATCAGTCCACCCATCCATCTATCCATCCAATCACCCATCCATCTATCCATCCAATCACCCACCCACCCACCCAAGTACCCTCCCATTCCATCTACCCTCTATCTAATAACCTATCTAATTTTCTGAACCATTCAAAGTATGTTGCCTACATGCTCCTTCACCCATAAATATGTTAGTATATCATACTCTAATCAAGAGATATTGAAAATTTTCAAATTTTCCTAATTATATCTTTTATGACCCTTTTTGGGCTCAGGATGACATACAACCATAGATTTAATGATTTTTTTTGGTCTTTTTTGTTTTCTTTAATCTGGAAGTGTTCATTATTTTCATTTTGTGATTTGATATATTTTTTAAGAGTTCAGGACATTTATTTGTAGACTGTAGCTTCATTTGGATTTGTCTACTGTTTGCTAAGTAACATATCCAGGTTATACCACTTGGCAGAACACTACAGAAGTATAATGTCTTCTAGGTTTATAGTACCTGTAGTACATGTCAGCTAGTCCCACTGGTGATGTCTGCTAAGTTTCTTATAAGATGACTCTTTTTTGCATTTTTTTAATGCTCTGGGCTTTTTCAGTTTTTAACCTCTAGTTGGGCTAATTGTGTAGGCAATGGGTGTGCTCCCATACAGAACCTCTTGGGCCTACTCTCCTCACCTGTACTCAGAATCTCTCAATTTCTGCTCCATTGCTCACCTACACAGCAGCTGGGGAGCCTGTGGCAAGAACTAGACCCGCCTCACACACTGTAGGAGATTAAGCCTGTGAGCATCTCTTGACTGATCAAGAATAGACCTGGTAGGTAAGTGTTGTGCTCTCTAACCCTGGATACACAACTCTGAGACTCATTCTCTGTGGCTCCTATCATCACACAGGTAGGCTACTTACTCTCTTTCACAGTCTGTTATATTCTGTCACTTGTCCCTTAAAATATAAAGGCGAAATTGTAGTCCTGGAGCAAGCTTTTGCCATTTGATGGCTGACAGGAATTGCAATTTAATTATGCTGATATTTTGGGCACAAATTTCAGAGCTGGAGGAGACCACAGACTCTTTCACCTAAACCTCTGCCCAGTGTAGGAAGTTTCCCCACAGCATACCTAAGAGAATTTTTCTGTCTAATAATTTCAAACACTGTGTACCGGTAGTATGGAGTACACAATACTTTCCTGCAAAGTTACTAGAGCAACTACATTTTCTTGCTTTTCTTATACTACTTAGAAAGCACATACTGTGGTCCTGAACATAGATGAACAGACTTGTGGTGTGAGTTGTCTTATTGGTGACAGAGGTGAATTTGCAGCAATTCTGCAACATTTTCTCCTTGCAGATATAAGGCACATTTTTGGAGATTGTGCCAAAGATAGGTGTCTAAGTAATCTATGGCATATAGTATTCAAGTAAGCTAACCAACTAAGACACTTTCAAAGTAAAACTGAACAGGAAATCACAGCAGATAATGCCAATCTCCTTACTGGTAATTACTGGCCTTACAATTTTAATAAAGGGCTGCTGCAGAGTAAAAGGTAGGTGGCAATTTATGCAACAGATCATTGTTTCATAGTCAGCAGTAAAGAAGGGTGGCACTAAGAAATAGACAGCATTAAAAAAATAAACCTGTGAGGTAAAATAGTAAAGATATTATTAATAGACTAAGGCAAAAAGAGCAATGTCTTAATTATGGTTTCTTTTTCTAATCCTTTCTTAAAGATAATTTCTACTGCCAGTAAAGGACTAGAAAGAAAGGATTAGTGTTATGCTGGTAATACAGGGAACAGTAATCGTTGAGATAGATCAAAGAAACTTCCAAAATCTTAGTTGCTCAGAGTACCAAAAAGAAACTTTTTTTTTTTCTATTGGAAGCAATAGGAAATGAGTTGCTCATAGAAGTGAAAAAAAAAAAAAGTGCTTCTCAATAAAATGAACTACTTAATTTTACAGAATCTCAGATTTTCAGAGGATTTAAATGTTTGACCAACAGGTCGACATTCTTTCTGCAAGAGCCCCACCAAGTGGTCATCCTGCCTGTGGGTGAAAGTCACAGAAAAACAGGTTAGGAATTCTAAGAATGAGTGACAGACAAAGACAGAAGATGGATGAGCATGGACCCTTCATCTGTTGAGATTTTGATTCAAATTCAAACTTTATTGTTTAGCTGCTTCTCTCCCCCATTTGTTTCTGGCAACTTTCTTGTTTTTACTTGAACTATGTTTTATCTTTGACCTCATGACCTAATGTGTTTTGAGTCCTCCTTTTTCTCCTAATCAATTAGTCCTCTTCTGTCTTCCCATTTTCCTCTATACAGTTTCAAATACTGGTGTCCACCACTTAAATCATCCTTTCAGTTTACTTTCAACTCTAATGTAGCTACCTTATTTTCTGATCCTGGAACTGAGAGTTTCTACACAGAAAAATGACACTTCTTTGCCAACTGTTGTCACTTCTTATTGTAAGGTTGCATCCTCAGTTATAGTTAATAAGTATCTGATCAAGCAACACTAGTTAATCTGTTGTTAAATCTTCCTTTTTATCTTAAATATCCATTCTACCACCAACTCTTAGATTCAACTTGTGATGGTTCTGCCAGTTCACCTAGAAAATCCAAGGGCATGAAAAACTTCAACTGCATTTCCTCTTTCTTAAGCTTATTGGCATCTGTACCTCCTCTTCTCTATAGAAGAGGTGCTCCAATACAGGCTCATTTCTCAACCTGGGTCTTGGGTTCCAGCTTCTTCGCTTTCTCAATGAGTTGAACTTATCAAATCATCTCCCCTCTCTTACTTACCTTAGAAAATAGAGTAGTGATTATCTCATCACAAATGAATGTAGGGCCTCCCTGGTGGTGCAGTGGTTAAGCAATGCACTATGAAGCAAACTGCAGCCACTGCAGCACGAGTTCGGTCCCTGCCCCTGGCCAGGGAGGGGACCTACATGGCACAGCAGACCTCTCCTGCCTCACCCGCTGCTGTCCTCAGCAGTGTATTTTGGTAGGTCTGCCTGTTCTGCTCCCCACTCTGTGTCTGGTGAATCCTCTCACCACCCCGAACTCTGGCCTGTACCCCAGCTCTTCTATGTATAAATACATATTTTAAAAAAATGAATACAAAAAAGAAAACTATTAGTTTGAGGTTTTTAATTATAAGCAAAAGAAACCAAATTAGAATAATTTAGAAAAAATAGAATTTATGAGAAAGTTACTTGTGTAACTCATAACATAGAAGAAAATGCTAAACAACAAAGACATCTAAGGACAGAAAATTCAGGATCATAGAAAACGGAACTCTGGATCTTTGTGGTAATCCATATTTATAAACTAAGTTTCAACTCTCTTCCCTCCTTGGGAGACTTCCCTCAAGATTCATTTGCTAGGAAGAATTCATTTGATTTGCTTAACCCACCAGAAATATATGCCATCCAGTTAATCTACTTCTCTATTTTTTTCTCCCTCTTCTTACTAACTTTGTAAATAAATCTTTTAAAACTTTCTCTTTGCATATCTGCTTTTGTGTCATCTTCAAGTGCATAAGTGAGGACTCAAAACCTGAGTCACTCCCATTTCCCTTGGGGTGGCCCAGAATATTAGCCATTAACAGAGATGAACATTTTCTTCTTCCTGGATCCTCTTTCTTCAATTTCTATCAAAGTATTTTCACTATTTTTTTTTTAAAAAGAACTTCATAATCTTTTTAGTCTCCATTGAACTTCCCTTTTTCCTTTGCTTAAGCATTAAATATTGGTTTCTCCATGAGTCTATGGTTTTCCTCAGATGCAAGGCTTCAACTTCAATCACTGTTATATCATAAATTATGTCTTCTGTCAAATCTTTCTTTTTTCACTGACTTCTATATTTGAATACCCTGTAAAATCTAGTGTATCTAAAGAAAACTTGCCCTCTTCTCCCAAATCTGCTGTTCTATTTTGACCAGTAGCCCAACTCTTCACCCCAGGTCACTGACTGACATACCTAACACTCACTAGTCAGTAGCCAGTCTCTACAATTGGTAGCATTTGTACCCTAAATATTTCTTTCCTGTACTTGTGCACTCTTTTGATTAAGTGTTTTTGTAATTTCTCAATTTCATTGCTTAATTTCTTACTTTGATTGCCACTTTATCCTCAAGACCATCTTTCCTTCCTTCACTCTCTATTTTCCACAGGGTGATCTTTCTAAAGTGATCGAAGGTGATCTCACTAAAATGCTAATGGGAACTGCAAATTTGAATTTAGTCCTTTATTTCTCAGAATAAATTTCAGGTTTACCCCCACACATTCTGTCTTGGCCATTTTCTAAGCTTTGCTGATGGTCCCTTGCTTACTTCTTTGCTACAAAATAACCAGGCTTCCAGTGGGAGAATTGTTTTGTAACCTTGCCTAAATATAAGAATTTTGGAGAGGCATTGTTAAACTTGCAGATTCTCTTTTTTAATTATTAAATTAATTTATTTATATATATTTGACATTAATTGTAGTCTCCATGGAATTGCCACCATCATTTCACTAGTGCACTGTCACCTCAGTCCCTTATGCTCTTTCTGCCTTCATCTCAGTCTCTTCCTTCTCCCTTGCCAAGGTGCCTTTCATTTGTCTTTGGCTTTTTGTTCTGTGGTTTTTTTTTTTTTTTATTGTTATTGTACTTTTCCTTGAGCCCTTTTTTTTTGTTCCTTTATTTTCCTCCTAAAAGTGAAACCATCCAATATTTTGCTCTTGCCTTTTGACTTATTTCACTGAGCATAATTCCTTCTAGCTCCATCCAAGTCTCAATAAATGACTCTAGTTTTTTTTTTATTGCTGAATAGTATTCCATTGTGTATATGTACCGCATCTTCTTGATTCAGTCATATATTTTTGGGCATTTGGGTTGTTTCAGGTCTTACCAATTATAAATAGTGCTACAATAATCATAGGGGTACAGGTTTTCTTTTGGATCAGTGTTTTTGTGTCCTTTGGGTAGATCCCTAGGAGTGGAATTGCTGGGTCATATGGTAGTTCTATTTTTAGTAGACTGAGGAACCTCCATGCGGCTTTCCATAGTGGTTGGATTAACTTGCATTTCCACAAGCAGTATAGTAGAGTTCCTTTTTCTCCACATCCTCACCAACATTTGTTGTTGTTGGTTTTTTTTTGATATGTGCCATTCTTGCTGGTGTACAGTGGTATCTCATTGTGGTTTTAATTTGCATTTCCCTGATTGTGAGAGATGTTGAGCATTTTCTCATGTGCTTGTTGACCATTTGCATATCCTCTTTGGAGAAGTGTCTTTTAAGTTCTTCTGCTGATTTTCTGACTGGGTTGTTTACTTTGTTTTTCTTGAGTCTTGTGAATTCTTTGTATATCTTTGTGATCAGTCCCTTGTAGTTGTGTGGAGTGCAAAAATGTTTCCCCATCAGTGGGGTGTCTCTTTGTTTTGGTAAATGTTTCTTTTGCTGTACAGAAGCTTTTTAATTTGATGTAGTCCCAGCTGTTTATCTTTTCTTTCATTTTTATTGCTTTGGGGGATGCATCTTTAAAGGTGTTACTGAGATGTACTGAGATGTATGTTGCCTATGTTTTCTTCTATATATTTTATGGTTTCGGGTCTTACATTTAGTTCTTTTATCCATTTTGAGTTCATTTTTGTACATGGTGTGAGGTAGTGGTCTAAACTTGCAGATTCTTGTAATGACCCTAAATTCTTGAGTTGTAAGTTTTAGGGGTAAGGTATAGAAATCTGAATGATTTAACAACTGTTACTAATGATTATTTTTTAAAAATTTATTTATGTATGCACATAAGATTTGGAGTACAGGCCAGAGTTGTGGGAGGTGAGAGGACTCAACAGAGACAGAATGGGGAGCAGAACAGGCAGGTCGACTGAAATATACTGCTGAGGGGAGCAGTGGGCAAGGAGGAGAGGTCTCTGTGCCATATGGGTCCCCTCCCTGGCTGGGGATCAAACTCACACTACTGTGCCGCTGATGTGTCACAGTGTGGTGCTCAACCTGCCTCGCCACCAGGGAGGCCCTGTTCCTACTGATTCTTAAAATGGGACCAGATTGTGAAATACTATACACAAAAAAACTGTAATTACAAATAGTTTAAGAACGCATTATTTATCTTTCTAGCAAAGAGGAGATAAATATTAGATGTTTGACAAAAGTTGCTTTGATAGTAAAAAAAAAGTGAATAAAAAGATCCAAATACATTTTTTATGGATTTATTTTTTCTGTTTCATTATCTCTAAGGATAGCCGTAAGATGGACACTTTCTGGCCACTTAAAAATATTCTAATTACTACTGTTAAGAAAGAAAACTCTCAAATTTAGAGTTTTTTTTTAAGGTTTTTATTTATGCATACAAGAAGTGGGGTACAGGCCAGAGGTGCAGGGTGGGGGTGGTGAGAGGATTCACCAGAGACACAGTGGGGAACAGAACAGGCAGATCTACTTAAGTACACTGCTGAGGGGAGCATTGGGCTGACAGGAGAGGTCTGTTGCGCCATTTAGGTCAGCTCCCTAGCCAGGGATTGAGCTCATCCTGTAGGGGCTGTGGGTTGCTTCAGAGTGCTGAGTCTTACTTAACTCCTGGAACCACCAGGGAGGCCCCCTCTAATTGTTTTTATTAAACAATTTATGAAAAGAACAGAATCTAGATACTATAATAGCTTACACAAAATGAAAGTTATTTATAAAAAGAAAGTGAGGTAAACTTATTGACAAAAAAAAAGATTATTTCCAGTAAAGTCCTCAGGAAAATGTGTGAGCTCTTATCATTAAAATTTCCTCATTGGTGTTGATTAGGAAACTCCAGACAGACTGATTTTGGAATATACTTTTGTAAGAGGTGAAAACTAGAATGTTATAAAGTTTGGATGGAGGCTCTGAATGAAGAACTTCATGTTGGGCCTATTTTTAACTCTAAAATCACATTGCGAAGAATATTTTTTGACATGTGATCTGTGACATGTTAGAGAACAAAACTAAGAAAAATATATAATAAACCTTTTTTAATTAAAAAAGGAAAAAGTGTGTGTATATATATATATATATGACATTGTGAAAATATATGATGGAATTTATTACTCTTATCATTAGATTATAGAATAAATTTTTACTCCTTCCCACCAGGACAATGTGACTTTTAGAATTAAAAATATTATGATTACAGGGCCTCTCCGGTGGGACAGGGGTTAAAGTGTCAGTGCCTTTAAGCTATAGCCGGCCACTACAGCATGAGTTCCATCCCTGGCCAGGGAGCTGACCCACTTGGCGCAGCAGACTTCTCCTGACTGGACCGCGGCTCCCCTCAGCAGTGCCTGTTCTGCTATCTAAATTGTCTCTGATGAATTTTCTCACCCCCACACCTCTGACCTACATCCCAGTTCTTGCATGAATAAATCAATAAAAATAAATTTTAAAAAATATTATTATTATAAAAAAACAAATAAACACTGTCTTTTTCAACCTACTTTAAGGTAATTTGCATTTATGCCACATCTTGATCTACACATCTGTTTCTGGGCACTTTGTCTTCATAGTTTGTCTATTGTAAATAGTGTTGCAATAAAAGTGAATGGAGCTGGAAGGGATAATGCTAAATGAAACAAACTTGGAGAAAGATAAATACAGAATAATCATGCTAATGGTCAGATAAAGACAAGCTTAATAACTAATCTCTGAGGGGCCTCCCTGGTGGCACAGCTGGTTGAGCACCGCACTGTGAAGCATCTGTGGCACAGCAGCGTGAGTTACATCCCTGGCCAGGGAGAGGACCCACATGGCACAGCAGACCTCTCTGCCTTGCCCATTGCTCCCCTCAGCAGTGTATTTCAGTTGATCAGACTGTTCTGCTCCCCACTCTGTCTCTGGTGAATCTTCTCACCTCCTGCTACTCTGGCCTGTACCCCAGCTCTTGTATGCATAAATAAATAAATAAAACCCAACTAATCGCTGAAAGTTAACTGTAGAACTGAGGCATCCATAATGGGAAGGAAAAGAGTTGGGGTGAGAATAGAGTGGGGACAGAGCACAATGGACTATGATGGTGGATTATGGGCGTTTCAGTTCTCCAGACACTAAAGTGGCATTACCTGAGGGGTCATCCAGTACTTCCACAATTTCAACAATAATATAAGCCAGCGTTACTTCAACTAAAAAAAACCTCAAACATATATATGTATATATATATACATATATGCACACACACATATAAATATATATAAATACAAACAAAAAAAAAGAGAAATATTTGGGTCTTTTAGGACTTGATTTTTCTATAACAAGCCAAAAACTATTCAGCAAAAATAGAGTACTGAACTGTTAAAGAAAACTTGGGAATATAATGAATATGTAACTGTCATCAAAGATAATTGCCTGTTAATTAGGAAAGAAAGGGACAGGTATGTTAGGAAACTTATTAATGATACACAAATCTCTGTGGTGAGTGGATAAGCCTTAGTAGAGAAAGAAACTCCAGGGGAAATTGTTTCCTTCAAGTAAATAATGGGTGGGGACATGAGATTTGAGGATTATAAACTAGTTACATACTGAATTCTTGCTTAAGGCAATTTGGTCAGCAATTTAATTAACATTGCCAGCTGCCAAAAGTAGATTAAAGTAGAAAGGAAGAGGATCTATAAAAAATTCAAGTTAATAAAAATCTATTATCTACCTTAAAGCTGGTGATCTAGGAAGTCTTACCATCTCTGTTTCTTGAAGTAGTGTTCATATTGATTAATACTTTTCTTTAAATATTTCTGCAAATGTTCATTTGCAATAATTAAAATTTACTCTGAGGGGAAGTCTTTTAACAAAATAGGAGAAATAGGAATAATTGAATGGCCTATGAGCCACTTTTGCTCTTTCTTACTTCTGGGGAAACTTTAGCTCAAGGACCTGATTATATTTCAAAACATGACCCATTATGGTAGATGCAACCTTGAATGACAGTCATATTGACTTGGAGAAAATATGTCTACTTTCATCAGCTGGTCCTTCTGCCCCTTATATTGTAGACATCATAAAAAGAAACAAATAGTTCTTTACTTAAAAATTTGACTCATACACCATATATAAGAAATATAGCAAATTTAAATTCCCACTAGTTTGGCTGGAATAATGAACCTTTAAAATTGTGTGTCATGTTACTTAAAAATTCCAGGTGGACTTGAAATACATTTAAATGTAAAGTTAATATCTAAAAGCACATACGAATTTAGCATAAATCATTTTTCTTATTATGTAAGGATTTATTTTTTCATTTGTTTTTCAGATGTCATATGTATTCCTGGTAGAGCTAGAAAATATACTCCACAAGATCAATTCCTTATTTTTAATTTTCTTTTTATTTAATGTTGGAACAATTTTTCAGGAGTAGGTCTATTATATCAAATGGGGCAAAAATCATCTATTTAAATACTATGTAATTAGCCTCAAAATAAAATATATATTGTTTAGTTATATAAACCACTTCATACACAAAGGGTTAATTGTAGGAAATAGTGAAAGTTAATACTCTAACAAATCATGATTAGGGGCTCTTAAAACATCACTTGACTTCAAAGGTTTGAAATCTGATCTTTGATTTTCAAAAATATGTCACTAACTGCAAGATTGTTGAGTCTTGAATGCATGTCAGTAATAGTGAACAACTTCTTTCTCTTTCTATGCTTCCACAAAACTGGTGGGTATTTTGACAAGACTCAATATCAGGATAGTTACTTGAACAAAACACCTGAGAATTTTTTTCATGGACTTATTTAATTACCATAGTAGTGGCAAACAATGCTTTTTGATCAATTAATTAGATGGAACCTGAAGTTCTATAAAATATCCTTTCTTTTTTCACTTTGGTGGGGATTATAGGTTTATATGTTTTATGATTAGCATCAAAGAACTAGCATAAATATACTCTTGGTGTAAAAAAGGTAATTTCTTTTAGAGAGTGTAATGTGTTTTGCAGGTAAAATAAAAAAGCAAGGAATTGGTAATTAAACTAGTTGAAGTTAAATAAGTACTAAATATTGGGTTGAAAATAGGTACCCAGGTATTTAGCTCTGTCACAATTTGGTTCCTTTGGTAGAGGGTAATAAATGGCTTTCAATAGTTAAATGTAGACTTTTTTAGATTTTCTTTTCATCCAACCATGGTATGAAGTGGTATGTTACAATCAAAGAAAGTAAAACTCAGACTGAATTTCGAAACTCAGCAAAAATTTATTTGTATACAAACACCAACATAGTCATACTATCTGTATTCTTTATGAAGTCCAGTTCTCTTTCTTTTTGAGTCCCCTGACAAGAAACTTGCATAAAAAGTTTACTCAAGGCAGAGAAGAAAGGATAATAGCAATACAATTCAGGAGCAGTGTGGTGCCTGGAAAATATTTTTATCTGACCAATGAATATACATTGACAAGTAGTCATTTTACCAGTCCAAACCAAGTAATATGTCATTCATATGTCAAGTAATAAATATTTGGTGCCTGGAGAAAGAAAGTTGAAACTTGGAGCAACTACTTTTGAAGGTTTTTGGATAGTCTTCCAAAAGCTAACTATCTCTCTCATATGTATTCTATTTATAATTTGTGGATTAAAGTTAAAGTTAGTATGTACATATTTATCCCTCTGCCTGTGGTGATAAATTTTGAGTAAAACAGATTTGACACTCCAGCCTAATACTTCAATATACTTCTTTAAAAATTTAGACATCTTACATATGATAAAAATGTAAATCACACCTAAAAATTAATAATTTAGTAATTCATGTAATATTCAGCTCTTATTTAAAATTTTTCCATTGTCCCTTTACTAGTTGTCTTTTTGAATCAAGAGTCTTCTTAAATCCCTTGAGTCCCTTTTGTTCATTCACTGTACCTTTTGTAATAATATCCTGAAGTCCTCCCAGGTGTCTTGAGAATATCTTATATTTCTTTTCTTTAAAGATTTATTTATTTATGCACATAAGATTTGGAGTACAGGCCAGAGTTGTGGGAGGTGAGAGGACTCACCAGAGACAGAGTGGGGAGCAGAACAGGCAGACTGAAACACACTGCTGAGGGGAGCAGAGAGCGAGGCAGGAGGGGTCTGCTGTGCCATGTGGGTCCCCTCCCTGGTTGTGGATCGAACTCCAGCTGCTGTACTGCAGATGCTTCATAGTGTGGTGCTCAATCCCCTGTGCCACCGGGGAGGCCCTGGCTTATATTTCTTGATTCCTTTCTTGTGGTGTTTTACTTGTTCCTTCATCCCTCACAATATCTGTAATTCTATAAAAGCCTATAAAATTCAAGTTAAACATTTTTGTCAAAGTCAAATTAATAAGTATTGTTCAATACTTTACATTGTATCACACTGGAAGTCACAAATGTCTGGTGCTATAAAATTTGATCAAAGGTTAAGGAGGTTGAAAGGTTGATTCTTCCATTGTAAAAGTATACTTCACAGTTTATGCTCAAAATATTTTAGCTGGAAACTATATGAATTTCTTGGTTATCAGTGGCCATTTGTCTTGTCTTATCTTTTAAAACACCAATTGATAAGAGTTGATTGAATTTGTGAGATCATTAGGGATTGTACAGTATAATCTATCACTTATGTCATGGTCATTAGCTGACTCTCTCCTGTCAAGAAGACTTTCTGTCTTCCATTAGGGCTATTTTTAAAAAAAGATTTTATTTATTCACACATATAAGAGCTGGTGTGTAAACCAGAGATGAGAGGAGTAAGAGGATTCACCAGAAACAAAGTGGGGAGCAGAACAGGTAGATCTACTGAAATACACTGTTAAGGGGAGTAGCAGGTGAGACAGGAAAGGTCTGCTTGCCATATGGATTAGCTCCTTGGCCAGGGATCAAACTCAGGCCACAGTGGTGACAGCATAATGGTGCTGAGACTTAACCCCTACACCACCAGGGAGGCCCTCACTAGGTCTATTTAATTACTCCAGAATACAATTTCTTGTGGAAAGGTAGAATAAATGTTAACTCTTTTCTTTGCTTCTAAAATTTGGAGGTAATTTATTGAGGATATAGCTGGTTCTAGAATTCTAATTGATCCTCTATAACATTGTTGATTTCTAATGCATATTTATTATTATTGTTATCATCATAATTCCCACTGTGCTTGTGCCAAAATAGCCATCTGTGAACAATTATTGTGGTGCATTACGTTTCCTATTTCTTGCTGTTATGTTCCCTTAGTATCTGACAATGTTGTAGTCACTGCTCTTACTCTATTTATTGTATTTCCTCATTAAGTATCATATGATTCATTTACTGTAATTTTTCCTGCAGGGGTATTCCCATGGAATTCCACAACTTCTGCTGTGCTTTAATTGTTCTATTTATAACATTTATTCAGTGCTGAATTGATTCCTACAAACTGGTCACGTTCCATTGCTGATCTCCAGTTACTTCCCATTTTGCCGGCACTAGCACTTGCCCAAGATAGCTAAACAGACCATAGGTCTTTCTTGTGGGTCTTAGCAGCAGACTATATGGCTCATATTTGTTAAAGGATAATACCAAAGATCTAGCATATCAGGTAGGAAATTATCTCTTTAAAATTTTTGTTAGTATTGAGACTGACTTAGATTTGACAATACCTGGATTTGTCAATATGGGGTTCCCTGATTTGTCTTCTCGTGTTGAGCTGAAAATTTGACATAATTTGCCATACTGATTAGGCCATTGTGATACATGGACTAGAGTGAGGCTTGGGAGATAAAGGCCCTTGTGAAAGAATGTTATCTTGCTCTACATGTTGGAAAATGTTAAAATAAACCACAGATAATATAACATATTTCCATGAGAGCAGGGGTCAGTGCAGACTCCCCAGAGTGAAGCTTCACCATAATAGGAAGTGAAAACATGTTTGATGAATGAATCAATTTCAACTCACTCATTTCTTTGGCAACTGAAGATCCCCTAAAGCAACACAGATGAGAGTGGGAAAAATTGTCATATTGAGGTCTTTCTTGATGGAGATTCAATGTTTTCTTGTATAGAAAAGTGTGTCAAGGGTCTGTTGCTTTTCCTGAAGATGTTTATAACACTAAAAGACTTTTTTATTTTACAAATAAATTCCTTCCTGATATTATTACTGAATTTCAAGTTATTTTGGAAATATTTGGTAGTAAAATAAGGACAGTTCTTCAAGATAATCTCTCAATATACTTATCATATCTCAATTGCTGTTGCTCATGTTTACTTATGTAAAAACACTGAAACACACTTTTTCCTGATCAACTAGACCTTTAAAACTAGTATAATTATTGAAACTAGGGAAGGCTGATATATCAACCAAAATGTCAATAGAAATATATTTGCTGAAGGGACAGAACAGTGTCAAGTCTTCGACATAGCTCCTTTCTTTCCTACCCTAACGAAAATCTACAGAATGGTCTTCATGAACAGGAAATTAAATGATTTTAGTGAGTTGTGCCACTATTGCTGGCATCTGATACTATGTATCCATTTCATGATGGTGATTTCACTGCCAAATTAACACAAAGTTCCATGTGAGGCAGACCCCCACGTCCTCCTAGAGTGCTAGAAACTCAGCACTAGTCAAATCAGGCTCTTCAAATTCCCTTTTTATCTATGACAAACAAATGATTCTGTTCTTGATTATATATCCTTTTAAAGAAATATTTAATGTTCATAAAACTGACCCCAACCCACTTAAACATACCATATCTGAATTTATACTTAGGTCACTTTAGTTGTATTTTAGTTCTTTTCTACCAAAAGATGTCTGATCTTACCCTTTACTTTTTCTCTTCTGATATATACATGGGGAGGGGAGAGGAGGATGCTATCTTCTCCACATTTTATTTTGAAAATTTTCAGGATTACTGTAAATTTAAAGGAGTAATACAATGAATTATTGTGTATTGCTTACTTAGACCTACCAATTATGAAGTTTTCCAAACTATATTGCTTCTCTCTCAACTTTCCTTTCGCTTTAATATATGGGTCATGAAATTTGTACATTGCATAACAATTCATCTCTACTGTTATTATTTTGATGTCTAATTATCTCAAATATGGCCAAAGGGAGCTCATTCAGACTAAATTTTTTATGCTGTTGACATGATCATAGTCATCCATTATATTTTAATTCCTCTTAGAAGATTTACCTTTCGGATATGCCACTAGATTATTACTCCCACAGGTATCTCCTAAAGATAGGAGTAATCTAGTAATAATAATAAAAAAATTACTTGGCCTGTTCAGTGTCTTCAAAATAAGATAAAAAAATATATGGTTGTGGTATCATTACTAAATTTAAAAATAAGCTGCCATTCCTTGCTTAGCAGTCAAGTTTGGGAGGCTTGAATGGATAAAGGGAGTGGATGGGACTGCCATGGGAACCTGGACATTTAGCTGATGATCCAGGCTGAGGATTTATTATGCTAATTCAAGACTAACCAGTCAGTGATGCCTGGAGTGTAAAGAGAGCTTTAGGACCTTCAACTCTGTGGTCAGTAAACCTCTCCTTCCTTGCCTTTTGCTTCTCTTAGTAGTGTATTTCAATAAATCTGTCCCTGGGGAATGCTTCCACCCCACCCCGTACCTCCAGCCTATACTCCATTCTTCCCCACAACATACAAAATTTGATTTTGTTACATTACATGGTAAGTTTTATTTTTAAGAAAAATTCTTATTAAGTTCAATGACTAATATTGGAGATGGGACTAGTGGACCTTAAATTGACATTTGCCTCCTGGTGTAATTTTATCTGAAATGTACTGCTCAACACCTCTCTTTTAGTGTTGACTGTCTGGTGATATTATTTCTCATGGAATTTTAAAGTTTATGATAGGAAATTTAATTCATCTTCAGAATTCTGAATCTAGATGAAGCTTAAATCGAAAATATCACAGTGTCTTTCAGATGAATAGTCTTGTATTCTTCTGAAATGTTAAACTACAGGACTTCATTAAAGAATTTTCCTATTGAAAGACTGAACTGCATACAAAGTGAAATGCTGGACTTTTTTTTTTTTTTTAAATAGAATGACTTGATATATGTTACTTGTTAAGGAAACTATCGTTTCTTCATAATCCTTTGAAATATATTCTGTGGTTCACTAATGGTTTCACTTTGAAATGAAGAAAAATACTCTATACAACAGAACTGTTCTTGTGCTATAAAGAGATCCTTAAATAGTTCAACCCATACAATTTTTTTTCCCCACAAACTAAGATTTAGTTAAACTTTAAGTATAATTTCCCAAGGTATCTAGGTTGTCACTTTCTCAAAAATGGCCCAGGAAGTAAAGATGTTTTATTTGCAGTCCAAGGTCTTTTATTAACCAACTCTATCTATTATTTCTATAGGTAAGTTATTAAACTTCTTTGGGTTTTCTTTCTCTACATGAAAACACAAGAGAGTTTGACTAGGTGACTTTTACAATCATCTCCAATTTTAAATTTCTGTGAATCTTTGGTAACAGATCTAAATTTTTATTTTCTGCAGACAGTGCTTTCTCTTATCTGCAGATTCACCTGCCATAATCTTTTGCTAGGGGTGGAGTTAAGAGCCAGCAGCTGGGGCCTCCCTGGTGGTGCAATGGGTTAAGAAACACACTATGAAGAAAACCCGCAGCCACTGCAGCACAAGTTTGATCCCTGCTGGGGAGGTGACCCACATGACATGGCAGACCTCTCCTGCCTGACCTGCTGTTCCCCTCAGCAGTGAATTCAGTCAACCTGCCTGTTCTGCTCCTCACTCTGTCTCTGCTGAATCCTCTCACCCACCACACCTCTGGCCTGTATCCCAGTGCTTGTATGCATAAATAAATAAATCTTTAAAAAAGAAAAAAAAAAAAAACAGCAGCTGGACCCCAGGATGGCTATACTACATGTCTGATTGCTCTTTCCTTATTTAGCCTTTTCTTAACATACATTTTACCATCACAAAGTACTGCTTATGCATAGCATGGCTGTACTGGCTAGTGCATATTTTCTTACAAAGGTAGAGAAGTGGACACAATACTTCTTTTTCTGCTTCCCAAATTTTTAAAATGTTTCAATACTAGTTCACTCTACTCACCTACATGCAAATGTTATTAGAAAAAAATATGTCAAATATCAAAGAGATATTGCTGTTTCTGTTAGGAGGAAAGACCCTCCTGAATGGATTATACAAATAGGTTATGAACTTCGACCCCCATTCCAGACCTACAAGATCCAAGGACTACAAATCCCATAAGGTCATT